>OY992877.1:133146621-133251621 GCA_963921405.1 Cepaea hortensis
GTGTGTGTGTGTGTGTGTGTGTGTGTTATAATTTTTTTGTTTTTTTTGAAGTTCAGAAACAAATTTTGATCTTCGAATTATGTTGTTTGAGAGGCATCTTCTTCTTCTTTCGTTCGCCTGAAATATGTTTATAACTGCAATGGTGTCTCTTGTATGAATCTAACATTCTTGTTTAGTTCACTCAGCGGTCCATAGAGTTTATCTTCCACTGTTGTCTCTCTAGGCGAGAAGATTCGCCTGGATATGTTATAGTTTGGGCAATCCTGGAGTATGTGCTCTGCTGTCTGCGACGCCAATCCACATGTGTACATGGCTGAGTCACCAATCTTGAATTTTGTATACATGTGGTTGCGTAATCTATTGTGTCCTGTTCTGAGGCGCAGAATAATGACCTGTTCTGGTCTGTACATAACGTGGTAGTCGTCTTGAGTAAGGTTTGGTGGCCTTCTGATTGATTTGATCATTCTTTTCTTTTGGTGGTATGTAATGGGCACATCAGGTTGTTCTTATTTTGCTCCTTCCTTAGCCAATCGATCAGCTCTGTCGTTTCCGGGGACTCCACAATGGGATGGTATCCACTGTATGATGACCTTACGCTGACTGCTAAGTTCAGAAAGTAGTGTCCTTAGAACTGGCAATTTCCCAGACAGGAGCGCCTCTATTACGGATTTTGCACCTGTCAATATCATCATAGGTTGTGTACCATGGCTGGTATTAATAGGATTAACTTGTTTAATTTCTTAGTATATGAGATATGGACTTTGTCATTTGCATATCTAAATTTTAAAAGAGGATTTTCAACAATGATGAATGGATCGATATTGCCTCTGGTCTCATAATTTGTGACAATTCTGCATAAATATTGAACAGGTAACAGGCCAAGATGACAGCGCTTAACGAAAATGTAAAAGTCACGTTTCCTCACCTTGAGGTCTATTGGGTATATGGTGCCAGACAAAATTATTTATAGACAAGCGGTTATCCATTTGGTGACGTTGCCTTTACTTCTCAGAACCTTTCCTGTTACAAATTATATGCTATATGAACCTGAGAATCCAGGTAAGTTAAAAAAAACAACCACACACAGACTTTTGCCTTGATATAAATTTGAACACATGGCTATCGGGCCCCAGGTAGGCGTGCTAGCCATTGCGCTGCAGCGACTTCACCAGTCCTTAACAACATTAACAAAACTGTGCCTACGATTTAACACAAGTAGTTAATTTTAAAGACGTACAATGTTGAGAAGAAGGCTAACTTATGTGACTAGAATGTATTACATTTAGAAGATGTTCGTACTTACGGAGAGGGAGCCGAGGTAGAAGGCACGCTTATCTGCCGACCATCCTCATGAAGTTATGGGGTTTAAATAATATTTGACATCGCCTCCTAAATCAACCCAGCCTAAAATACGCACCAGAAAAACGGTCTGTGAGGTTAAGGCAGTGGGCGTGACAGTGACAAAATCAAGCATCGTGTGCCGATTGTTAGATTAAAAGATTGGATTATAGTGCGTTCACAAATGTTTGTCCCCGTATAAAAATCCATAAACCCGTAACCAACAGAGGGAAAATGATGAAATTTAACATATAACCGTATCATTATGTACACCCCCTCTCCCCCACACACACAAAAATTGTTTTGGAGATTGTACAGAAGATCAATGTTTGTTTATATAATTTACGGGTCAGAGATGAATACATACCATGAAATGTATTACATCATTACATCTTCATATAGAAATATATGGGTGGCGTGGTAGGGGTATTCCCTATCAAAGGAGCGGTAAAGTGCCCTCTTCCCTCCTCTAGCCTACGGGACACCATTGGGCAAGTTAGAGTACCCATTTAGCCCCCCCCCCCCCAATCAGAGTTACGTGAAGCCATGGGTGCAGGTGGTGGATGAAGTTGAAAAGCAGCCAACAGATAGTTGTAGGTTATGGTCTCCAGTACACGACGGTAGTGCTAAGGTGTTTATATCCTCAATTACGCTCGCAGTCTAGTCAACAACAATGTAGCAGATCACGGGAACCAAACTCAACTTCAACTGAAATGATCGCATCAACGATGGTGTTCCACGTCAATGAAAAACTTTAATAATGACAATAGGTCGCACATGTTAATACATGACCGTTCCCATGTTAATGGGAGGGACGGTCAAAAATATAATAAATAATGATTTGTAAATATTTTACGTTAGCTGCCGATCTCGATCCCATTATAATATTTAAACAAATGACGAATGAACATTACCCTGTCCATCGTCCTATGATTATCTTGCGTTCCTGACCCCTAAACAATCCCACTTACGTTACAGCCGCGTGTAGGCTGATTCCATGGCTTCCAGCTGACATTGTACCGGCACATTATGACGCCATCCATTTTCTAATTTTCTCGTTTGGCACAATTTTGTATCTAATTCTAAATAATTGACTCTTGCCTCCGACGCTACATGGCAGTATGCTCCCCTTTTTTTGAAAATGGTGTAAATATTTTAGTAGTCTGATCGGCTTCAAACTATGACATGTAGCGTGTGAGACATACTGAGCCATATATACATACTCAAACATACCTATAATTGTGCTAATATGATGGTATGGTCTCCTATTAATCACACACAAAATTCACATTTAAAAATATTATCATTATATTACGGGCACGCATTTCTATCTACACCCCCGGTAGACGTCGTGTAGCACCAGCCTTTGGGAGGGCTGTGCTAACTAATCTATGAGCTTCATAAGGTCCCGCGACCTCCCCATAGTAGTCCCTCATTTGCCATAACGACAAGCATCCCCAACCAAAGCTATTAAACCCGATCGAGGGGACGTGTGTGATTAAATGGTACAATTCCCTCTGTATTAGTATTGGTATTTGACATGTACTCATATGACTTTTCTTTCCTTATTAAACTTGCTATCTTGTCATTAGTGGTTACCATTTGACCTTGATTTGCTGAAAAATTTCGATAGGTGAGGATTGATGCCTTCGTAGCTGTCGTCCTAGTGGCATCATATGAGTTCTTATGACCTTTTTTGTTTCTTCCAATTCTATATGTGGGATCTAAGGTCATATGCGTCTTCGTTTCTTTTCTATTTTGTCTACTTGGTCCTATAGTTCGCTATACCGTATGCCTATTAACGTGGATGGGTGTCATCAACAAAGTTTTATAGCCGTAATTGTTGCATCAAAATGAAATTAATAATATTGTAATATCATATTGACAATCCACAATATATCATGTAATATTATGTAACGCGATAACCATAATTGTAGCCTAATCTTCTTCTTGTGGGTGGTTTTGACTTGTGTGTCAACTGTAGCTCTGCTATTGGGTATGTAAATCCTCATCGTAGACTTGTTGGTAAATGTCCAAAAAAGAGTTAGTATGTTTCGAATATTGTTGGCCAATGTCTATTTTGCTGACTACTGTTCGTTTCCGCAACTATAGTCGGTCCGTTAATTTAGAAAAATTTACACTGTATTACAATTTACTGACCTGGAGACTGTACATGTTGACTAGTACAAATCTCAGAAAATCCAAAATGACTGTCCAACGTAGTGGTATGCTTAATTTCTGTATCCAAGTAGTGTTGACGCACATACAATTGACGAATAGACAACAAATGTAGTCACTGTTTTGGGCTGAAGATGACTAAAATCCTGGAGACGGCGTTGTTTCTATACTGACATATAATAATCCATCTGATCTCTGATACGTCCTTTACAAGTTGTAATACTAGGAATATTGTCGTCTTCCTCTAGTAGTTGGGCTCCCGGATATAACGAGCCACCATGTCTGCTAAGGTGTTTATATCCTCAATTACACTCGCAGTCTAGTCAACAACAACGTAGCAGATCACGGGAACCAAACTCAACCTCAACTGAAAAAATCGCATCAACGATGGTGTTCCACGTCAAGGAAAAACTTTATTAATGACAATCGGTCGCACATGCTAATACATAACCGTTCCCATATTAATGGGAGGGACGGTCAAAAATATATTAAATAATGATTTGTAAATATTTTACGTTAGCTGCCGATCTCGATCTCATTTTAATATTTAAACAAATGACGAATAAACATCACCCTTTCCATCGTTCTATGATTATCTTGCGTTCCTGATCCCTAAACAATCTCACATACGTTACTCTGCGTGTAGGCTGATTCCATGACTTCCAGCTGACATTGTAGCGGCACATTATGACGCCATCCATTTTCTCATTTTCTCGGCTTTAAGCGTCCTTCTGCCAATCATCTTCCTTACTACAGATTGTGCCCTTGTTTCCTCCTCTATCTATAGTATCAGATGTTATATCCATAAGGTCTTTCAGTTGGCTATTGATGTTGATCTGTCGGTGTTGTCATTTTGTGCGCCTTTCTCCATGATGTTTCCAAACTTGACTGCTTATGGTAACCTAGTTCGCCGTGACGTCATGTAGCAAAATGTGTATTCATGCGTCTCTCGGTTAACTCTCTCTCTCTCTCTCTCTCTCTCTCTCTCTCTCTCTCTCTCTCTCTCTCTCTCTCTCTCTCTCTCTCTCCCTCCCGTGTGCCACAATTTTGTACCTATTTCTAAATCATTGACTCTTGCCTCCGATCCTACATGGCAGGTAGGCAGAGGATCTCTTTTTTTTTGGGGGGGGGGGAAGAATGTCTACAGTCATCGACCAGTATGTTCACTGCTAGGAAGGAAAGCAATGGCAAACTACCTTCTTTACGGATGTCAAAATATAATGTATTGCAAACTCATCGATAATCAGAGAAACGGCGTAAATGGGTGCTCCATAGGAGCAGCCTCGCCCGGTAGGTGTAGTCATATGCACCAGGTGACCCCAGACCGTCAACAGGCGATTGAGTGCAACATAGTATCAACATTGAAAGTAGGAACTTGGAATATAAGAACTATGAGTGGGGATGGAAAATTTGATAACATTAAGAATGAAATGAGAAGACTAAATATTAACTTGTTAGGTATATGTGAGACCAGATGGAAAGGAATGGGCATTATAACATATGAGGAATATAGAATAATTTATTCAGATGGAGAGAAACAACAGCAAGGAGTAGTAATTATAATGGATTCTGCGAGATCAAAATCGATCACAGGATATTGGACTGTATCAGACAGAGTGTTACTGGTGAAGTTGAGTGGAAGACCTTTTAATTTCAACGTCATACAAGTTTATGCACCAACAGCAGATAGTAGTAATGACAGCATTGATGAATTTTATAATGGCTGATCCATGACTATGGTGATCGAGTGAGATGGCAAAACATGACCACCCACGCTTATCGGCATGACACATGATAGATGGATGGATAGACATGTCAGTGTTCAATAGTGAATATTCTCCGTGGTGCACGGGAAATTCCTTATGCGAAGCACGTCACATTGTGGAACGGAACTTTTTAGAGGTATCGTCAATAATTCCACCTATAGCGGGTGCTTTCATGAAAAGTTATCTATATATATAAAAGGCGATGTATGTAAGTATGTCTGTATGTATGTCTGTATGTTATTTATGCGTTCGCGAACGGTCCATCCGATTGAGATGACATTTTCTACACGTCTTCCTCTCATTCCCGTGCTGCCAACTGTCGTAGTTTGAAAGTGTACAAACAATTATTTACTTAATATTATTTTGAATAACGAAGACTCAAACAATAGATTGCACGATTTATTGCCTGGCATATTTCGCTGCATCTCGTCAGGTACACACTGCAGAAATCACACAACTTACGTGAATTAATTAGATAAATCCTTCAAACTGAAATATACACATGTTCGCACAGTAATGTCGATTGTCTACCACGGTAATTTTAAACTGATTAACATGTCTTTCTGCTTACACAAGGACGGCTTACGAAGGTTGATTAGTATAGCTTCAGCAAACTTTAACAATCGACTACTTTGTGTGTTGAACAACACACGGAAGGCACTGTCTCTTTCAACCACGTGACCACTCTCGAGCACATGTCTCCCGACCGATGAAGCCAGACTTTTCCGGTGTGTCGGCCTGCCTAGGCTACCATCTTCTGTGTGTAGTATCTTGTCCAACCAATTCGGAATATGTTCCGAAACCCTGCAATGTAACTGTCGCTCAGTTCTGCCTATGTAGATGGCCTCGCATCTGCATGTAAATTGGTAAATACAATTTGATATCGCGTACAAAGCTATAGGTTCTTTTACTGCTGGGACTGGGATCGGTGTGTTTCTGTACCTGATGACTAGAGCTGCAGCACAGAATGTTCGCTCGACTGCTGTGGTGAGCCGGTCCCGCAAATTTTAAAGCCAGTACGACAGTCCTTCGATCCAAGAACACTCAGAGATACATTCGAAATGGTGTAATTATTGGATACTATGGACATAAACAACAAACACATGACATGCATGGATATTGCCTCTTTATTCACCAACGTTCCATTAGATGAGACCGTGAATATATTAAGCGAACGCATTAGAGACAAACAACTAAAACTAGGCATACCATCAGCTATTCTAGAGAGGCTATTAAAATTATGTACTGCCAACATACAATTCAACATTCTAAACAAGTCATATCGCCAAATTGACGGAGTGGCCATGGGGAGCCCACTTGGACCTATTCTAGCGGACATCTTCATGGCACACTTAGAAGAAAAGAGATCCTCAGAAATCAATAACTTGGCCTTTTACCGTCGTTACGTGGACGATATACTAATTATCACCACAGACGAGCTACAAGCAACGTCGTTCCAGGCCACAATGAACGCGACACATATAAACATCTCTTTATCTATGGAACACGAACACAACGAAGCGTTGTCGTTTCTAGATATCCTAATGAGACGTAGAGCAGATGGCACAATTCAAAGATCGGTGTACCGTAAAGAAACATGGACTGGCCAATACTTAAATTTTCAGAGCTTCGCACCTGTCCAGTACAAACGGGGCTTAGTACGGACCCTGTTTGACCGTGCTAGGAAGATATGCACCCAGGACACACTGACAGAGGAATTTAAAACTATGAAGAATGCCTTAAACCTGAATGGGTACTCCACAGGATTTATAAAGCGCCACTGCCAACAGCCCAAACCGAAATCAGAAGTAACTACAGTCCCTAAACTCAAAGTATTCATCCAGCTAACCTTCCGAGGAGAGGACGTAATGCAACGTCTGCGGGGCCGGCTCACCACAGCAGTCGAGCGAACATTCTGTGCTGCAGCTCTAGTCATCAGGTACAGAAACACACCGATCCCTGTCCCAGCAGTAAAAGAACCTGTAGCTTTGTACGCCAAATCAAATTGTATTTACCAATTTACATGCAGATGCGAGGCCATCTACATAGGCAGAACTGAGCGACAGTTACATTGCAGGGTTTCGGAACATATTCCGAATTGGTTGGACAAGATACTACACACAGAAGATGGTAGCCTAGGCAGGCCGACACACCGGAAAAGTCTGGCTTCATCGGTCGGGAGACAAGTGCTCGAGAGTGGTCACGTGATTGAAAGAGACAGTGCCTTCCGTGTGTTGTTCAACACACAAATTAGTCGATTGTTAAAGTTTGCTGAAGCTATACTAATCAACCTTCGTAAGCCGTCCTTGTGTAAGCAGAAAGACATGTTAGTCAGTTTAAAATTACCGTGGTAGACAATCGACATTACTGTGCGAACATGTGTATATTTCAGTTTGAAGGATTTATCTAATTAATTCACGTAAGTTGTGTGATTTCTGCAGTATGTACCTGACGAGATGCAGCGAAATATGCCAGGCAATAAATCGTGCAATCTATTGTTTGTGTCTTCGTTATTCAAATTCATCACGGGAAAACATTGTTTTAATATTATTTAATATTAATTTACATTATAATTTATATATAGCGAGGGGACATAACTTTTAATAGCATTGCTATATATGTAAAATTGTTGCATATTTCTCAAATAGGTGGACCTTTTCGCTACAGTTATCTACAGGCATATGCGTTATATCCTCCTCCCTCCTCCTCATCCCCTCCTCCTCTTCCTCCTACCCTTCCTCCTCCCTCTTCTCCCCTCCTCCTCCTCCCCCTCCTCCCTCTCCTCCTCTCTCATCCTCCTCCTTGTCCTCGTCCTCCCTCCTCCCCCTCCTCCCCCTCCTCCTGTCTTCCTCCTCCCCTCCTCCTCTCTCATCCTCCTCCTCCTCACCCTCCCCCTCCTCCTCCCCTCCTCCTCTCCCTCCTCCTCCCTCCTCCCTCCTCCTCCCTCCTACTCCCTCTCCTCCTCCACCTCCCTCTCCTTCTCCCCTCGTCCTCCCCACTCCTCCCCTCCTCCTCCTCCTTCCCTCCTCCCCCTCCCCTCCTCCTCCCATCCTCTTCCCCCTCCTCCTCCCTACTCCTCATCCTCCCCTCCCCCTCCTCATCCTCCTCCCTCCTCCCCCTCGTCCTCTCATCATCCTCCTCCCCTCCAACTCCTCCTCCCGCTCCTCATCCCGCCTCCCCTCCCTCCTCCCTTGCTTCTCCTAATCCCCCTCCTCCTCCTTCCCTCCTCCTCCCCCTCCTCCCCATCCCCATCTCCTCCCTCTCCCCATCTCCTCCCTCTCCCCTCCTCCTCCCTTCCTCCTCCCTTCCTCCTCCCCTCCTCCTCCTCCCTTCTCCTCCTCAACCTCTTCCCCCTCCTCCTCCCCCTCCGCCTCCTTCTTCTCCTCCTCCTCCTCCCCTCCTCCTCCCCCACTCCTCCCCTCCTCCTCTTCCTTCCCTCCTCCCCCCTCCCCTCCTCCTCCCATCCTCTTCCCCCTCCTCCTCCCTACTCCCCATCCTCCCCTCCCCCTCCTCATCCTCCCCCTCTTCCTCTCATCATCCTCCTCCCATCCAACTCCTCCTCCCGCTCCTCATTCCGCCTCCCCTCTCTCCTCCCCTGCCCCTCCTAATCCCCCTCCTCCTCCTTCCCTCCTCCTCCCCCTCCTCCCCTCCTCCCCATCCCCATCTCCTCCCTCTCCCCCTCCTCCCCTCCCCCTCCTCCTTCCCTCCTCCCCCTCCCCTCCTCCTCCCATCCTCTTCCCCCTCCTCCTCCCTACTCCTCATGATCCCCTCCCCCTCCTCCTCCTCCCTTCTCCTCCTCTGCCTCTCATCATCCTCCTCCCCTCCAACTCCTCCTCCCGCTCCTCATCCCGCCTCCCCTCCCTCCTCCCCTGCTTCTCCTAATCCCCCTCCTCCTCCTCCCCCTCCTCCCCATCCCCATCTCCTCCCTCTCCCCCTCCTCCCTCTCCAGTCCTCCTCACTTCCTCCTCCCTTCCTCCTCCCCTCCTCCTCCCTTCTCCTCCTCAACCTCTTCCCCCTCCTCCTCCCCCTCCGCCTCCTTCTCCTCCCCCTCCTCCTCCTCCTCCTCCTCCTCCCCACTCCTCCCCTCCTCCTCTTCCTTCCCTCCTCCCCCCTCCCCTCCTCCTCCCATCCTCTTCCCCCTCCTCCTCCCTACTCCTCATCCTCCCCTCCCCCTCCTCATACTCCACCGCTTCCTCTCATCATCCTCCTCCCCTCCAACTCCTCCTCCCGCTCCTCATCCCGCCTCCCCTCCCTCCTCCCCTGCCCCTCCTAATCCCCTCCTCCTCCTTCCCTCCTCCTCCCCCTCCTCCCCTCCTCCCCATCCCCATCTCCTCCCTCTCCCCTCCTCCTCCCTTCCTCCTCCCTTCCTCCTCCCCTCCTCCTCCTCCCTTCTCCTCCTCAACCTCTTCCCCCTCCGCCTCCTTCTCCTCCTCCCTCCTCCCCCTCCTCCTCCTCCTCCCACTCCCCTCTCCTCCCCTCCTCATCCCTCCTCCTCTCCCTGCTCTCCACCTCCCCCTCCTGCTCCTCCGCCCCCTCCTCCTCGTCCCCCTCCTCATCCTCCTATTCCCCCTCCTCCCCCTTCCTCTGCTCCTTCTCCTCCCCCTACACCCTCCCCCTCCCCCTCCCCCTCCCCCTTCTCTTCCTCCTCCTTCTCCCCTCCTCCTCCCTCCTCCTCCCTCCTCCTTCTTCTCCCTCCTCCTCATCATCCTCATCTTCCTTCCCTCCTCACCCTCCTCCCCCTCCCCTCCCCCTCCTGTCACCTCCTCCTCCTCCCCCTCCTCATCCTCCCCCTCCTCATCTCCTCCTCCTCTTTCTCCCTCTCCCCTCCTCCACCTCCTCCTCGTCCCTCCTCCTCCTCATCCTCCTTATCCCCCTCCTCCTCCCTCTCCTCCTCCCCCTCCTCCTCCTCCTCACCATCCTCATCCTCTCCCTCCTAGTCTCCCCCATCTCCTCCTTTCCCCTCCTACGCCTCCCCCTCCTCCCTTCCTCCTCCTCCTCCTCCTCATCCTTCTACTCCCCCTCCTCCCCTCCTCCTTCCCCTCCTCTACCCCTATCTCCTTCTCCTCCCCCTCTTCCTCCTCCCCCTCCTCCTCATCTCCTCCTCTCCTCCCCCGTCTCCTCCTCCTCCCCCTCCCCTCCTCCCCCTCTTCCGCCTTCTTTGTCTTCTTCTGCGTTATAATATATAGTGATAAAATCTTTAAGACATTTTCAAAGTTTTCATACAAATAATGCATCTATTTTAAATACATGAAAATTTTCTAACTCATCTTTTTATTTCTCTTCGACATCTATACAGTCATCCCAGCATTTATTGCGTTTTCGTGATATCTTGGTAAGTTTACGTTCAGTAGTTTCAGATTAACCTATTTAGTTATTGGGATGAAGATTGTTCTCTTCCAATCTGTTCGCCATATTTCCGGGAACGGAAACTGGAGCTTTTATGACTACTTATATGAATTAAATGAGACGCTACACACCAGGGATGGGCGAAGTCGGGCCGGGTCGTCTTTTTTGGGAACGGGAACGGGAGCAGGGGCCGATTAAGAATTAAATGAGACGCTCCCTGTCAGGAGTGGGCGAAGCCGGGCCGGGCTTCTTATTTTGGAACGGGAACGGGAGCAGGGGCCGAATATGAATTAAATGAGACGCTCCCCACCAGGGGCTGGGCGAAGCCGGGCAGGGTAATCTTTTTTTGGGAACGGGAACGGGAGCAGGGGCCGAATATGAATTAAATAAGATGCTCCCCACAAGGAGTTGGGCGAAGCCGGGCCGGGTCGTCTTTTTGGGAACGGGAACGGGAGCAGGGGCCGAATATGAATTAAATCAGATGCTTCTCGCTTTGGTAACGGGAACGGGAGCAGGGGCCGAATAAGAATTAAATGAGATGCTTCCCGCTAGGGACTGGGCGAAGCCTGGCCGGGTCAGCTAGTTATTGTATAATATCTTACCATTTATCTCTAACATCTGAATGTGTGGATATTGTTGAATCAGATTGAATGTGCAATGTTGTACACTTAAAAGAATCGGTATTTTTGTCAAGAAGCTGATCGCAGGAAACTTTTTTCATACTATTAAAATCCCGAGAAAAGAACAGTGAACAAACCACACAGACAGCTGAACAGATCCTTAAACATTGACACATGATGGCTGAATTGCGGTATCCTCTCTTGTCACTTCATACGCACATTAACGCACAATTGTTTGGAAGCATTCACGAACTCAAGAAAAATGCTAAATACATCCCAGTAACATGACACCCTATGTACACATTATTAATTAGCAGATGAAGAAAAAAGAAGAAAGAAAAAATTAGGTGATAAATATATTCCTTCTACTGTCCTGTCCATTTTCATTTCGATTCTTCATTATTTACCCCATGCCTTTGTAAATTCTCTGTCTTTACTAATATTACGCATTGCACCCACTTCTATACGAATATGGATAAGTCTTGCGTCGTTACCGGAATTTACGTGCATTACCGTAAAACAAGTTTGTTAGCTTGATTTCAATACATTTTTCGCCAAATCATCAAATATATTTTGCCGCTTTAAATGATTTCAGTTGCCCTTGGATCTATCAAAGCATATTCCTTTTGTGAGAGTAAATATAAGACGGCAGGAAAAATTTCATAACGATGCAACAAGTACTTAAAAAAAAAAATTGAACGTGAATGAGAGCAAAAATTTGTGAACGAACTATAGCACCATGTGCACAACACGCCTCGAGGCTGGGAAACGGTCTATTAGTCAAGAAGATATACTCGCGTTTCCGTTATTACCTAGGATGTTGTTCAAGAACACCAACAGACCCTCCATGTGCCGATGTGTGGTGCATGCACAGAACTTGTCTTAAATAAACGCATGCTTTGTTTACCTCAGAAACATGGCTTGTGGAAAGTGCTCTCTGTAAATACAAACACTTCGAACATGTTCACAATGCTTCGTAAGTTCTCCGACCTTTTCTGAGAAAAGAAGAGCGAAAAAGAGTCACGTTTTCGTTTTAAAGTGGCCAGAAGAGAATGCCTAATGCCATGTTGGTTAATTACATATTCTCTATAACTAAAACATAACGATTAGTAGTAAGACTCTTCGCTGGCTGTTGAACGAGGGGACGGGACACGTATGGGAATGTTCTGAGTGCAGTGATGTCGGTTCTTAACTCAATTCAACTCAACACTCTATGACTACTGCCTGCTCCATGGCGAAGAAGTTACGGATGCAGTTCGTATTCTCGCATACCCGCGTTCGAAACACAGCTGCGGGCAATTTGGCAGCAGACCACCTTGCGTTAGTGTTTTTACGAAATAGTATAGGTACAGATCGTTCAGAAAGCAATGGCAATCTACTAAACGTAAACTTACCAAGAGATCCACCCATCCATCATGTGCCATGCTGATAAGCGTGGGCGGTCATGTTTTGCCATCTCACTCGATCACCAGAGTCGTGGATCAGCTCCATGTTCCTGTCTCGACCATGCCACTTGGCCAAGCCATACAGGTATTTACTTCTCGGTCTTCCCCTTGGTCACCTCCCTTTGATCTTGTCAGTTGTTACCAAGTTCTCCAAGTCTTTCTTCTCATAACATGCCAAACAAATGTTGACTGTCTACGTGTAATGACTCTAATCAGTTTATGATCTTCATTTGTTTCATAAAGGACTTGTTCATTGGTTTTTCTATCTATCCATGGTATTCTTTGCATTTTCCTCAGAAACTACATTTCCACAGCCACCAGATGTTTTTTAGCTTGACTGCTTATTGTCCACGCTTCACATCCATACAAAAGTTCTATGTAACACGTAAACACTCTTTTTCTCGTTTCATTTGATGTCTTTTTATTGGTCAGTATGTTTTTTCATCTTACAAAAGGCTACCTTCGCAATGGCAATTCTTGTTCTAATCTCTTCAAAGCAAGATAACTGTACCGAATAACTTGCTTAAGAATATGCCCATTTACTCGTATGTCACATTGTGGTATTTCCTTCTTCCCAGTGACGACAATAGTCTGTGTCTTCTTACTATTAAATTCTAACCCTAATTGCTCACTGTGTGCCACAACCGCATCTACTAAATGTCGTTCATTATCTGCAATCAAGACTGTATCATCTGCATATCTAATGATATTGATGAATCTTCCCCGAATGTTGATTCCTTCCATATCTTCTATATTTCTGAAAATATTTTCACTGTACAGGGGAAAAAGATCTGGAGACATTACACATCCCTGTCTCACAACTCTTTTAATAGGCCGATATTTACCTACATCATTATCAATTCTGATGGCAGCTCGTTGTTTCCTATATATGTTTTTTACAAGTCTAACGTCGTTTCCATCAATGTGTAGAGCTTCACTCATCCTTATCATGTCGAAAAGTCTCACTGTATCGAAAACCTTTGTGTAGTCAATAAAGCAAAGATATAGATCTTTGTTTACTTCTATAGAACGTTTAATTATTGTTCTCAGTATATACACAGCATTTACTGTACTCTTGCCTTCTACAAACCCATCGTTCTTCTCCTATTTCGGGTTGTATTTTCTTCCTAACTATTTGCATGATAATTCTCAGCAAAATCTTCGTCATGTGGCTCACATTTTCATTTTCCGTTTTCATACGGTTAACGGCGTTCTGAACTTCCATCTTCAAAACTGATGGTCCTTCATTATTATTCCGATGATCATATTGTTCTTCTCTTGAATCATCATAAAGGTCTTTTACATAATCTGACCACGCATTTAAAATCTGAATGTTTTCTATTATGAATTTGCCAGTTTTTGGTTTTTAGGCAACCCGTTGATGTGTGTGTTCTTTCATTAGTGATGTCATTAATTCTTTTGTGCATTAATTTTTTATTCCGTGTGTTGTGTTGGTTTTTAATGTCCTTGCAATTTTACTCAAGCCATGTTACTATTGCCTCTTTGTATTGCTTCCTAATTTTCCTACGAATCTGTTCATATTTTTCCTTGTTATTTTTGTTATTTCTTCTTATTTTCACAAGTTTTAAGATGTATTCTGCAATCCATTTCTTGCGTCCAATTATCTTTATTTTTGGGATGGTTGTTTCTGCATCTTGATTGACTGATTTCTTTAATGTTTCCAGTTGGTCGTTGTCATCTTCAAATAATATTTCCATATCGGACAATGCATCAAATATGTTCTTTACCTCTACGTTGAATTTATCTTTTATCTCCTCACTCTTCAGGGCGCGTAGACCAAATGTTGTGTTTCTTGCTGTATATTTGACTTTCTTTAATTTTATATGTATATTGCTTAAGATTAATCTATGGTCGCTGTAGCAGTCTGCGCTTGGTAGAGTTGTTGCGACTTTTAAGGAATTTCGAAATCTTCTATTAATGAGAATGTAATCAATTTGATTTTTGATCTTATGATCAGGGCTCCTCTGTGTCCATAATCTCCTTGGATGCTGTTTATACCAGGTGTTTCCAATAATCACATCATTGCCATGTACCAACACTGGGTTTACGGTACAAGTTACATTCGACAAGGACAGGCTAGATTAGAGTTAACAGTAGAAGAGTTACAATCACCACGGAAGCGTAGTATAGGTGAGAACACGAAGAATAGTGATGAGACCTCAGCATTAGAACTAGGAACATAAGAAAGGGAGATCACTCGATATGCTATCAAAACATCACGCGACGAGCCAGAGGTGACGTCACGACCAAGAAACGTCTAGTCTTCAGTCAGGCCCAAGTGTTCGTTTGAAAGGTTGTAGAAATATATTCAGGTGTTTGAAACCTCAAATAAGATATAGAAAGACTATCAGCAAGCTTGCTACAATGTATTGCCACAGGCTAGCTCAGCTAATCAAGTGTTTGTGAGGAATGCAGATCAAATTGAGTGTCGCCTTGTCTATCAAGGTCAGTTGTGCAGTGTGGCGCCCCCTTCTACCCCCCCCCCCCCCTCAAAAAAAAAAAATGGCCAGCTAGCAAAGTAATTTGGTCACTTAGAAAACTAACTGTATGATTTTTATAAAGAAGTAGCAGCTTCAGACACATAGAATTACTAATATTAATAGCAGTCGGTGCACGAGAAAATTATGGATTCCTTCTACCCTCCGAAATACAGGAGCATGATGTGACTGTGACCGACTGTATGATGGAACATTGTCATGAATAACACAAAGGTGATCCGTTGCTAGGACGTCATGTTGTACTTTAATACAGTGATTACTTGTTGTGTTTTCGTGAAGAGTGCCATTACATCATAACGGGCCTGAATGATCTCTTGCAACAATGTGGGAGTAGAAAAATCACGAAAAATAACAAAAGAAGTGAAATTGACCTTGACGCCACAACCTGTCTGTAAGGAAATCAAAATATGTGCTGTCTGTCAAAGGACGGATGTAACAAACGCACCTGCTACCTCAACCCAAACGATTACTACGATTAACAACACCTTGGGGCCGTGACCATGTTCTGTATTGTAAATATTGTCATATGTGGTCCTACAAAATTGTGAATATAAAAAGGCAGTCAGCGGTCTAATTTATTACCACCGAACCATTTCAAAGTGCTGAAAGCACTATATTTTGCAAAAGAACAACAGTTAACCTGCAATAAACATGTATCAGAAATGCAGTGGCAACGTTGACAACGAAGAAGCCACATCAGCTGAAGATCAAAATATCCTTCTACAGTGCTGAAATAGATTATAGAACAACATTAATCCTTAAAACTACCATGATGTACCAACTTTCAACATCTAATTATTTTAAGACGTCGGTAGTATGAAGTGAGCATTAAACGCCGATTTTGGGAGATCGGTGGGTCAATTTTCAAAATTGTCTGCAACCAACCCTGAAGTATTTCCAAAGCCAGGAGAAAACGACCGGACCACTACGGAGAGTCAAAAACGACACCGGACCCAATAACAGGCCGGTCAAATTGTCTGTTTGTCATTGTTTGCATTTTGTCCGGTGGTTTGGAGTTGTTCTAATCGGGCACGTTCTCCATGGATTGTTTGTCTGCGTCTTGAGTGTTAGTGGGAGGTTGACTGAGTTCTTTTGTGCATGATTACTCGTCAAGCACAAAGGTACTTTCTGTTCCAGCTGCAGCCAAATTACTCGTGAAAAATGTTAATACCAATATGACTGCTTCGTAGAACACTGTGTTGTTTTGTAATCGTATGTACTTGTGCGTCGTGCCTATACGTCCTCAGTGTTTCTTTTTCATGTAATGGATCACCTGTGTCTCCGTTCCATTTAGCTAATATTTCTTAAATGAGTTATCATGTGTCCTGTTTTGTGAAATATCCTTGACAGTGTGACACCACAACAGCGTCACACACCAACTACATCACTTGTTTCAAGACGAACAACACCATCAGAAGACAGAGACCACCTCCTGTCTTGGGGAGACACTATCCAACAACATCTGAGCTTCATATTACTATGCTAGCAATTGGAATTGGACACAAATACAACAGCTTGTGTACACTTTCACTACTAATCCTTGCATACACATAGATATTCTTGTGTGTTTACCTAGTTACAAAATACTGATCAACCATGTCTACCCTTTAAGAGTTCATAGCCATGGGCAAAGACTGTGGCTTAGAAGAGCCTGATCTTGTAGCCTGGGCCAAACAAGAATTGAGCACATTCCAGGCACACCAACGAGAAGAATGGACAGCAGCGTGAGAAACAGAAAGAGAAAATAGAGAGTCTTTATAGACACAAAAAGAAAAGGAACTAGCTCTAGAGAAAGAGACTAAACACAGAGAATTTACTCTAGAGAAAGAAAAATTGGCAGCTGCCAAAGAAGCAAGAGAAGCACAAGAAGCAGCAAAGGAAAGGAAGTTAGCATTACAGAAACAGACTAAAGTAAAAGAATTGACCTTAGAAAGGGACAATCCTACCTTGGATAGGGAAAGAGAATATAAAGGTAAAAACACGTGAGAAAGAAAGAGGCCGAAATAGCTCAAGCTAAATTAGCAGCTACAACTTTGGAACCCTTTAAACAGTGCTAAGGTCTCATCAGAAACTTTTTACAATTCGATTCAATATCAGCCTGAGTAACCAACTTTGTGGTTCTAATGAACATTATAAAGTGCCAGCCGAAGAATGGGCAATACTATTTGATAGACATCTTGCCCTCGAACCTTTAAAGGTCGTAGAGGTCATACCCGGGAACCATCGAATCAACTACAAATATATTAACGAACGGGTATTGGCACATGTTTCACTTGCCCTAGCAGGTTTACGTACACAATGTAAGACATTGACACCGAAGGCTAATCCGTCCTTCCTAGATTATGTTTCGGAAACACAGTCACTGTTCAACAAATGGCTTAAGTCAGCCGACGTAGGCTCCGACTTTAACAAATTACCTGACCTCATGCTGAGGAACAAATTAATTTCTTCTGTGCCATAAGCCTTGTCTACGTTTCTGGTCGAGAACAAATGTACGTCAGTGCCTGAAATGGAGTCCAAAGGTGAAGCATATTATAACGCCCATAGAGATACTTTTGTTGAAGGGGCTCAACCTAATTTGGTTATAGGGGCGACTGCCAGGTTTTCCAATCAGAGACACAACAGTGGAGCTAGTAGATTTCCACATTATGTTCAACAAACAAGTTGGAGAGGGCCACATAAAAGATAACCCACAGAAAGATCCATACAGAGCAAGAAATGTTTACATGATGCAATGCCAACATTGCAAACTGCAACATGAGTCGCTTGAGATGCGCGGCAAGAATTTGAACTAATACGCGTATGTTAAAAATCTAACATCACAGAAAGTAAGCAAGTATGCCTTCTACAAGAATAAAGTCAAATGTTATTTATGCAATAGACATGGAAAGAGGCCAGCACGGCATACATAATCACAAGTAGTGAAGCTGACGAATATAAGGACACAAACGTAGTAAATTTAGAGACATTCCCTAAAGACATATAGTGTGACGTTTGTAAAGAATTTCGTGAAGAAGGTAGTCATAGTGTCCCCATACAGGATGCTAATGCAGTCAAAATCCAGAATGGCACCCTCAAAGTCCACCAAGCATGGGTTAATGGATCGCCAACAACGTGTGTTAGAGACACAGACGCATCCATAGTAGGGGTAGACCAAAGACTGATAAATAGGAAAGACTACACAGGCAGAAGTGTTACCTGCAGAACATTTGGGGGTACTTTAGAGAAATACAAGATCGCACGTGTCACAACAAGAAGTCCCTATTATGAGGGAAGAATATGCACAGCAGTACTTCCAAATCCATGCGCAGACCTTATGATCGGAAACATCCCACATGTACGAGATTGTACACACGATAAAGCAATCCAGTTGGAAATAAGGTGTGTGGCAGCCAATGCAGTCGCGAGAGGGGGACTTAGAAAAAATGAGAAGACGATAGGCAGATCACACAACAGGTTAGCTCAACGGACAATACACAGTGCAAATTAACAGTGACAAATTACTTGAGTACACGCCAAAAAGACGACATGAGAGTACTAAAAGGTTTCCAACAAGTTAACTTGCCATCTAGACAAAGTAAGCAAGTTAGCGGTATAAACAATAAATCTCAAATAAATCACCTGACATTTTATCCTGTCCGACAAACAGAGTTGACTCTAATATTGAGAAAGTCTACAACCCCTCTAGCGGCACAAAGCTCGATGAGTATTGAACACTAAAAGCACACAAATACGGAGTGTCATTCTCCTCCAAATGAAAGTGTTCATAATAACCAATGAATAACACGGGGATATAAATTAAAACTCACAACACCAGCCAACATTGAATAAAATTTTTATTGACAAACAGCAAGTAAATTCAGTAACGCCAAGTCAATGGAAGACTAAAACCATATTCATTTTGCACAGTATTGTGTTAATAACATTAATCACCACCGACAGTGAATGGGCAGTCAACTGGGTTGAATGGGTGGCATGGTTACATGGTTGTATAATTAAGATGTGAATACAGAAAGCACCTTAAACTTGTTAGCACCTCTTTAAGAATTTTGATAGTAACCCTCCATCCATCCATCATGTGCCATGCCGATAAGCGTGGGCGATCATGTTCTGCCATCTCACCCGATCACCAGAGTATACTAATCCTACTATTCCAATTATTGTATGCAGCATACAGCTGGCTTAAAACTATACAACTTTTTAAGTCAACAAATTCAACATATAAAATTAGAAACATACATTCACAAAATACATACCACAATGTAAATAAATATTATTATTACCACAATTCAAAGTTTATTTAATTTCATACTGTCCTAACTCATCAATAAGAAATGGTTCGAAAAACAAACCCGAGTTTGGTTATCAAAATTCTCAAATATTAAAGCTACTAACATCAAGAAGAAAGTCAGGAGTCTGTTGGGACAGATAAACGACTATCATCCCAAACTTCGCTGACATGACAGCTACCGTCTCAGAATTATTGAGAAAAGGACAACCTACTAAAATCAAATTGACTGACAAACATAACGATCTTCTTGAACAAATTAAGAAACTATTCAGCAATCAACCTATCCTAAAGCTACTGACATAACAAAAGATTTCAATAATGATATTCTTTACAAAGAAGATATAAAGAAGGTAGTTTGCCATTGATTTCCTTCCTAGCAGTTAACATACTGGTCGATGACCATAACCATTGTCTCCTAAAAAGGGAGATCATCTGCCTACCATCGTGAAGCTTGAGACCATATCCGACAACTACGAGGGGAAGACAATAAGTAAGTCACAAACAGCAGTTGAAAAATAAGTAAATATGAAAACTTGAAACCGGTTTATATTTATACATACATTGCCAATTTATGTATCAATATAATTTCCATCAACATTGATGCACTTATGCCACCGTTTTCTCAGTCCCCTCAAACCGGTTACATAGAACTGCTTGCTCTGTTTTCTAAACCACGTTTTCACTTCACATTCAACTTCGGCGTCATTCGCGAAATGCCTCCCGCCATGGTGGGTTTTCAGTGGACCAAAAAGGTGGTAATCGCTAGGGGCTAAGTCGGGGCTATAATGTGGATGTTCCAGATCTTCCCACTTTAGTTGTTTAATTTTCTCCAGAGTTAATAGAGCCGTATGGGTCTGGCATTTTCATGAAGAAGCAACACTCCTCTAGTCAGCAATCCTTGACGTTTTCTTCGAATTGCATCATGAAGCATCGATAGAACTTCACAGTACGATTCAAAAGTCACATTGTCACCTTTCTTCTTGAAATTTGGTAAACACACTCCTTGACAATACCAGAAAACTGTCAGTATAACCTTCTCTGCTGATGGCGTAACCTTGAATTTTTGGACACAAAGCGAAGAAGGATGTTTCCATTGCATTGAAGCACGCTTTAATCCTGACTGGTAGTGATGCACCCATGATTCGTCCCCAGTAACAATCCTATTCAGCATGTCTTCTCCTTAATCTTTGTATCGACAGAGATGATGCAAGAACAGGCCAAATTGGTCCATTTTGTGTTCCTCCTTGAAATGTCTGGTTACCCACTTTGAGCACACTTTCTTAAATTTCATTCGATCATGCATTATTGTCACGAAAATAAACTTGATGTTCGATCGATGACAAACAAGACCCGACATTAGTCTGCAAAAACAAGCAACCCTTTGATGTTGTATGGAATGAGAAAAATAAGTCGCTTCACGATGTCTACACACGGTCGGCATTTTGATAACAAGTTGTTGTTCGAGAAACGTACACTGGCGCCATACGTCTGCCAGGGCAGTTGTTAGCCTTTGAAGTGTAGACGGAATATCTGGACAGACGGCGGAGAGGATTCTGTGATGTGGGGAATTCTCTGGTTCACACACAGACAGAACTATTGTTGTACGAGACAAAGGATTTCCCCAGATGAAAGCGAACTTGACGGCGGATTGACTCCAGTTAGTCTAAAAACAGGAGGACAAAACCAGATTCTGGACTGATTGGCGTCTAGACTTTTTGGTGACGTCACTCAAGCCGATATAAAGGCCGTTGAAGTAAACAAGTTGCGTTAGTTGACCAAGATTTCTGAAGGGTTAAGGATCGGTGCAGTTTCCGAGTTGTGTTCAATAAAAGAAACTATAGTGTCAAATTGTTGATAGTTATCGGCGGACATAGATCCAGTCTGTGATTGCATAGTTTAGATTAGCAACCGGAATAGGCATATAGTATTCTATTAATCATATCTAACTTAGAGTATGATTAGGAATAGAGTACAGTACTGTGCGGTGATATAATGTATTATAGGTGCGGTGATAGAATATTCTATAAGTGCGGTGCTAGAAAGTATTATAGGAGCGTCGGCACTAGTGTCCTTTGTATGGCTTTAACTAGCTTGTGTGATATATCATTTTACTCGGGGAGTTGAGGACAATGTAGTGGAATAATAATTAGAGAGATTAAGGATGGTTGAGAGGGAGGAGGGGAATGTGAAATGGTAGGATCTTTCAGTAGGGCATCTGCTGGGTTTCTACCCGTTCCTTTATTCTTTCCTGGTGTTGCCATGTATAAGACCAATGTGATGAGCTATTTGGTCGTATGACATAGATAGGATCTCTGTTATAGATCTGAGTGCTGCTATTGGCCTACACTCACTTAATTACGGTCAGGATTGAGTTGCCCTCACCATGATGTTCTCTACTCTACAGGTTCCCCTTGAGTGTTCCACTTGAGTGTGAGATGATTTATTACAAATAAGCAGTTTCAAAGTTTTATACAATGATGGCTCACGAAATGAAGACCGAGATTACTGAGAGTTTGTTACACGGGGCTCAGAACCTAGTTGGTCTGCAGAAACCTGGCTTCTGCTGAGCCGGACTTAATGAACATAAGTGTTGTGTTTAATGAGTGATAAGCTTCATCACCGAAGATTAATAACTCATATACCAAGGACATATATATATTTATACACATCTACCTAAAAAACATTAATAGGTTGTGTTTTTAAAGAGGGGGAAAATTTTATAATCAGAGACTTATGAACAGTAGAATTTCCCCAAGTGACATTTCAGTTAATTGAAAGATTATCAGTTCAACAAACATTATGAAACAGGGTAACTTCACCGTGTGGTTAGAGTGAAGACCAAGATCGAACAGTGTCTGTCTGATGACCAGCATCCTGTTTGTTCCAGTGATTGGAGAAAGTTGTCACGTGGACGGAGAAACATCTTCTGGGTGAGGTTCACTGTCCGGAATACATGGTGCTGTTGTATGCTAAGCACTGTGATGTAACAGACTTTGTTCCTGATTCACTGGTCTAATTCTACACACACATTAGAATATTCGACACACATTCTACACATTACACACACACACCTCTCACACACATACTCTTTGTTTTAATAAATTAATTGTTGTATTTATTTGTTAAAGCTAGAGTTGTTGAGTATGTTGTGTTGGGGAAGAATGAGAGGGGACATGATCCAGGGGTGAGTGAGAGTAAGAAAGAGGTGTCTACAGACTGAGGGAGTTTTGTGGACGGATTCTGGTGGTTTCTCTAGGACAATAATCTTGGATTAATAAAATTGTGGGTGTTGATTCCCCTCACTCCAGGGACGACACTAAAAGTAGTAAAGAATAACAAATAACTTCTATTCATTCTTTACTTACGACAATTATGCTGAATGTTAAACCATGTGAGCACTCTATTGCAGATGCTACAGAGTCTATCGTTACTCGCCTGTCCCCTCTAATCATCTCCTCCACCCTCTGCACGGATGCTTCTGTTGCAATCTCAACAGGACGACTAGATCGGATTTCATCAACAATTTTAGAGCGTCCTTGAGAAATTTTTCTACCCAGTTATGCACCGCTTTACGGGACAAACATTTGTCAGCATAAACAGGAAGCACTTCCTTATGAATGACCTTTGCAGGCAGTCCTTTTGCCCACAAAAACGCACAACAGTACGTTTCTCTTTCGTTGTACACTCCGTAAGTACTGTTGCCATTTTGTTTATGCGCTGCGCAGCCGCACGAGACACCTAGCACCACCTGACGAACGGGAATATAAAGTTCGATGTTGCTGTCACCTAATGACACCTGTACAGAACATCAACTACATTTATCTGCCATGCGAATGAACTGTGTGACTTATTTATTGACTCGCCCTCGTATCTGTTGGCTGCTCTTCATCTTCATCCACCACCTGCACCAATGGCTGATCACGACAGAAAACAATGCTGGTGCTGACTGCGACATCCAATACAGTTTAGGCAGCTAACTTTTAACTATGACTACTACACTATCCTTATGGGATAGTGAGACGCGCAGTATTATAGCTCCCCTACACACCGAATCTTATTAATTAGAGGATTATAAATCAGCTGCAGACAATTTGTTTTGCGTTGATTTCTCTGGTGTGAGACATCGGCCGTTCAGAAAGCAATGGCAAACCACTTAACTAAAATTGCCTATTAAATCACAATTAGCCAATAATTGCTAGGTTGATTGAAATGACCTGTAAACAAGCGTATGCAACTAACATTTAACTACATTACCAGTCAATTCAACATTGGATGATCGCGTTGTGAGAAGGGATAACCGGAACATATTGTAACAAGTTACTATTAATACAACTAACATTTAACTACAGTACCAGTCAATTCAACATTGGATGGCCGCTTTGTGAGAAGGGACAACCGGAACATATTGTAACAAGTTACTATTAATACAACTAACAATTAACTACAGTACCAGTCAATTCAACATTGGATGATCGCGTTGTGAGAAGGGATAACCGGAACATATTGTAACAAGTTACTATTAATACAACTAACATTTAACTACTGTACCAGTCAATCCAACATTGGATGGTCGCGTTGTGAGAAGAGACAACCGGAACATATTGTAACAAGTTACTATTAATACAACTAACATTTAACTACTGTACCAGTCAATCCAACATTGGATGATCGCGTTGTGAGAAGAGACAACCGGAACATATTGTAACAAGTTACTATTAATAGAAAAAGAGGCTGACCGAGCCACCATGGGATGTATATATTTCATAACATGCATTTATTGTTGTTGTTGTTGCTGTTGTTATTCGATTATAATGTTTTATATTTATATTTATATAATGTGGTATTATGTACATGGATGGTAGAATTACATGTAAAATAATTAAATATTATGTTGTATAAAGGTGAAAACATTCTTCACATAGAATGCTGATAATGATGTGAATAGCGGTTATTATGGTACCTCTATACATATATTTATACATTTGCGTGATTGTATTTACACAAGCTATTTAATTGGGTCCTAGTGAACCGTCTTCATGTTAACTCACTTTTGTTCAACTTACTCATGCAAAATAACTTCCAGGTACTTGATTGTATAAATTAAAATCTTTACATTCTGTTTACATCCCTGTTCCCGGGGGGGGGGGGGGATGGACAAATAATGCAACAGAACGGAGACATCCGCAGTTTTGCTCTACAACACACAATATAGGATTCAGACGATGGGGTAAACTGGTAACATTAACAGATTCAGTGCTAAACAAAAAGCTAGGCTTGGACCACACACAAATGGATGGCGGAAAATGGGAAGTAGGAGTGTCTCACAGTCTGTTATATGTTTCTAATTCTAGGTGCCTGCACTTCTGTATGCCCATTTAAGGTATCCGTACTTTGCTAATACTACTAGAAATGTTGAATGAGTTTTTTGTGGTTACAGGTATAGTGTTGAAAAAGATGGCTTTTCATATTCAATTATTTTATGTTTGTGTATGTTTTAGTTAGCTGTCGTAGTGCTTTGTGTGTGATTGTAACGTTTGTTAGAAATCTGCATGGTTCTTGTCTGACTTTGGCTATGATGCATCTGTTGTGTAGGTTTGCAAAAGCGCAGCTGTAGTTTCTCATGTAGTATTCGTGCTGTCTGTTGATTCGTGCTTTGTGCTGGAGAACGGAGCATAGCGCTTCACCTGACCATATTACGATATAAATGCCTCATGAAATTTCATACCCAAGATGTCTTTACTGTCCTGTGTCAATTTTTGTGCAGGGTGATCCCGTTAATCCCGTCCTCTGCCTCCAGGAATGAAGCCTTCCATAACTGTTGTTTCAAAACCACTGTGGCGGCACACACCAGCAATTGTATGGATGTCCCGAGAGAAACACGCCCCATAATGAAAACTACTTAGTTGTATATTCTTTACATTACGTTGCAGTCAACCCCAGCATTTTTTAACTTTGTATTTTTTCGGAAAGTTTACGTTAAGTAGTTTGCCATTGCAAACAGCCACAAAAATCACCCTTTTGAACCTCTGGGTTGTAATTTAAATATATATTGTGTACAGTTATTTGTCCCTGTGTGTTACCAGGGCCAGTAAGGAATGCAAAACTATATTGTAATCTCAATGCAAGGCGCGAGAGGCGATTACGAGGGGTTGGCTTCAGGTTGGCTACCCCCACACAGTAGAACAATTTAGTTGCAACATCCAGTCAACCATGAACCAGTCTAGAACAGCTTGCTACGTGTGGGTTGAGGGTCGTTGCTCCAAATGTCGGTGTACTACAGAAAAAAGAATTGTTATTTGAGGGCATGCATATTTTATGTGTTTACTGGTGTTTTTCAAGCCATATGATATTCGCGATTACTTGATTATTTCATATATATCCTGCCATTTCTGCTTTAATATTTACAGCCGTTCCTTAAACGGCGTAAATATGTAGTTTTGTAATTCACAATAATGAATCTCCGTTTCAGCTCTTCACACAAACGACTAATACAAAAGCAAGAAGCGCTTTACATGGAAAGAGTTAAAGAAACAACTGCATCAAACAAACACGAGTTAATGCAGGATCTAAAAGGGGTTATACTGTGCAGATAACGGCATACGTATGTGAAATGATGAAACTTCACATATACTAAATAATAATGAACTAAAGTGACTGTCTTTATACGCCATTCCGACCGTAATACATATCCATGTTAGTGGGGGATGGGAGAGAACGGTTGAACCTGGCCCGCGGAATAGATTAATCAATGCTGTAACCGCTATCCCACGACCTCGTGATGTAAACGGGAACATACACCTCCCACTCTCAACCAAGAGTTTGACCCTAAGGCTGCCAAGAATTTAACTTGTTTTCCTGCTCCTCTGCGTGCCTGGCTACATTCACGTCAAGTTGGCTATCTGCGTGTCAGAAACTGATTTTTCAGATATCGTGTCTTTCTTTCTGGCTCCCTCAAATGTTATTAACCTTTATGTGTCTCATAAACCTTGACTGATTGCAAATAACAGCCCAATTGTCAATAGGCTGTATCTTTGAGACATCTCTCTAATTAATTCCGGTTCGCGGAAAAAAAATACAATTGGGGATATTAAGTAAGAAAAAGCAGACATGATGCCACACAGACACACAGAAATACAAAGCATTGTGTTCCCGTTGTGAATGTGAACACCCCCCCCCCCACACACACACACACAAATTTCACACTTAATTGCATGGCATTGTCACAAAATTTCCTGCGCTGATGGTCGAGTACGAGGTCTAATTCATAGACTAGTCAGTTGAAATGTAACCTTGGCTTCTCGTTTAGAAAGCAAAAGCTAGCTACGGAACGCATAGATACTAAGTCAATCAACCTAGGGGAAGGGTTGATCTTAACGTCCTGCGACAGATAAATCTATATATATAAATCAAAGTGTATGTATGTAAATATGTATGTATGTAAATATGTATGTCCTTTATTTTTTCGCTAACGGCCCATCCGATTGAGATGAAATTTTCTACACGCCTTACTTTCATTCCAGAGCTGTCAACTGTCATAGTTTTTTTTCCTTCTTCCTCCTCCTCCCTCCTCCCCCTCCCAAAATACGTACGTAAATATATGATGATGATGATGAAAGAATCCCCGAACCAAAACGCTAGGGAAAGGGAAGAAAATGACGTGACTACACATTAGCTAAGGGACTTAACTCTAGAAAAAGTTATTTCAAGGGGCATAACTTTTAATAACATTGTTGTATAACTTATAGTCATATTGTTGTATCGTTTTCAATGATTTATAAACTCTTTGTCTATAGTTATTTACCGGCATATGAGTTATAATAAATAATGATACAATCTTTTAGACATTTTCAAAGTATACATAAAAATAATGCATAATGCATAACATTGTAACTCATCTTTCTATACTTAAGAAGTTATCTAAAAGATGTTGAACAATATCATCGCATCGGTGAGGTCATTCGCCAGATCAAGCCAAGTCGCCTTAAATCATCAAGAAGCCTGATACGGGGATATTGACAGCACTTTTCAGCGCTATCTAGCCAAGTCACCTTAAATCATCAAGAAGCCTGATTTGGGGAGAAAATGGTTCGCAAGGCCAACACCAAGAAAACGCAGAGCCACAAGATGTGCAGCGGGGGAGCCTCCAAAATCGCGAAGAAGACGGACGCTGAGAACCTACCTGATAACACCCAAAAAACAGCAACTAAATCAAATGACACTACCACAAGAAAGACCGATGACGGCCCGCCTGTAACAAGATGCATGTTCTTCTTCTTCTTCTTCTTCTTCAGCGTTCCGAGCCATTGAGGTTCTTTGCTGCAAATACAATCCGTCTCCATTCGTCTCTCTGGTGGACCTTCTCTTGCCAGTCGTTGATTCCAAGTGCTTGTAGGTCTGTACATGTATTATCTCTCCACCGCCTTCTTGGTCTACCTCGGGGTCTACGGTCATTTATTTCCTGAGTGTAAGCGAGTTTTGTTTCCCTATTATCTTCCATTCTTTCAATATGCCCCAGCCATTGTAGTCTATTAGCCTTCATGATATCAGTGATTAGCGGGGACTTAAACAGATGTTAGCATGTTAGCAGAGAAAAAGGAGGAGAAAGACACCAGAGCCGGTAAAACCGACACAAAGTCAGTCAGATGGGTCGTTAAACGGATTCATGTGGAACTAACGAACGATGAAATCTTACAGAAGTTACAGGAGGAAAATCGCAGCATCCAAGTCGTAAAAGCGGAACGAATATTAACATATGCCAAAATACCTACGAAGCTGGTGGTGGTGACCAGTAAGGGAAGCGAAATGCCGATATCAGTGTCCATCAACAAGCAAGTACAACTACCAGAGAGATTTATTCCAAAAGTAACTCAGTGCTCCAGATGCCAGAGGGCCGGCCACAGCAGAGCCATATGCCGCAGCAAGACAGACATCTGCCGATTTTGCGCTGAGCACCATGCCTTTAGGGAGAGTCCGCTAGCCAAGCTGGACGTGGACTTCAAGGCACCTAACAGAAACCGTAAGTGCGCCAACTGCATGGGACATCATGGAGCGCGATATCTGGGATGTCCGTACCTCCAAAGACACAGAGACGTGTTGAAACTCACCATTGTCAACAAGACATCATTCAAGGAAGCAATGCGGAGGTGTGAGACAGTCACAGGAATATCGCAAAATGAAAGAGCACTGCTGCAGAGCCAGATTGACGAGCTAAAGCAACAGATCAAGACACTACAAACACCGGCACTGAATAGCGACAGCGAAAAACTGCTTGAGGAACTAAAAGAGATCAAACGAAATATAACACAAGAGGTGGAGAACATGATCCAGGCGACCAAGAAAAACGAAGAGATCTTATGTGACATCAAGGCGGAGAGACAAATGCAAAAAGCTGAAAGGGAACTATCCCAAAACAAGCCACACGAACCCAATGAAAAGAACGCAGAGAAACCGCCAGATGACACTCAATTGAAAATCATCGATAAACTGATAACGACAATCCACAAGAAAAAAGACAAGAAGACGCAAGATGAAGCCAACTCTCTGGTCAATCAACAACAGCAAACTATTAACTCCAGCTCTGTCGTGATGTCCCAAAAGAACCAGGAGAAACCGGAAACCAAACAGACTCATCAAGAAAGTGCGGAGGAAAACACCAATAAACTTGAATGTGCCTGGGGCGTATACAAGAAAGGAGGAACACACGAAGAACACAATGCGGTATCGCAAGCTGCCCCAAATCGGAAGAAAAGACAGCTGATAAAAGACATAACGACGCCTAAAAGCGGCCCCAGAGAATATCAAATGGAAAAGAAGCGCACCACACAGAAAACGAAAGAACAACGAGAAATCGAATGGGACACCCCACCAGAGGAAGACTACTAATAACCGTACAAGGAGCCAGTATAATGACAGCACCCCAGCACAGCAAACGAGCCTGAAGCCACACTGACAGAAGAAATTGCCTAAAAAGACACAAAAGGAAAACTTGCCGGCCAAAAGAATCCCCTATGCCGACGTCACAGACATAAACTGCACAACAGATAAGCCAGCTTTTACTGGCACGAAGAGAATGGAATAATCGACGCACCATGAACCACCGCTATTATAACTGATGCCGCACGGGCTGGTTGAACCAAGGTGGAAAGTTTTGTTTTTTTCTCAAATTGGACGGACGGACGGTCATCGCATCTTTAGTGTTTTCCGCCATCATATCGACACGATTCGCTTGACAGCACTTCTCAGCGCTATCAAGCCAAGACGCCTTACACATTTCAAGCAGTCTGATACGGGGGGAAAATGGCACGTCGTAATAGCACAAAGAAACAAGCAGCTTCCAAGATGCATAGTGAGAAAACCGACCAGACTATCAAGAAGACGAACCTGCCTTTGGAGAGTCTGCATGCAAGCTGTAATAAAGTATCTGAACCTACAGTCAATGAAACTACCAATAAGAAGAGCGACGACTACCCACAGACGAACACAAAAACTTGTGAGAGGAAGGAGGACCAAGACACCAGAATCAGAAACACTGATTCAAACACAGTTAGATGGGTGGTCAAGCGGCTAAAAATGGAGCTTACTGATCAACAAATACAGAAGCAGCTGCAGGAAGAAAATCTTCACGTCAACATTTTGAAGGCAGAGCGGATTCTTACCTACTCAGAATTAAATGAGATGCTCCACACCAGGGACTGGGAGAACCCGGGCCGGGTCAGGCAGACAGACAGACAGACAGACAGACAGACAGATAGATAGATAGATAGATAGATAGATAGATAGATAGATAGATAGATAGATAGACAGACAGACAGAGGGATGGGTCTATTAGACAGACAGACAGACAGACAGACAGACAGACAGAGATAGATAGATAGACAAACAGACAGACACAGACAGACAGACAGACAGACAGACAGACAGACAGACAGACAGACATATAGTCAGTAACGGGAACGAGAACTTATATGACTACTTATATGAATTAAATGAGATGCTCCCCATCAGGGGCTGGTCGAAGCCGGGCCGGATCAGACAGATAGACAGACAGATAGACAGACAGACAGACAGATAGATAGTCGGGAACGGGAACGGGAACTTATATGACTACTTATATGAATTAAATGAGATGCTCCACACCAGGAGCTGGGCGATGCCGGACCGGGTCAGACAGACAGACAGACAGACAGACAGACAGACAGACAGACAGACAGACAGACAAACAGTCGGTAACGGGAACGGGAACTTATATGACTACTTATATGAATTAAATGAGATGCTTCCCACCAAGGACTGGGCAAAGCCGGGCCGGGTCAGCTAGTAACATATAAAATACACGAATCCTCCAAGCTGAAATACAGCACACACATAGTCACTAACATTCCAACCGAAACTTCTGTGGCACCATGGTGGTCGTGAACTGACCGTAGTGTCTGTGGTAGTTTGAAGCTATCTGGAAGCAATGGCAGTGACGTTGGAATGTAAGTGATTTGTGTGTGTGCTGTATTTAGTCCAAGAGGATTCTACTGTTTGCTTGGAATTTACTTCTGTGCTGGTTCTGTGGCGCGGGAATTACGAATGCAGTTGCGGTTGATTTGGAAGCAGATCGCTTTGCGTTGGTTTCCATACACACGCATTCGGGAATCTCCGTGGCGAAGTGGTCAAGCCGTCTGCTTCGCGCTCCGAAGGTTGTGGGTTCGATTCAGGGCTACGTCTTTCCGTTTACAAGTGTATTGTTCTCGGAGAACCCTGGGGATCGTCACCGGAACTACGGAGTTCGTGCTTTGTGCGATCCTTTTTGCAGGTCGAACTGCAGAATGAGACCGAGCTATATGGAATAAAACCCTGGGTAATGAAGTCAATCCTTTCGACCTTTAAAACATTTTTTAAAGACAAAAATATGAGTCCCGGTTGTTCAGAAAGTAATGTCAAACTACTTAACGTAAACTTGCCAAGAAATCACATACAGCAAAAATACTGGGGTCGACTGCGGCATACTGTGAAGTACATGAATATCCAACTAATTATTTACATCTGTAGTTTATGCCAGAAGAGATACAGAAAATTGAGAGAAAGATTTATACTCATTCACACATAGAAATATTCTCACTCACGGAAATACCCCATGTAAGGAAGCTAGCTACATGTGTACATTCTCTTTCGTTCTTGTAACCTCCTCCTTATCGTCATCGCCCTAAGCTGAATTAGCTCCCATCTCAACCCGGGGAACAAATCACTCGATCCCTTGCCAATTTTCCTGTCTCGTGTATTTTAATGGCAGTCTGGGTTGCTCAATGGCTAGCACGATTGCCTGCCGGACTCGTGATCAATGGTTTTAATTCGTATCAAGGATGATTTTTAAAATTAACCTTGGCTCCCAGATTGAAGCAATTTGAATAATGTACTAGGAAATGCCCGAAGAAGTAAGGGTTGCCGCGTAATATTGATCATATCACCTTTCGAGTGCCTATTGATCTATAAAAATATGGGGCTAGGATCACATGTCGAGTACGACCGAGGCGTGTACAAAGGTCCCTTTTTCTGTTTTATTCTAATGTACTTAATTGCCCACGGTGTCTGTAATGTTCTGTTTCCACCTTCGTGCTGTTCATTCCCTGCCTCATCTTACAGGAACCAGGCCACCCCTAATAGCTGCAATATCCTAGCAAAATTATATGATCCAAAATATCCCAGGACTACAGCGTACATTCCTTACACTTGTATTCTAACACAAACTCTGAAAAATCTATTATAATATCGGAACTACCTAATATATGCTTCGAGTCTATATAAAATATGTACTATACAAATGGCAGTGTATCTTAGAATGTAAATGAACAAATTAGGAAGAACCTGGAAGCAATAGATATGTGGTTCCTAAGACAAATGTTGCAAATTCCTTGGACTGCCAGAGTAACTAACGACGATTGCCTGCACGAGGCTAATGAAAGTAAACCATTATACGAGGGTGAGTCAATAAGTAAATCACACAGTTCTGTGGGATGGCAGGTAAATGTAGTTGGTGTTTTCTACAGGTGACATTAGGTGACAACAACATCGAACTTTATATTCCCGTTCGTCAGGTGATGCTAGGTGTCACATGCGCATGCGCAGTGCATAAACGAAATGGCGACTGTACTTACGGAGTGTACAACAAAAGAGCAACGTGTTGTTGTGCGTTTCTTTGTGTGGGCAAAAGAACTGCCTGCAAAGGACATTCATAAAGAAATGCTTCCTGTTTATGCTGACAAATATTTGTCCCGTGCAGCGGTGCATAGCTGGGTAGAAACATTTTCTCAAAGAGCGAATGACGCTGAAGTTGAATGTGAAGTGAAAACGCGGTTTAGAAAACAGAGCACGCAGTTCTGTGCTGCCGGTTTGGGAGGACATACAACGATGGGATAAGTGCAACAGTGCTGGTGGAAATTATGTTGAGAAATAAAGGGACAATGTATGTATAAAAATAAACTAGTTTCAAGTTGTTATCATGTTTAATTATTTTTCTACAGTCACTTACAGTCACTTTGTGACTTACTTATTAACTTCCCCTCGTATACAGCAATAAGAAAGAGACAAACAGCTTTCGTTCGTCATGTGATTAGAAGAAAGGCATTGCATTACATCGTGACGACTGGTAAGATCTACGGAAAAAGAGGAAGAGGCTGACCAAAAGCAATGATGCTGGATAGCTTGAGATGGTGGCATGGAGGAATATCAGCAGCAGAGCTGATCCAGAACACTAAAGTCGGAGATATGTGGAGAGACATGAACGCCTACACAAGCTGATGTGGCACTTGATGATAATGACTATAAAATAATAAAGCAAAACCTTCACAATCTGTCTTTACTAATGTTACACATTGCATACACTTACATTACGAATATGGATTTGCCTTGCGTCGTTATCCGAATTGACGTGCATTACTGTAAAACAAGTTTTGTTAGCGTGAATTCAATAAATTTTCGCAAAAATATCAAAACAATTTTGCCGCTTTCCACGATTTCAGTTGTATGTAGACCTATGAAAGACATATTCCTTGGGTCGGAGTAAATATATGACGGCAGTAAAAATTTCATAACGATGCAATATATACTTTAAAAAAATTGAACGTGAATTAGGGCATGCATTTGTGAACGGACTCTAGCATAAGTTTATTCAGACGGAACCGCGCTATTGCGAAGCTTCTTTCAGAACGTCTCTTCCTTGAATGGTTACGTGCCAAATATTCGAATTACAGTGTGAACCGTCCAATTTCACTTGAACTTGCTCTTTGACCCATTGTGGTCCACCATCATATCGTGAAGTCCTGGCTTAAGACAGAGTTGACAGTTGTGGTAGAAGGCTGTAGTGTTACATCTGAAGGTTGGGCAGACATACTGCGTGTACCATGCATGATAGTTGCATATCCTTTACAGGACTTCGCAGTCAACCCCAGCAAATTTTGCTGTTTGTGATCTCTTGGCAAGTTTACGTTCCCTAGTTTGCCAATGCCTTCTGAACGACTGGCACCCATACCATTTCGTAAGAAACCAACGCACGGCGGTCTGCTGCGAAATCGCCCGCAGCTGTGTTTCGAACGTAGTATGCGAGATTACGAACTGCGTCCGTAACTCCTTCGGCATGGAGCCAGTACTATGCATGGCATGGCCAATAAACTTGTGAGAAGTTAGTTTTGCGCATAATCAGAATAATAACAAATTAGTTTAACAAACTTTTTCTTCTGTTGTGTGTTAAATGGTAAGTAAGATCTTAGCTTTGAAATGAATCCTTGTTGGAAAAAAACAAGCCGTCAGAAAAACTGGTTATAATTATGTTAATAATAGCCATTCAAGAGAGGTGCTGCAACTGGTTTGTGTAATAAGTAGGTTAATACTAGCCAGTCGCAAGGCTCCATGTAAGGATAGGATTCCAATAGAGGTTATTAGGAGTGGGCAAGACACACTCACTCTACAGATCCACCAGCTAATAGAGCTATGCTGGCGAGAAGGACAAGTCCCACAGGATTACAAGAACAAGGGCAATCGGAGCGACTGCAACAACTATAGGGATATCTCACTTCTGTGTATTCTTGGAAAAGCATTTGCCAGAATTGTTCTGCGCAGACTTCAAGTCCTAGGAGATCAAGTCTACCCCGAATCACAGTGTGGCTTTCGACAGAACCGGTCTACTATTGATATGATATTCTCATTGCGACAAATGCAAGAAAAATGCCGTGAACAGAATCACCCACTGTTTATTGCCTTCATCGACCTCACAAAGGCATTTGATTTGGTCAGTCGTGAGGGTCTGTTCGAGATCACTAAAGAAGACTGGCTGCCCACCAACTCTTTTGTCTATTGTGGAATCTTTCCACACAGGCACGAAGGGTATAATCAAGTTTGATGGTGCAACTTCTGAAGAGTTTGAAATCAAGAGTGGGGTTAAGCAAGGTTGTGTACTAGCTCCCACTCTCTTTGGAATATACATTTCACTTCTACTGAAATATGCCTTTCGTGATCAGGATGGTGGTATATACATTCACTCACGCTCAGTTGGCGGCCTCTACAATGCTCAGAGATTGAAGGCCAAGACCAAAATTAGGAGGGTACTGATCAGAGAGTTGCTTTTTGCAGATGATGCTGCAGTTACGACCCACTCTGAGGAAGAATTACAATGTCTACTATCTGCATTCTCCAATGCTTGTTCTGAATTTGGTTTAACAATTAGCAAAAAGAAGACACAGATTATGTCACAAGGTGCACATGGGGTACCATCAATCTTTATTGACGACGCCGAACTAGAGATGGTAGACCATTTTACATATCTAGGATCAGTGGTAAATAGCAAATTATCCCTAGATCAGGAAATCAACATCCGGATTGGTAAGGCAGCAACAACAATGAACAGGTTAAGAAAAAGAGTCTGGGAGAACTGGAAGCTTACTGCCAAAACAAAAATCCTTGTCTATCAAGCATGTATCCTTAGTACTCTTCTTTATGGCAGTGAAACCTGGACAACTTACACCAAGAGAAACATGTAAACAGCTTTCATATGCGGTGTCTGCGAAGAATTCTTGGTATTAAGGGGCAAGACAAAATCACAAATACTGAAGTATTGGAAAGATCAGGTTGTGTGACGGTTTAATCCATGCTCAGTCTTCGTAGACTTAGATGGATAGGACATCTTAGGAGGATGGATGATGGTAGAATACCAAAGGACATCTTTTTTGGTGAATTACAGATGGGTAAGAGATCTCAGGGTCGGCCTCTACTACGATACAACGATGTGTGTAAGCGGGACATAATTGATACAGGCATTGATAATGCCTGGTAGCAGGGTAGGGGTACCCCCTATCAAAGGAGAAGTAAGGTGCCTCCTTCCATCCGCTAGCCTACGGGACACCCTTGAGCAAGGTGGAGTACCCGTTTAGCCCCCCCCCACCCCCCCAACAGGGTAACGTGAAGCCATGGGAGCAGGTGGTGCATTGGACTTGGGAGCAGCCGACAGATAGCTGTTGGTTATGGTTTCAAGTCAGTGACGGTGGGCAGAGGATCTCTCAGTAGAGACAATGGCTACGGTCATCCGATCAGTATGGTTACTGCCAGGAATGAAGAATGGTAGACTTCCCTCCTTATTGATTCCCGGGCAGAGGAGGCTCGTCAGCCTTAGTTGGTATCTCTTCTAAGAGAGGGAACTCTAAATCTCAAACCTCCGCTGCCTTGCGGGTATACCCATATGGGAAAGGCTTCGGGAGTAAACCCTGAGAACAAATCCGGAGATGGAGTCCCTAAGGCAGTTCCATGTTGTAAACAACATAGTTCTGGCAACTCCTGCGACGGCACCGATGCCAAGATGCATTGGCTACTGCCTTTCCCTTGATCAACATCGGCGACGTGGAGAGGGGGAACTTGCTACTGGGCAACAGCTGGTTCTCCGATTTCCATTTCCCAGGCTTGTGTCCTGAAGAGGTCACTTCAGCACTGCGTAAAGCGGTGACACAACACGGGAAGTATCATTTGCCGGTTATAAGTCTTGGCGCTCGATTGGCGTAGAGCATACACCTAGCAACAAGAAAAAAACAAAACAACCGGCCCTAAGGTTAGGAACATGGGACTAAGAACCATGACCCCTGGCATCTCAGACGATCTAAACGAGATTGTGGATGCCCGCAAAACTGCAATGATAAACAACGAACTACTAAGACTAGGGATAGACATTGTCGCCCTGCAATCGATCAGACTCCAAGAATCTGGAAACATCAAGGAGAGGGACTTCACTTTCTACTGGCATGGCAAGCCGTGCGGAGAGACCAGGGAGCATGGAGTTGGCTTCGCTATCAGAAGCTTAATTCCATCATACCACCAAGTGATGGCACTGAAAGAATACTGAAGCTCCAACTCCAGACAGAGGCAGGCCCAATTAGTATTATAAGCGTTTACGCCCCAACACTAACTGCAGCATCAGATCTAAAGACAAGTTCTATGGCGACCTTAGCAAAGAAGTCAGTGAAACACCAGAGAAACAACATCTTTTTATCTTGGGGGATTTCAATGCCAGGGTTGGCTCCGAGCACAAATTTTGGCCTTCATGTCTAGGACAGTTTGACGTTGGGAAGATCAATGACAATGGACAACGTCTCTTGGAATTCTGCAGCCACCATAATCTGTGCGTCACCAACACCTTCTTTGGCACGAAACCTCAACACAAGGTGTCATGGAGGCACCCCAGATCAAAGAACTGGCACCAACTCGACCTGGTGCTCACTAAACCCAGCAATCTCCGCAATGTACGGCTGACTCGCAGCTATCATAGTGCTGACTGCGACACCGACCATTCACTCGTCTCCAGCAAGGTGAAGATAAAGCCCAAGAGAATCTACAGAAGCCGAACAGAAGGAAGACCACGCATTGACACCAGCGGCACCCAAAATAAAGAGAAGGTCAACAAATTCATGCAGGCTCTAGCGGATACTCTGCCTCGCCCCACAAACGGAAATTCCACCGAGAGATGGAGTCATTTTCACGACACCATATACAATACAGCACTATCAACATTTGGCAAGAAGCAAACTAAGTCAACCGACTGGTTTGATGCACACTCTGAAGAGATGCTCCCAGTCCTGGAGATAAAGAGACATGCATTCTCAAAGTATAAAACATCACCTTCAGAGAAAACATTGCAGGCATTGCGAATGGCCAGAAATATAGTACAACTGATGGCAAGAAGATGTGCGAACAAGTACTGGCTACAGCTCTCTGCTGTATCATCACTGAAAAATCAGTAACCCAAGATATGAAAGACGCAAACATCGTTACCCTTTATAAAAACAAAGGAGACAGAAGCGACTGCAACAACTATCGCGGCATTTCCCAACTCAGCATTACAGGCAAGATTCTTGCCAGAGTAATCCTTAAAAGATTACACATTCTTGCTGAAAAAATCTACCCCAAATCGCAGTGCGGATTTAGCATCGATATGATTTTCTTACTCCGGCAGCTCCAAGAGAAGTGCAGAGAACAGAGGAAGCCATTATATATTGCCTTCATCGACCTCACAAAGGCATTTGACCTCGTGAGCAGAAGCGGCCTTTTTAAGGTCCTTGAAAAGGTTGGATGTCCACCCACCCTTCTTAGTCTCGTGAAATCATTTCACGAAAACATGCAGGGGACCATTTTATTTGACGGCTCAACATCCCGGTCATTCAGCATCAGCAGCGGAGTAAAGCAGAGCTGCGTGCTTGCTCCTACACTCTTTGGTATCTTCTTCGCCGTTCTCTTAAGGCAGGCATTTAGGACTACCACTGAAGGCATAATACCCTCATACAAGATCTGATGGCAAACTTTTTAACCCATCAAGACTCAAGGCAAAGACCAAAATAAGATCAAGATGCGTAAGAGAACTACTTTTTTTGCAGATGATGCAGCACTAACTACTCATACAGCAGAAGGTCTCCAATGGCTCATAGATCGTTTTGCAGCAGCCTGCAAAGACTTTGGGCTCACCATTAGCCTAAATAAAACACAGGTGATGGAGCAAGATGCTGGTGCGCCTCCGTCAATCAAAATTTATAATCACGAATTGAAGGTCGTCCACGAGTTTGTGTATTTGGGGTCGACAATATCAGATAATCTTTCATTAGAGACAGAAATCGACAGACGCATTGGAAAGGCAGCCACAACATTTTCCAGGCTAGCTAAAAGAGTTTGGGAGAATAATAGACTAACAGAGTGTACAAAAGCTCAAGTATATAAAGCTTGTGTTGTTAGCACACTACTCTATGGGTCTGAATCCTGGACCCGGTACTCAAGACAGGAAAGGAAGTTGAATTCCTTCCATATGAGATGTCGGAGACGTATCCTGGGCATAACATGGAAAGACCACATAACAAACAAACAGGTGCTTGAAAGAGCAGATATTACCACAGTGCACACCCTCTTCAAGCAGAGACGCCTCCGGTGGCTGGGCCACGTATCTCGAATGGAGGATGAACGTATTCCCAAAGATCTCCTATACGGAGAACTAGCCACAGGAAAGAGGCCAACCGGAAGACCTCAAATGCGATATAGGGATGTGTGTAAACAAGATATGAAAACCCTTGGAATAGATCCAGACACGTGGGAAAGAGTTGCAGCAGACAGATGTTCCTGAAGAAGAGATGTACGAAACGGACTGGTGCTATTTGGGCGCAATCTGATCCAACAAACTGAGGATAGGCGGCACAGGCTTAAAACGCAGTCACTTACTGCGGAACTTGCCTCGTCTTACAGATGCGGAAACTGTGACAGAGATTGTCACTCTCGCATTGGACTATACAGTCACCAGCGGCACAACTCTACAGTCCTACAGGACTGAGAGAGGCCTACTGATAAGGGACATTGGGAGCAAGTCGCCGCTGAGCGTGTTGCATGGAGGGCAAACATAAGGAGAAAATTATTGCATATAAGTCACACACCGAGCATGTGAGACGTAAGGTGGTGCATGATGGTGGAAATGACCACGTGTTCACAAGCACCCACTGTGAATGAACATTTACAGCGCGAATTAACCTTATCAGTCACATTCGCTACCGCCATAGGTAAAAGTTAATATTATGTCTTTTTGAAGCACAAACTATCGTCTGTCAAGACAACAAGGTGCCAATGTAATGTACTAGCAAGTCAAGAGAGGTGATGCGACAGGGGTGTGTAATAAGTAGGTTAATACTTGCCACTCAAGACGGGTGAAGCGACTGGAATGTGTAATAAGTAGGTTATACTACCCACTCAAATGAGGTGATGCAACTGGGATGTGTAATAAGTAGGTTATACTACCCACTCAAAAGAGGTGATGCAACTGGGATGTGTAATAAGTAGGTTAATACTAGCCACTTAAGAGAGGTGCTGCGACTGGGATGTGTAATAAGTAGGTTAATACTAGCCACTTAATAGAGGTGCTGCGACTGGTATGTGTAATAAGTAGGTTATATTACCCACCCAAGAGAGGTGCTGTGACTGGGATGTGTAATAAGTAGGTTAATACTAGCCACTCAAGAGAGGTGCTGGGACAGAGATGTGTAATAAGCAGGTTAATACTAGCCAGTCAAGAGAGGTGATGCGACAGGGGTGTGTAATAAGTAGGTTAATACTAGCCACTTAATAGAGGTGCTGCGACTGGGATGTGTAATAAGTAGGTTAATACTAGCCACTTAATAGAGGTGCTGCGACTGGTATGTGTAATAAGTAGGTTATATTACCCACCCAAGAGAGGTGCTGTGACTGGGATGTGTAATAAGTAGGTTAATACTAGCCACTTAATAGAGGTGCTGCGACTGGGATGTGTAATAAGTAGGTTAATACTAGCCACCCAAGAGAGGTGCTGGGACAGGGATGTGTAATAAGTAGGTTAATACTAGCCACTTAATAGAGGTGCTGCGACTGGTATGTGTAATAAGTAGGTTATATTACCCACCCAAGAGAGGTGCTGTGACTGGGATGTGTAATAAGTAGGTTAATACTAGCCACCAAAGAGAGGTGCTGGGACAGGGATGTGTAATAAGCAGGTTAATACTAGCCACTCAAGAGAGGTGCTGGGACAGGGATGTGTAATAAGCAGGTTATACTAGCCAGTCAAGAGAGGTGATGCGACAGGGGTGTGTAATAAGTAGGTTAATACTAGCCACTTAATAGAGGTGCTGCGACTGGGATGTGTAATAAGTAGGTTAATACTAGCCACTTAATAGAGGTGCTGCGACTGGTATGTGTAATAAGTAGGTTATATTACCCACCCAAGAGAGGTGCTGTGACTGGGATGTGTAATAAGTAGGTTAATACTAGCCACTTAATAGAGGTGCTGCGACTGGTATGTGTAATAAGTAGGTTATATTACCCACTCAAGAGAGGTGCTGTGACTGGGATGTGTAATAAGTAGGTTAATACTAGCCACTTAATAGAGGTGCTGCGACTGGTATGTGTAATAAGTAGGTTAATACTAGCCACTTAATAGAGGTGCTGCGACTGGGATGTGTAATAAGTAGGTTAATACTAGCCACTTAATAGAGGTGCTGCGACTGGTATGTGTAATAAGTAGGTTATATTACCCACCCAAGAGAGGTGCTGTGACTGGGATGTGTAATAAGTTGGTTAATACTAGCCACCCAAGAGAGGTGCTGGGACAGGGATGTGTAATAAGCAGGTTAATACTAGCCACTCAAGAGAGGTGCTGGGACAGGGATGTGTAATAAGCAGGTTAATACTAGCCAGTCAAGAGAGGTGATGCGACAGGGGTGTGTAATAAGTAGGTTAATACTAGCCACTTAATAGAAGTGCTGCGACTGGGATGTGTAATAAGTAGGTTAATACTAGCCACTTAATAGAGGTGCTGCGACTGGTATGTGTAATATAATAAAAACGTCTCTACCCTTTCCTATTTATGGACTCCCTTAAAAATAAACAAACCCTTACAATTACTGATTAAGTAACTTACTTAATGTAGGAGAAAATAAAACAGCGATAGACTGACCGTGGCACAGCTAAATTTAGTTTGGCTTGTTTTCTCTCCCGTATCTGGCCAATCCTGGCGAGGGGGAAAACAAAGACTGAAGCGGCCATTTCTAGTCAAGAGAACAGACAAGAAAGTCGACCTTTCCCTTCGGGGAGAAGGTAGTTTGTTTTAAAACCATGATTCTCTTCAAGCTATTGGTATGTTATCTACATATATTAAGATAGATTTATGTATTACCTAGACCAGTATGTTTAATTAAGAATTAGTTACAATTCTCTTAAACCAGGCTGGATGATGTTTACTAAGGAAACACAGGTGGGCGCCACGCTGTAATTTTTCCTATGTCTTACAATTTCAAATCCATATGTTAATATCTTGTATAGGCATTATGAACTTATATCTCACTAGTAGTGCTATAATCTATGAATATTATGTGTACTGTAAAGTATCAACTCTCATGTCTGAAACACATTCTAGAGATTTTCTCAATGTAGGAGCAGACCCCTGATTCAGGCTTCATAGTAAAGAACTAGTGTCTGTCAATTTCATATTCCTATGGTAAAACTTCTAGGCACTGTGAACAATATCTCACTATTTATGCTTAGAAATCTGCAAATAATCTATGTACTATAGAAAGGTGTTTTATCCATGCGGGGACATACAAATGATTACGCATATTCCTGACTCGTACTTAGTCAGGGGGATAAAATATTTTGCCACATTATAATCTGTAACTTGGAAATATAGTGCTAAATTTTAGTACCATTCTTTTGTTAACAGATTAGTAACCACTCCATATGAGGTTGAACATATAATCATTTCATAAAATAGTGTTAGGGACAGGCCATGTTTGAATATAAATTCATGAACAATTAAACGCGTGATGTAAATGTATGTTCGGATAGGATTCACTCCGCATCGCCTCACCGTAGTAGAAACAGAAGCGAAGATTGATGTGAATAAATTGCTTGCAATATTCAGAAGACTGGACCATGCGGCATAAGTTATTCTTATAAATACCCTCCGAATAATAGCAGTCATTGGCAAAACATATCACAGCGATTACTATCCTCATGTGCTGTACGCAGTGGGGGAAAACAATGGATGTTTTAGTTCATGAAGATAATTCAAAAACCTAGGCTCCCTGCATCATCATTATGATTATTATGTATGATTATCATGTACTTAATATCAGAGAAATGTACATGTATGTTTTTTTTTGGTATGAGAATTTTCTTTGTTCTGATTGTTACTTTTTACTGTGGGAATATACATTTTAATGTTGCACCTTGGGATTAGAGGATGTTGATGTAAGAATACATATGTACGTCAGTACTTAAGAAGCCAATGGTGAATAGTCTTGACCTAGTGATGATTATAGTGCCGAAATGAAGACGCGGCATTAGAAACCACAGGGATTCTGTATAGGCTATTCTCTTCAAGTAATGAGAGAGACAATATCAACATGTTGGATGGACAGAATGACTTCACCCATCCAATAGTCCCAGTAACAACAGAACAAAATATAAGTGAGAAAATACCTTACTCACTAGGAAGGGTCAGAATGGCTCTACTCAGCAATGAGGGACAGTGGAACATGGACACCCACTCCTTTCCCCTTCTCCCCTTGTTGTTTTGTATTTGTGTTTGTAATTGTGTTGTAAACCTTTTACCATAACACAGTAGGTTAATGCTCGTGTTGTATTCTTGTCATCCCTTTTCCATAGAAGAGAAGCGAGTGGTGGTTTTTGGTGGAACTGCATTCCATAACTATCATCAGGATCCTGGGATAAAAGCCTGGTGAAGGTGAGTCAGGACTAAATGGCTTAACCATGTTCTGGATCTAGAAATACCTCGTTTACTGCTGCACTCATAAGCTGCAAAGGCAAGCAAAAGAGATACATACGAAGACAACTGACGGTGTGTTTGAGGAAGTCCTTTTGAGTAGGAATATCCAGGATGGACTTCAAGATCTAATAATCTACAAAGATGAAGATCATCAGAGTACTGACAACAGTGTATCGTTTGCGTTACTTCTGAGAAGTATCACCTATGGCCTCATCATTTAACCAAGTCAGTGAAACTGGGACAATCCTTCTTCAAGTCACTAAAACTAACAACAGTGAGTAACCTTCAACTGTTGGTTGGATTACCAAGTTAATATCCACAATGGATAAGTCTTCGAAAGAACATCTCACAGCTGCAACAGTCAAAAATAAGGTTCCAGCCATGCAACACCAAAGTCTAGAATACTAGACACCAACTCAACCAAATGGGAAGAGACACTGAAACAACATTATAGCCAATACAAACAAATGTACCAACTTCAGAACATCTGAACCATAACTACACCAGATTACCCCAAGGTCCAAAACCTGAACACCATCAAAAGAACCATATGAAAGCAGCTAGATGAGTAAATGCCTTTACGCCTGCAACCAAAGGAATCACCTGATGGCTTGCAAACCTGGATATGTGGTGGAGTAATATTCTTCAGTTACATGCCTGCAGCAGAATCTTCAGATGAAACCAAATGAATGATTCACCACTGTATGTTCTACACAGAAATGGAATGAATGAGAACTCTATGCTGGTCCCATGTCAGCCTAACTGCCCATCATCAAGTGTGGGATGGCCTATCAACATGAACCGGGTGTGTGACAAAGCCTTTTGAACTAAATTGGGAAACGGTTAACATAAACCGAGCTGTTGGACAGTCGTCATCTTTTCATCGATAAGATGATATAGGGAAGAACCTTCTGCAGAGCTTAAGTTGCATCTCCTGAAAGTATGACAGACCTAGGCATCAATTTCAATTGGAACACAACCCAAATGGCAACCGAGTATTCTTAAATTCAGTCTCATGGAGAGAATATGTGCTTATGTATAATTCTATTCTTGGATTATGGATTAGAAACATTCGCCAGCCAACTTCGGTGGACATACTGTGAGTAGAAAATGACTGTGAGTATAATTCTTCACGGATAATTATGGACATTAACTGCTTTGCACTGGAGAAGAATGCCATCCGCAACGCCTAAATGAACACTATAATTAATTAATTTAATTATTAGTATCAACTGTTTTCATGAGTGTGGTTTTCTTCAATGACAGGAAAAGGGTAAAGATTGTTTTACATGGTAATGGTGTACACCTAAAGGGTTATGTTATGACATATATGTATAATATTTTGACACCCACTCATTATTTTTAAATATGAGAATTGTACATGGTGTCAGAAATAAATGTATGTATGTTGGGTTTCTGCACCTAGACCAATGTGATTTTATCTAGGTACAATGAGTCAAGTTAGCAGAACCAATTTGTGGTTGTTGTGTTGTTTGTAATAACCTTGTTTTTTTCTGGGGTCACTGGGTACTATGTTGTAATACTGCATATCATTCCCATGCCTGTCTGAAAATGCATAGTGTTTATTACACATCTATTTATGTAATTGCAGATCTTGAGTTAATACCTGAACTGTTTGTCCAAAAGTGTTGTGTACATCAAGTAAATGTGGTGTCCAATAAGTGGTTGTTTATATGTTGTGAGCAATCAATATCCTTCTAGCATCTATAGTTAATTTAAAGGGTGATGAAGTGGGAAGGGAAACCTACACACAGATGCCATTGTTTCAAGGATGGAACTCTTTCCTCCTGGGATTTGTGGTAAATATCCCTGATCACCCTGCATTCTTACCAGTGACAGAGAATCAATAATACCCCCTAGACATTTTAACGAATTATTCTCAGGAATTAAAATCCACATCCCACATGTGTGGTCCCGCCCGGTACGGACTTCACCTAGTAGTGGAGTAGTCCGTGAATTTAAAACTCATGGTAAACATCACAATTGGTGTATTATTGTGAGTATATGAATTCAGGGAAAACCTCTCGCAGGTAAACCAAGTCACTTCAGAATGTTATAGTGTTAGTAACAGACCTAATCACTCATTAGTATGAGCTGAGTCAAGTGTTATATGAACCCATAATGGCTCAGATAAATATAGGTTTTTTTTTGGTACAAAACTGTTCACAGGTAATATCTTGATTCTGGCAGATGCATCAGGTAGTTGGTTGTTGGATATGAGATTTATTTTTTTTTAAAACTCATATTTTATATCTTATTGATGGTAAACTCACATAAGATAGGTAATTCAGTGAATGTTTAGAATTCATAGTCATTCCCGTTTGAGGTATGGTTCTGCTACTCTGATATTCTCTTTAAATGGTTTAAAAGTGGTGTACTCATGAACACACTACTATATTATGTATCCATAAGGTTTATGTTCCTACATATGAATCATGTGTTAATTAATTATTTTGTCATTGATTATCATTGTATTTTCATGCTTGATCTGCTGGTATAATTCATGTAATATTGAAAAGTTACCAAGGCAACAGAGAGTGATAGACAATTGTATAGATAATTAGGACAGATAAGTTAAAAATCCAATAAATTTTTTTTAAGGGAAAAATTTAATCAACAAATGATTCAGTAGTACACTAAATAATACCTGAGAGATGAATTAAACCAGGGGAAAATAGCAGTAACTAAAGTAAATGAACTAATGGTAAGGCCAAAACCACCACTTGCAAAAATGTAGACATAGTTAATGGAAGGGAAGGAATATTGTAAGAATTTGCAGTATTTAGGGGCACCCTAATTTAATCCTTTTTTTTCATATGACATAACATGTTCTACAACACCGGTAGTAAAGTAAAGTGAATAAATGATGGATACTTATGAAGAAAAGCCATACTGACACTTATTCTACTCCACCGGTGATATGAGTAGTTATTAATAACAAACTCAGATGGCCCATATGTTAATAAATAGGGTCAACCAAAATATTCACCTGGTGATGTAAGTGAAACTGATCAACTCACTTACTGACCCAACAGAATATAAGGTATTTCTTTAAATTATCCACCCCGATTCCATTATTAATGGTAGCGGAAACAGACCGTATAGGTATGTAAAAGGTATAATTAAAGAATTAACATAAGAAATTAGAATTTCAAATAAACTTCAGGAGATACCGGAAAAAATCTGTGCCAGTCTCTAGTCAGAGACTGAACAATTCAGATATTGGCTCCTTAACTTTGAAATTTACAGTTTAATTCTCATTAAGTGAAATGTTCACTATGAGTAGTCCTCATCAAAAAGAGGAGTGAAACAGCTTTTAGTTAGCGATTAGCTTACGTAAAGTTATTTCAATAATTGCCTAACTAACATTAATATTCTCATAAGGGAAGAATTAAGAAGGGCAAAAATAAGTGGTACAATAGAGGCGCGCGACTCAATTGTATTTTCTTTAAAACTAACCGAGTAACTAAATTCTAGATAATGCTCGAAGCCTACCAATAGGTAGGTGAATCAGAAATCAATCGCAAGACGAAACAGATTTCTACATCTCAGTTCTGATTTGGATGTTATGCCAGCATTAAATATGTGAAAGCAGATCCAGACTAACAGAGATTAGCTTAAATAACTGATACGAATCAGTAAAAGCAACAATTAAATAAACAACTCTTGGAATAGATGCTGTTTATAAATAGGACGAACTCCTTGACGTGAAGACAGGGGAAACGCCTAAAACTTATACAGTGAACCCATGCTAGAAAAATGGAATATAGCTGTGTAAAAACCAAGCAAATTGGAGCAGATAGCTGAAGAATTGCTTGATATTTACTAGAGTAGGAATTTCAATCAGGAATCCAGCTAGTAAATTATATAACAGTTCTAAGATAGACCTTCGTCAATCTAAATAAATCCAGAGTTTCCACGTATTAAACGGACGAAAACAAAACTGGAGAGAAACATTAAGAGTACCTTACCTGTTATCTTGAGGACACAACTCAGGAGACGCCAGTATTAGAGGGATATACAGATGTAATAGTAATTTTACAAAAACTAGTAACCCACATCCATAACTGGAAAGTGAACCAGCAACTTGATTGTCTGGAAGACTATCACAGGAATCACAAAAAGGGGCTTTTAACTTCTCACTGAACTGATTATATATGGTAGGAGACAATACGTCTGAACCTACATAACAATGTATGTTGCTAAGTTGAAAATAGTCCTAAAACCTGGAGGGAGGTAGACGACGATCAATGTACGCCAAGCGACGCAAAATTGCTCGTAATTCAACACCAAAGCAACAAATACAGAGTGAAACTCAAACACATCAGTTAGAATTACTAATAAGGATTCTAGCGTAAAATAGATCTCGATTAGAAGGAATAGCAGAGAAAGTAAGCTAAGAATTACTTCATTTCTGATAGATTCATGTTCCCCGGAAAATTCGGTTCAGAGCGGAAATCTAGAAAAGTTGGACCTTGTTTACATGTTAGGCGAGATTCTCCAGGTAAACCCGCAAGAGAAAGGGACACCACTCTAATCAGTAGTTATCAAAACTGATCGGAAAATCCCATAACTCGACTTATAACCCAAACACATGATGTGTTGGATGAAAATGTATTTCAACAGGAACCATCTTTAGCTTCCTTTAAATATCAGATCTATAGTAAAAACAAACGTCTAACTTACAGGGAGACGGGCGAGTTTAATAGGCTATCAGTAGACGCAGAATTAACCGTCGGTTTTAACATAATCTCAAGATTGATAATCTAATGAGAGAGAAATCAAGCTTAATGATATCTCAATTGCTTCAAAAAGTCGGTTTGATGCAGACAAACCAGTACTGGAAAGTAACAAATTATCAGATAACCACTCATATTTCAAACAATAGCTGACAACAGTGGAGAGGGTGCTACACTCTTTCACTAAAAGAGAAATAATCCTTTAAGGTTATGCCAGTTGTCGTGACTAAAAGAAAATGGACGTGGCTCTGATTATATAACATAAGGCAGTAGTAAAGTAATAAGGGATGGATACTAGGTGAGTCAATGTAAAGACGGAAATTGTAGAGTACTTCTTGACCATTTAATTTCTGAAAGAAATAAATGTCTTAAATGGGGGAGGCGTGTAATATAATAAAAACGTCTCTACCCTTTCCTATTTATGGACTCCCTTAAAAATAAACAAACCCTTACAATTACTGATTAAGTAACTTACTTAATGTAGGAGAAAATAAAACAGCGATAGACTGACCGTGGCACAGCTAAATTTAGTTTGGCTTGTTTTCTCTCCCGTATCTGGCCAATCCTGGCGAGGGGGAAAACAAAGACTGAAGCGGCCATTTCTAGTCAAGAGAACAGACAAGAAAGTCGACCTTTCCCTTCGGGGAGAAGGTAGTTTGTTTTAAAACCATGATTCTCTTCAAGCTATTGGTATGTTATCTACATATATTAAGATAGATTTATGTATTACCTAGACCAGTATGTTTAATTAAGAATTAGTTACAATTCTCTTAAACCAGGCTGGATGATGTTTACTAAGGAAACACAGGTGGGCGCCACGCTGTAATTTTTCCTATGTCTTACAATTTCAAATCCATATGTTAATATCTTGTATAGGCATTATGAACTTATATCTCACTAGTAGTGCTATAATCTATGAATATTATGTGTACTGTAAAGTATCAACTCTCATGTCTGAAACACATTCTAGAGATTTTCTCAATGTAGGAGCAGACCCCTGATTCAGGCTTCATAGTAAAGAACTAGTGTCTGTCAATTTCATATTCCTATGGTAAAACTTCTAGGCACTGTGAACAATATCTCACTATTTATGCTTAGAAATCTGCAAATAATCTATGTACTATAGAAAGGTGTTTTATCCATGCGGGGACATACAAATGATTACGCATATTCCTGACTCGTACTTAGTCAGGGGGATAAAATATTTTGCCACATTATAATCTGTAACTTGGAAATATAGTGCTAAATTTTAGTACCATTCTTTTGTTAACAGATTAGTAACCACTCCATATGAGGTTGAACATATAATCATTTCATAAAATAGTGTTAGGGACAGGCCATGTTTGAATATAAATTCATGAACAATTAAACGCGTGATGTAAATGTATGTTCGGATAGGATTCACTCCGCATCGCCTCACCGTAGTAGAAACAGAAGCGAAGATTGATGTGAATAAATTGCTTGCAATATTCAGAAGACTGGACCATGCGGCATAAGTTATTCTTATAAATACCCTCCGAATAATAGCAGTCATTGGCAAAACATATCACAGCGATTACTATCCTCATGTGCTGTACGCAGTGGGGGAAAACAATGGATGTTTTAGTTCATGAAGATAATTCAAAAACCTAGGCTCCCTGCATCATCATTATGATTATTATGTATGATTATCATGTACTTAATATCAGAGAAATGTACATGTATGTTTTTTTTTGGTATGAGAATTTTCTTTGTTCTGATTGTTACTTTTTACTGTGGGAATATACATTTTAATGTTGCACCTTGGGATTAGAGGATGTTGATGTAAGAATACATATGTACGTCAGTACTTAAGAAGCCAATGGTGAATAGTCTTGACCTAGTGATGATTATAGTGCCGAAATGAAGACGCGGCATTAGAAACCACAGGGATTCTGTATAGGCTATTCTCTTCAAGTAATGAGAGAGACAATATCAACATGTTGGATGGACAGAATGACTTCACCCATCCAATAGTCCCAGTAACAACAGAACAAAATATAAGTGAGAAAATACCTTACTCACTAGGAAGGGTCAGAATGGCTCTACTCAGCAATGAGGGACAGTGGAACATGGACACCCACTCCTTTCCCCTTCTCCCCTTGTTGTTTTGTATTTGTGTTTGTAATTGTGTTGTAAACCTTTTACCATAACACAGTAGGTTAATGCTCGTGTTGTATTCTTGTCATCCCTTTTCCATAGAAGAGAAGCGAGTGGTGGTTTTTGGTGGAACTGCATTCCATAACTATCATCAGGATCCTGGGATAAAAGCCTGGTGAAGGTGAGTCAGGACTAAATGGCTTAACCATGTTCTGGATCTAGAAATACCTCGTTTACTGCTGCACTCATAAGCTGCAAAGGCAAGCAAAAGAGATACATACGAAGACAACTGACGGTGTGTTTGAGGAAGTCCTTTTGAGTAGGAATATCCAGGATGGACTTCAAGATCTAATAATCTACAAAGATGAAGATCATCAGAGTACTGACAACAGTGTATCGTTTGCGTTACTTCTGAGAAGTATCACCTATGGCCTCATCATTTAACCAAGTCAGTGAAACTGGGACAATCCTTCTTCAAGTCACTAAAACTAACAACAGTGAGTAACCTTCAACTGTTGGTTGGATTACCAAGTTAATATCCACAATGGATAAGTCTTCGAAAGAACATCTCACAGCTGCAACAGTCAAAAATAAGGTTCCAGCCATGCAACACCAAAGTCTAGAATACTAGACACCAACTCAACCAAATGGGAAGAGACACTGAAACAACATTATAGCCAATACAAACAAATGTACCAACTTCAGAACATCTGAACCATAACTACACCAGATTACCCCAAGGTCCAAAACCTGAACACCATCAAAAGAACCATATGAAAGCAGCTAGATGAGTAAATGCCTTTACGCCTGCAACCAAAGGAATCACCTGATGGCTTGCAAACCTGGATATGTGGTGGAGTAATATTCTTCAGTTACATGCCTGCAGCAGAATCTTCAGATGAAACCAAATGAATGATTCACCACTGTATGTTCTACACAGAAATGGAATGAATGAGAACTCTATGCTGGTCCCATGTCAGCCTAACTGCCCATCATCAAGTGTGGGATGGCCTATCAACATGAACCGGGTGTGTGACAAAGCCTTTTGAACTAAATTGGGAAACGGTTAACATAAACCGAGCTGTTGGACAGTCGTCATCTTTTCATCGATAAGATGATATAGGGAAGAACCTTCTGCAGAGCTTAAGTTGCATCTCCTGAAAGTATGACAGACCTAGGCATCAATTTCAATTGGAACACAACCCAAATGGCAACCGAGTATTCTTAAATTCAGTCTCATGGAGAGAATATGTGCTTATGTATAATTCTATTCTTGGATTATGGATTAGAAACATTCGCCAGCCAACTTCGGTGGACATACTGTGAGTAGAAAATGACTGTGAGTATAATTCTTCACGGATAATTATGGACATTAACTGCTTTGCACTGGAGAAGAATGCCATCCGCAACGCCTAAATGAACACTATAATTAATTAATTTAATTATTAGTATCAACTGTTTTCATGAGTGTGGTTTTCTTCAATGACAGGAAAAGGGTAAAGATTGTTTTACATGGTAATGGTGTACACCTAAAGGGTTATGTTATGACATATATGTATAATATTTTGACACCCACTCATTATTTTTAAATATGAGAATTGTACATGGTGTCAGAAATAAATGTATGTATGTTGGGTTTCTGCACCTAGACCAATGTGATTTTATCTAGGTACAATGAGTCAAGTTAGCAGAACCAATTTGTGGTTGTTGTGTTGTTTGTAATAACCTTGTTTTTTTCTGGGGTCACTGGGTACTATGTTGTAATACTGCATATCATTCCCATGCCTGTCTGAAAATGCATAGTGTTTATTACACATCTATTTATGTAATTGCAGATCTTGAGTTAATACCTGAACTGTTTGTCCAAAAGTGTTGTGTACATCAAGTAAATGTGGTGTCCAATAAGTGGTTGTTTATATGTTGTGAGCAATCAATATCCTTCTAGCATCTATAGTTAATTTAAAGGGTGATGAAGTGGGAAGGGAAACCTACACACAGATGCCATTGTTTCAAGGATGGAACTCTTTCCTCCTGGGATTTGTGGTAAATATCCCTGATCACCCTGCATTCTTACCAGTGACAGAGAATCAATAATACCCCCTAGACATTTTAACGAATTATTCTCAGGAATTAAAATCCACATCCCACAGTATGTGTAATAAGTAGGTTATATTACCCACCCAAGAGAGGTGCTGTGACTGGGATGTGTAATAAGTAGGTTAATACTAGCCACCCAAGAGAGGTGCTGGGACAGGGATGTGTAATAAGCAGGTTAATACTAGCCACTCAAGAGAGGTGCTCGGACAGGGATGTGTAATAAGTAGGTAATACTACCTATTTAAGAGAGTTGCTGGGACTGGGATTTGTAATAAGCTGGTTAATACTAGCCATTTAAGAGAGGGGCTGGGACAGGGATTGTAATAAGCAGGTTAATACTAGCCACTCAAGAGAGATGCTGGGACAGGCATGTGAAATAAGCAGGTTAATACTAGCCACTCAAGAGAGGTGCTTGGACAGGGATGTGCAATAAGCAGGTTAATACTAGCCACTTAAGAGAGGTGCTCGGACAGGGAGGTGTAATAAGTAGGTTATACTACCTATTTAAGAGAGTTACTGGGACTGGGATTTGTAATAAGCAGGTTAATACTAGCCACTTAAGAGAGGTGCTGGGACTGGGATGTGTAATAAGCAGGTAAATACTAACCACTTAAGAAAGGTGCTGGGGCAGGGATGTGTAATAAGAATGTTATTACTAGCCACTCAAGAGAGGTGCTGTAAATGGGATGTGTAATAAGTAGATTAATACTAGTCACACCAAGACAATTGCTGCAACTGGGATGTGTAATAAGTAGATTAATACTAGTTACACCAAGAGAGGTGTTGCGACAGGGATGTGTAATAAGTATGTTAATAATAGTCACTCATGAGAAGCGCTGGCGCAGGGATGTGTAAAATGTAAACTAATACTAGCCACTCAAGACGGGAGTCTCCGTGGCGAAGTGGTCAATCCGTGTAACTCGGGCTCCGAAGGTTGTAGGTTCGATTCCGGGCCGCGTCGTTCGGTTCACGAGTGAAATTTTCCAGAGACTCCCGTGGGTCGTCGCTAGTGCTACGGAGTTAGTGCTTTATGCGACACCTTCCGTGCTGTGGACAGAAACTGAGTCATATGGGATAAAACCCGGTGCACTGAAGTCGACTCTGTCATAAAATAAGGACATATACATATATAGTAAATATACAGAATTGATGTGCCAGTTATAAGGTAGATATTAAGTTATATTTTTTCCCAGTGGCATGTAATGCTAATCTTTTACTGGCCTGGATGATCTGAAAAAAAAAGAACTGTCTACAATCAGGCTTCTCCACTTCCAGCTTTCGGAATCACTCTGGCTATCATTAATTGTAATATTAGTGTTCCAGGGTGTAGTAGAACATAAGTTGGCTCTTGGTTTTCCTTTCCATTGTTTGACAGGGAAATGTTTACATAAAGATTACCTCTCCTCTGAGACAAATGGAATGTTTGCAGGTGGATAAGTTTCTGCGCTACTCTATCAAGGGCATCACTCAACAATGTGCTCACTCAACAGGTGCTGCATTCAATATTCACCAAGTCAGGTTTGGATAATGACCACTACCTGCAATTTTAGCATCATACAATTCTAATTATATCATAAATATGACATTAGAAATGAAATGTAAGAGCCTAAGAACATAACCAGTGAAAACAATAAAAGGAATCTTGTTCTTAGAGAAAATAACATAGAAGAAAGGTAGTCTTGGTGTTCCCAATAAGTTATCACCAACATAGTTGTTTGCTCTAAATCCAATCTTCCACTATCAAGTGTTCAAGGTTTAACTAGCAGATGTGCAGTTTCATCATCACTTATGCCTGTCCTCAGGTCTATAGAAGTAATACCTTGAGTGTTTGGGAATTTGACAATTATGTTGACCATTCTCTTCTGTATCTAGTTTTGTTCTCTACTTCATCTTTTCCTATTCACGAAAAAGGGTCTCATCCATTAAGGGCTTTTAAAATCAGTTCCCATTGTAATGGGTATTTGCTTATAAACAAGATAAGCACATTCTCGTATTATTCTTGTATAGCATTCAGGTGTATTCTTCTTCATTAAATGCTTCAAGTGAGAAGATTTCTTCCATTCTCATGGATGTAATATTGATCATCATCTTCATCATCCTCATCATACTCCTCATCCTCCTCCTCATCCTCCTCCTCATCCTCCTCATCCTCCTCCTCATCATCATCATCATCATCATCATCATCATCATCATCATCATCATCATCATCATCATCATCATCATCATCACCATCATCATCATTATCATCATCATGGTTTTTATAATCATTGTAATTACAATCATTATCATTATTTTCATAATTATTACATTGTCATTACAATCATTATCATTATTATTATCATAATTATTACATTGTCATTACAATCATCGTCATTATTATCATGCTTATGACAATAGAAATCATTACATTATTCTAACATTATCATCATAATCATTGTTACATCATTTTCATTACATTACAGTCATCATCATCATATTTGTAGTGCATTATTATCATTACACTAGACCATATGTGTTAACAGTAGTGACATAAAATACACAGTGGGATTTTGCTTAAATTACAAAAACAGATGCTGGTGCTATGCGTAATGTATGATATGGTTTGTGTCGTGCTTAGCGCACAAAACTAGATGATTATAGCATGAATGATATTTTATACAAAGTGGTGTTATGCGCCGGAGTGTACTAAATTATTTTTTAGTTTATGGGTTACACCGAAGCATTTCTCTGGTGATAGGCATGGCATTCCACATCAAAGTTGCCGGCTATCATGAGATTGACTGTTGGCCTATACTCCCTCTCTCTCAGCATGTAACGTCACTCACTCACTCAATTTCCTCATGCAACAGTCAACATATCCATCTTTGCATGTGGGGTCAATGCACTCTCTCTCTGACATCATTCTTATGTATGGATGATAATTTCACGCAGTCCATAGACACATTCATATTGGTATGGGTGATAATATAGGAATCATTCATCACACATCCTTCATACTGTCATGTAAGGTGGGTGATTTCCCAATGATAACCTTAAATGTTAACACCATTGACATCACAATGAGATCTCACCCATTCATCAGACAATCATATCTGTATGGATGAAAATCATGTATATGTAGGTGCTTTATACAGAATACATTCACAGATTCACAAGAATGACATTACAAGGGAATCTCATCCTTCAACCTAACTCATACTATTTCATGGATATTTAGTCATGCATACTGACTAAAACAAAAACAAGTATAGTTTTATCAAATGATACATTCCCATCTGTTTAACAATGATGAAATCACACATGAATCCTCACAGACATGTTATCAACAATGGCATAGTGATCATTAGACATAATTATGAGATTCTCAAAGGATACTGCCTCATGTGTAGCAATAATAAAATGCACAGGGGTCCCCCCTTATTCTCATAGATTTATGTGATCTACTCAGTCTACATTCAGGCATTATGAATCTTAACCATTCTACCAGGCCGGTTGACTCAGTATTATTACTGTATGGCACAAACATTAATTCCATATGGTTACAACATTGAAAATACAATTGAAAAAATAAAATTCACTATTGGTATTCTTAATTAATAGTTATCTATAAACTATAACACTTAAATTAACTTCTTAATTCCCCACACGTGTTCACCGAGTCTACTTACCAACTCTTCTTCTGGGAAAATAGGCTCACACTTAATCTAAGATTTAAAATAAATTATATTCACCTCATCCAAACAGGATGACTTCCAAACACTTCAGCGACAGGTTTCAGATTTTTTTTCAATGCGATATCGTGGGCTGATGTTTTTCTTCCTATCTAACTTATACTAAATTATCTTTGCTAAGTTGATTTTGAAGAGACTATCACTCCCTTCCTCATCGAATCTCTCCTGCGTTGTGTGTGTGTGGCTTGGTTCACAAAAACAGACAGTTTCTTTCCCGCATGGGCTTTTATTTAGATTTCGTTGTTCCGGTGGTGACGTCACAACGGGTCGATGAAAAAGTCGGATTATTGCCGTGGAGAACAGGGCGGTGTCAACCTTTCTCCGTCGCTACGAATTATTTACCGCATGTTACGCTGGTGAAAATGTAATATATCACAACTAGTCACTCAAGAGAGGTGATGCGTATGGAATGTGCGGTAAGTACGTTAATACTAGTCACTCAAGAGAAGTGATGCGTATGGAATGTGCAATAAGTAGGTTAATACTAGTCACTCAAGAGAGGTGATGCGTATGGAATGTGCAATAAGTAGGTTAATACTTGTCACTCAAAAGAGGTGCTGGGACAGGGATATGAAATAAGTAGGTTAATACTATTCACTCAAGAGAGGTGATGCGTATGGAATGTGCAATAAGTAGGTTAATACTAGTCACTCAAGAGAGGTGATGCGTATGGAATGTGCAATAAGTAGGTTAATACTAGTCACTCAAGAGAGGTGATGCGTATGGACTGTGCAATAAGTAGGTTAATACTAGTCACTCAAGAGAGGTGATGCGTATGGAATGTGCAATAAGTAGGTTACTACTAGTCACTCACAAGAGGTGCTGCGACAGGGATGTGTAATAAGTAGGTTAATACTAGCCACTTAAGAGAGATGCTGGAACAGACAGGGATTAGAAATAGGTTAATACTAGCGATTCAAGAGAGGTACTGGGACAAGGATGTGTAATAAGTAGATTACTACTAGTCACCCAAAAGAGGTGCTGGAACAGGGATGTGTGATCTCATCTCATCTCATCATGTTCCTCTTGTGCCTTGCGGTGTCGAAGAGAAGTATAAACAGCGAGAGAGTGCCCGCTTATGGGCTTCATTTATCGATATTCCCATGGACTCTGTTATTCCCTGCGTCCATCGTTTACGTGGTCGGCCTCTTCCTCTGCTTCCCTCTGGTCTGTACATCATTGCTTGTTGTGGTATCATGTTAGTTGGTAACCTACTTGCATGGCCAAACCATTTGACTTGCTGCCTTCTAACAAAATCTAGTTCAGCTATAACCCCAACGTTAGTCCTGATTTCTTCCTTTCTGATCTTATCTCTTCTTGATACATTGAGTATTCTTCTCAGGAATCTCATTTCTGTTGTTGTGATTTTTCTTTTCTTTTTTTTTCTGTCATTGTCCAGGTTTGGCATTGGTAACATAGAGTTGGTAGGAACATTGTGTTTTAAAGTGCTTTCTTAGTAGTTATTGCTACATGATTGTTCTTTAGTAGTGGTGCCATTTGTCCAATGAGTTGGTTTGCCTTATTGCATCTATTTTCGATCTTGTCTTCTGATTTGCCATTTGATGATATTATACTTCCTAGGTACTTGAAACACTTTACTTGTTTCAAGGGATGTTCGTTTAAGTGAATCATTGTTGCGGTTTCTTCTTTAGTTATAGTCAATACCTGTTTTACTTGTGCTAATTTCCATGTTATGTTCCCTACACATTCCGTTTAGACTATTCATGTGGTCTTGTAATTCAGCTTCTGATTTTGCTATTAGTGCTTGGTCATCCGCAAACAGGAGTTCTCTAATGGTTAGATTTGCAGATGATTCTTCTTTTGTGTTCTTGTCGTGCGGTGTTCTTGCGGTCTCTGCTTGACGGGTTTCTTTACATATGTTGTCTATGTATGTTATAAACAAGAGAGGAGACAGGACACAACCTTGTCGTACTCCGGATCTTATGGTGAAGGGTTCTGAGTGTCCTCCAGTTGCTCTCACTATGCATTCACTGTTGTTGTATAAGCTTCTACATAGGTTTGTTAGATGTGTACTCACTCCATGTGTGATAAGTAGGTTAATACTAGCCACTCAAGAGAGATGCTGGGACAAGGATGTGTAATAAGTAGGTTAATACTAGCCACTTAAGAGAGGTGCTGGGACAGGGATGTGTAATTACTAGGTTAATACTAGTCACTTAAGAGAGGTGCTGGGACAGGGATGTGTAATTACTAGGTTAATACTAGTCACTTAAGAGAGGTGATGCGACTGGAATGTGTAATAAGTAGGTTAATACTAGCCACTTAAGAGAGGTGATGCATCTGGGATGTGTAATAAGTAGGTTAATACTAGCCACTTAAGAGAGGTGCTGCAACTGGGATGTGCAATAAGTAAGTTAATACTAGCCACTTACGAGAAGTGTTGGGACAGGGATATTTAAAATTTCCGGACCGGATTTCTTATATAGTGACAGTATTATGAGAAATTTAGAAGACACGAACGGAATTGCTATCGGAAGACATAGCATTAACAATATAAGATATGTAGAAGATACAATACTGATTAAAGACAATAAACAGGACCTGCAGCGTTTAGTGCGTGCAGCTATAGTACACAGTGAGAAACCAGGGTTAGAATTACTTTGTTGAAAACAGAGATTATGGTCGTCTCCAAGAAGAAAGAAGTACCACAATATAACATTCAAGTAAGTGGGTAAATTCTTACAATATTTAATCAGCACAACTATCACGGTACAGTCAAAACATCTAGAGATTGTAGAGATTAGAACAAGAATCACCAAGGCCTTTTGAGAGGCGTAGAACATTCTCACCAATAAAAAAGCCGTCAACTGTAGTAAACAGCAGTGTTACGTTGTTTACAAATAAAACCTGTATCGTTGTACGCATGTAACACAGACAATAAGAGGACAAGACGAGAAACACGAACAATAAGTGGACAAGATGAGAAACATAGACAATAAGCGGGCAATATGAGAAACATGGACAATAAGCGGAATAGATGTGAAACATAGACAATAAGCGGATAAGATGAGAAACATGGACTATAAGCGGACAAGATGAGAAACAAAGACAATAAGCGGACAAGTTGAGAAACATCTAAAGGTAGTGGATATGTTGTTTTTGAAAAAAAAAATAAGAAAAGATACCATACTGAGAAAAATGCAAAGAATACCATGAACGGACAGAAAACCGAAATGAGTCGGTTCTTCAAGTAACGAACACAAATCTTAAATTGATTAAAACATTAGACGCATACAGTAAAGATTGGTTGGGTAGATTATGAGGATAAATAAACTTAGCGATAATTGACAAAACTGGTGGGAATAGAGCAAGGGAAAGCAAAGAGGTAAATACCTGGATGGCCTGGTCACATGATATAATCGAGGTAAGAACACTGACATGATCCAAGACTCTGGTGATTCTTAGAGATCACAAACCATGACATCCAACTTTAATCGTCATGTCACATGATGATGATGATAAGGTTATATCTGGAGTTTGTTCCGCAGCTAAAGTCTGGAGCTTAGCTCTTTGAAAATGTGTCTGTTGCAAACATTACCTTCGCACATATTTTAGTTCATCTCGCTAATTGTTTTGTTTTGCAATTATCGACTGGAAACTGTTGTGCTGTAGAATTATTCTGTTATGTTTTCTTAGGTTTTGCTTCAGTGTTTCTCAAGCTGTTATTATTTGGATAACATGCAAATGTAACGATATGAAACAGACTGGAGGATTTTAACATATAGTTGACCATGCGTAACCTTTTTCTCTGGGTGAATCTCCCAGTTCTTGTTATTCTTTGCTTAGAAACTTGAATAGCTATACTTGCCTTAAATTAACTGTATTAGTTAATAATATATTTGCAAGCATGCACGCACGCACGTAGGCACAAATACTCTCTCTCTCTCACACACACACACACACACACACACACACACACACACACACACACACACACACACACACACACACAACAGACATAACTCACACGCACGCACACACACACACACACACATACACACACACACACACACACACAAGGAAAAACAAACACTGTTTGAATATTGGGCTGCAAACATTCGGATATACTCACATTGGCGAGGAAGGTAGGAAAATTAATTGGGTGATCCCGCTTCACCGAATGTTTCTATGAGTGATTGCAGCTTCAAATGCTCCATATGTGGTGTCATCTTGTGCCTTTGCAGCATTACAGGACGAAAAAAGTAGAAAAAAAGTCGCTTAAAAGTCGACAGGGTCGACTTCATTGCACTGGAATTTTATCCCATATGGCTCGGTCTCTTTCCGGAGCGCGGAAAGCGTCGCACAATGCACGAACTCCGTAGCTCCAGCGACGACCCTCATGAGTCTCCGAATAAATGCGCAACCGAACCCACAACCTTCGGAGCCCGAGGGAGACGGCTTGACCACTTCGCCACGGAGACTCCCTCACAGGAGTCCAAGTTGTATGTTGGCATCAGATGTTTGAAAACAAAAGTAAACTGATGTAAATCACAGATTTCAAATGCATACTTGGTTTATTTTACCACCTGCAAAGAGCTAACTACGAAACACGGACATTCTGACATGATTTTTGCAAAATATGAAAGTTTGAAAAAATATGAAAGGAAAAAAAGTGCTAAGAACAAAGATGAATCATCTTAAAAGGCTGAACCACCCCAAAACTTTGATGAAATTCGTTTGATATGGATATCAAGAAACTTTCGCCCTGCTACTGAGTGAGTGCGTGGCGCGGCACTGTGAGCTGTGAGTTTCGTGTGAAATGCTTCTGAATCTGCACGAGGTTTTTTGGAACGTGACTGCATGTTCGGAGCGATGGCATCTGGCTATGTCCCAGAGTTGACCGGTTTTTGCCTTATGCAGAAATGCGTGGCTGCTGGGCTTCTGGTTGACTGCCACTGCCATCAACGATGAACTGTATTTTCGTGTACTGTGTGGGTGAACATCTAGGAAACATCCAGATGGGAAAATGACTGCCAATTCCATCAGAGATGAACTGGATGTTTCGTGGGGAACTATTGTGTTGACATTCTGGCGGCGGCATTATGCACAGTGTATCTGTGCGGGCTGTTGTTTGTCGAGACTCCTGTCTTTTCCACTTTTCACATTGGGCAGTGGGAGGCGTTTTGTGTGATATTCACTGGCACAGGAACGGAGCATAATGGGGACGACCCGTTGCTGTGAAGTTGGAACCGCGACTAACTAACTACCTATCAAGAAACTTTCATATTTTGCAAAAATAGTGTCAGAATGTCCGTGTTTCGTAGTTAGCCCTTTGCATGCGGTGAAATGAACCAAATATGCATTTGAAATCTGTATTTACATCAATTTACTTTTGTTTTAAAACATCTGTGTCATCATACAACTCAGTAACAATAGTGTTTTTGCCTTGGCACTTCGGATTTCAAATAGGATTAGTGTCGAGTTATACTCACAGCAGCCCGGCGCTGTGACTTAGAGCACGGAGTGCGTTTCACAATTTCCCGAATACCAAGACCCTGGTTTGAAATCAGTCGCAGTCTTTTGGAAGTAGACCGTCTCCCGATGATTTCGATTATATGAGCATCGGTAGTTCAGAAAGCATTGGCAAACTACTGGACATAAACATTGTGTATTAAATCACAGACAACCACGAATGCTGGTGTTAATTGCCACGTACCTTAACTGATAATGTGCCATGGGATGATTAATCGTCTTAAGCGACTTTCCATATCTGCCATGAGCTTTATACACTTATTTTCCCCATCAACCCCCTTTAATTTGATATATAATACAACATGTCTGCTACCATATTAACAACTTTTAAGTCATAACTGCGATACACCCCTACTTCCCATTTTCCGCCATCCAATTTTGTTTGGTACAAATCTACGTTTTGTTTGGCAACGAATCTGTTAAAGGACATGCAACTAACTTTCATGCCCAACACAAAGGCTAGATCCTTCCGGCGTCTTCTATACTGTTAATTCTGAAACTGAATAATACCTTTATACCACATAATTTTCAGAAGCCGAACAATTCACACCTAAACAGCAGTATCTGCAATTAAACTACATGTACCTTTTATATGTTGTTTTATAAAATAATGTCAAAAATACCACTGACAATCAAAATTAGTATATGATTTGAAAGCCGCCAAGAGCCGTTAAGAGAAATTATTAAAAACACAGGCACCATATGTGTCGCCACATTACAAATTGAGAAATGTTGCCAATACCTTGGCCTGCCAGAGTAACTAACAACGATGCATTCTAAGAGGCTAATGAAAGTAGAACATTAAATGCAACTTTAAGATACAGACAACATTGTTCTTTGGTCATATCTTGAGGAGGCGCTGGACGCAGTTAAGGGCCAGCGACTGATAAGAGGGAAATCATGGATGGCCCAGGCGGAGGATATGATCAGGCAGGTGTGCCCCTTGGAGAACATTAGGCGAGGAGAGGAGTGGGTCAGAGTGCCAGCGGAGCAGTCAGACTTGTGCAGAGTTATAATCACATTGAACTTGGAGTGCAGAGAGTGGCCAGCAGGGACCACGGAAGTGGAGATCCAGCAACTAATTCAAGATAATGCTCGCCCGGGTGTTGTGATTATCTACAAAGATGGTTCGGTGTTGAGAGGTAGTAGAAGTGCCTGGGGTTTCTTGGCAAAGGCTAGTGGTCGACGTTTGGTGCAGGTGTGCCTGGCATATGATACCACAACATGTAGCTTAAGAATGGAGGTGGAGGCAGTCAGTGCAGCTTTCCGCTGGATGGAGAATACGATACACACACATATCGTGATTGTAACTGACTCAGAAAGCATGCTGAGTAGGGTTAGGACAGACAAGCTTCGTGCCGAGTGGCTTGCTTCGTTTCGGAAGTCACGGGTGGCAAGAATCGTCTGGATCTTTTCTCCGGGGCATGCTGGTGTGCTGGGGAATGAACAGGCAGACAGATTGGCTGACTCTGCAAAACTTGGTGGAGTATTGTTGCGTGATAAGGCAGACGTGGTTGCGGCCTTGTGAGAGCACGTGTACACCTCGGAGGAGCAAATGGATCACCATGGTCTGGCAAGATGGCGACAGCGTGGAGTGACGAGGGGATCTGGCCGATGCTCGACGCTTAGAGGAAAGGCGAGACGCACATATAATCAGATTGCTACTGGTACTATTGGGGTTGGAACTCTTCGCTGGCTTTTGAGGATGGGGACGGAGCGCTTATGGTAATGCCTCGAATGTTATGATGTCGGTTCCTAAATCAATCAATCAATCAATCAATCAATCAATCAATCAATCAATCAATCTTGAGGAGAGAAGTACTGGCGAATATATTGTTTGTCCATCAAGAATGTTGTTGACCATTCATTTCATATAGTGGGGTTACAAATATGAAGCCGTGAGTTCTAATATGGCTGATAAGGCCTATTTTAGCTCGAAATGTTCTTTGACAATGTGGGCAAAGAATGCTTGACGTTCCAGGAGGAGGATCTGCTGCAGTGATTTTCTGTCCACCCTTTTTTTCGCAGCTCTTGCAGTCCTGTTTGCTTCACAGGTGACTACACCCTTGCTTAATGATGTGCGCCACGAATTTCGGTCTTTTTTTTCCCCAAGTGTCATTATGAAATCCAATAAATTTTAGTGAGATCTTCAGCGTGTCTTTAAAGCGTTTCCTTTGGCCATGTGAGGGCATTTACCACATCGCAGCTCACCGTAAAAATTTCTGGCGAATATACTTACAACGGGAAAAATCAGTGGTAGATAGGCAGTGGTGGATTAAGAGAAACAACGCTGGATGGCCTATGATTGTATGGTGGCATTGTGGAATATCATCAATATAATTGACCCAGAACACCCAGGACAGAGACCTCTGCAGAGGCATGAACACCGACGCTATTTGGCAGAGCACATAATGATGATGAATAAAGAAAAAGTAGAGTATATTGTAACAGCAAGAAAGATTAATGGAAAGAAGAAAAAGTGAAAGAAAACTTCACTATGTGAATTGTTACATTTTGTTGGATTTCGATAGAGTGTAGAGAAGCATGATCGCCCAAATCTATTGGCAGAGCACTAAATACATGATTTGTAAAAGAAGATAAGTCAGGAAAAAAGAATCATTTACAGAAAACAGGATTCAAATATAGGAAGTTGGTATGTGGATCTTTAAATGCTGTTGCAAGATCGTGAGGTGATCTTAAATGAGGATAACAAATGAGGAGTGGGAACATAGAGCTATACATACTGTTTCACGATTGTGGGTTGCACAGTAAATATGAACAGAAACAAAGTAGGATTGTGGGTTGCACAGTAAATATGAACAGAAACAAAGTAGGAGTAGGGACACAGAACTATCAATAACATTTCAAGACATTGTGGTGCACATTAAAAAAAAAAAATGAAGAATGCGGATATAATTCATTCATTCATTCAGTAGCATATCCTTTGCAGAACCTTGCTCCCATAACAACCTATCGGGAAAACTTCTCGATCACAAGCACGATGTCCCGCGTCAGATACACCCATCTGGTGATCATCCACCACATCCTGAACCCATCTTCTCTTTGGCCTTCCTCTTCGTCTCTTCCCAGGCATATAAACCTCCTTTATTGCTCCCTCCAAACTTTCATGACGTTTCAAGTGACCAAATATTTTATAATTTATTTTATTTCCTTTGTTTTATCGTTTTTAATAGCCAACCTTCTTCAATATTCAGCTCTTAAAGTATTGATGCATTTGTTCTTTTCTTTACCCAATATAGGTATTTATATTTATATGCGCCCCCCCCCCCCCACACAAACACACACACACACACACACACACACACACACACACACGTACACACACACACACACACACACACACACACACACACGCACGCACGCACGCACACACACGCGCGCACACACACACACACACAGCGCGCTCACGCACGCAAACAATGAATATACATTCAAGCAAAAAGAAGAAACATTAGCTGGAAGAGAAAAGACAGCCTAATAAAAGAGAAAAGTGTATGCGTGCGCGATATCGCGATATTTAGTGAAAGAACGATGTGGAGACAGAAAGCAGTTTCACTGTGGCGTCCACGGGAACATTTGCGGAGAGGGATCTGTATTGTATAGTCGCGCGTGCTGTTGGAGAGGTATAACTCGCACGCACGGCAGCTTTAAAACTTTCTTAGCATAACTTATCATGACTCTGACATAGTTTCCATTGCTGTTTTTGTTATTACAATGTTATTTCTTTGGTGCTTCAGATAGTGCACATGTGCTTCTTATAACTTTATTTACTTTGTGGTTTAACAAATGTTTTCAGTCTTATGTTGCACTTTATTAATTTGAACATTCTCTTAACTGTATTCAATATTAAAAACAAATGCAGATGTGACGAATTTCAAGTATAGCTAGATGCAAACACATAAATATCTATTGGCCAACCCTTTAGGGCCACTAAATCAGCTCTTTAAAAACTAACAAGTATTGCATGAAGCTAATAGAAACAGAAGAAAGACATAGAAAGTAGAGGACACACTAGACAACATACAAATTGAAAGCTGTAGTAACCTCAATGGGATTAGATGCTTACAATCTAGTTAGCGGTGTTCATTAGAAGACCCGAACGCAATTTGTGTGAAAATAACGTGGCTTTGGACAGTCCCAACAAAAACACCACCCCGCGTGCGATAAATCAGTGATAGTGACAGACGGCAGTATATCCGCCGTGTTATCCTATTCACAATTTCTGCAAGTTTGGCTTGTGACCTGGTTACTTCTGCGACATGGGATTTTGTTGTTTGTGAACGGGTAATTGTTTGTCGCCGTGAAATGAGTGCTGCGGTTTTCTTTGAGCGTTGCTGATCTCCGGAGTAACCATTCGAGAATGTTTAAGTGACTTGTCCTATGAAGACTGGAAGTACAAATGGGAACAGTTCGTGATTAAATAACAATAGTTCAGGTAATAATGCTTATTCGTTCTAGTTTTGTTGTTGTTGTTATTGTTTCTTTTATTTTATACATGTCTATAGTATTTTTATCTGATAATTTTCCGTATTAATAATTTTTGATTTTGAGATTTTACGTGTAGGCCTATATTTTGGCAATCGTAGCTTATCCTGCATACCTGGTGATGACTGATACCGCGGTACTTTGACAGATCATCGTCGTTGTCATCATCATCATCAGGGTGGTCACGCCGCCTACCTCGCGCTACAAACACCGTGCTACACAGATCCTTTTCCGGCTTCGTTATTCGAAGATCCTAGGGGGGGGGGGGGGGATGTCGTCGCTGGAGCTACAGCGTGACAGTTTCAACAGACCGCCCTGTGAAAAGAAGACCGAGTAAGATGGGACATAACCCGGTGCAATGAAGTGTATAATCTTGCCTTTATCCCTTTAATCATCGACATCATTATCATTGTTATCATGACTATCATTTTTACCATCACAACAACCACCATTATATGTTTCACTGGTCTGATTTTGTTTTCAAAACTTGCACCATCAGAACCGTTGACTCTCTCAGCAAGAACCAAAGAATTCAGTGTGACTTGATAATTTTAGTGTCAAATTGGAATATACATTCAAGGGAAAGGTGGGAAACATTAGCTAGAAGAGAAAAGACAAAACGAAATAAGGAAGACAAGTTATACGCTAGTTGCATAACAACGTTTGACCTCCTCAGCAAGAAACAAAAAGTCCGGGGTCTCCTTAACATTCTAATATATGCAACACTTAGTATTTCACATAACAGACCCATTTCTTGATTTTCTTAATCGATCCCATAATATACATTGAATTCTTTGCCAGAATTTTCTGTTTCACGCCGTAGTAAATTTACCCATGCAAAATTATTAAAATTATGATTAAAGTGTGTCGGAGATGTGGCGACCTTGTGGACACAAGTGCTGGTTCATTCTTAAGATGAGGTGGGATTGTATCCCTAACCGCATATTTATCTAGAGTCAACCCAACATTGTGAAATGAGGTGTGTCAGAAGAATTTTCTGGAAATAAAAGAGAAAATCTTTAACTACAATACTTCAAAATATTGTGGCCTAATATATATGAAACCGTATTACATTACATCACTACAACAGTATCCACCATATCATTACATTTGCCGTGTAACTGTTTGTTTTTCTACATCTGTGCTTAGACAACTGTTGTATTTCGAAGAACTGTATTTTGCAAGTCTCTTGTGCGATAAGTTACTTTCATTGAATGTAACAAAAGAGAATACTGAAATACCATATAGACGTTCTGCTACATGGTAGTGAATGTTGGAACGAGAGCAATCCAATTAGGGAGAGCTTAGAGGCAACGAGTTGTGGTGTTTGAGAACAGTGTTGCCAATACCTGTGACTGCCATAATTAGGGAGAGCTTAGAGGCAACGAGTTGTGGTGTTTGAGAACAATGTTGCCAATATCTGTGACTGCCATAATAATTAACAACGATTGCTTAGAACAGGCTAATGAAAGTAAAACATTACATGCAAGTATGAGGAGGAGACAAACAGTGTTCTTTGATAATGTGATGAGAATAGAGGCATTGGAAAACATCGCCACATCTGGAAAGATCAGTGGTAGAACAGAGAGGAACAGACAGAGATAAGTTCATCCTGGATGGACTGGGACTATGGCATGGATGAATACCATGAATAGAAATGATCCAGAACACCAAAGACCGGGACCTGTGGAGACAGTTGGCAGGTCACATGGTGATGATAATGTTACACTTACTGGTAAGACGGTTTCTTAACTCTTAGTGTACAAGAAGCAACTTGAAGAAAGAGCAATTGGAACTGAAGTGTAATGAAACCGCTGGCTATGTGCCTTTATAATCTATAGCAAGCATTGAAAGAACAGCAGTTGAAAAACAGATTGGGAAATCATAGTACAGGAAATTGAAATGGAGCATAGGATAAATGATAACTTTCTGCACCGAAAAAAAGTAACTGACGATAGTCAATATAATCTTCCAATAACATCCTAGAATGATTATACCTGGATATCACGGGATGTAAATACCAGAAACCAAATAGACTATGTATTTAATACAGTAGTGATGTAGAACTTGCATAATAACAGCCAAGACCCTGTCACACATTGAGTTTGGTAGTGACCACATGATATTAAGGGCAATAATAAACGTTACACGGAGAAAAGCGATTAAAGAACCAAAATCAATACTCTGTGACATCATCAAAACACCAGAAGATTATACAATTAAAGTGTAGAAACGGTTGGACATATTGATGACAGTCCCAAAAAAGATTTCGAATGAATTTACCACTCATGCTAGAGATATCATAATATAACCAGCCAAGGATATTGTTCCATACAAATGGACAAGAAATAACAACTGGATTCCAGATTATTGTTAGAGATTGTAAGACAGAGAAGAGAGCAGAAAGCAAAAGGAATAGTCCCCCCCCCCCCCCACCCGCGTTTCCATCCTGTTTCAGGATATTGCGGTCAACATCAGCATCTTTCAGCTGTATATTGATTCCTAGGCTAGATTACGCTCATCAGCACGCCACGACTTCATGAGCGACCGGCTCCATACTCTCATAAGTCACTGGCGCGACTTGAACTGCTTCCAATTCTCGTGCGCTCAAGTCAACCACGAGAGTATTCGGGGTTACGGAGAAAGTTCCTAACTCCTCGGCCAGGGAGAACGGTTAAAGGAATAGTAAGGTGGTAAAATACAAAACGGTAGCATTTAAAAAACTTACAAGAGAAATACGAGTCTTTCGTACGTAAGAACAAATACGATGCAATTCCTACAAGACTAGCATGCAGCGATGGAAGAACACCAGAGGAACTGGGGAGATCACGAAATCATCAGAGAACTGAAAGTAATGACCGGAAGCCTTATAATGAAGACATGTATTAAAAAGGACACAAGTGGAAGAACGCTAACAGAACATACAAAAATGACTAAAGATGGAAATAATACTGCAGCGAAATTTATAAAAATAAACATGCTAAAATAAAAAAATATAAACAATGAAACGCCAACATAGAAAGAAGTGGAACCAGTGTTAAATGAAACTGAGTTGGCAATAAGCATCTTCAAAAAAAGTGAGATTACATTAGTGAGAAACTAAAAGGGCTAGCATGAAATAGTGTACAGTTACAGAACAGCTGGCTTGGTAAGTCATCATCATCAAGTGCCCTGCCAGCTGGCGTAGGCGTTCATGGCTCTCCACAGATCTCGGTCGTTGGTTTTCTGGGTCAACTCTGCTGCTGATATTCCTCCATGCCACCGTCTCAATCCATCCAGCATAATTTCTCTTGGTCTGCCATTGCCTCTCTTCCCCTCGATCTTTCCAGTTGTCATGATGTTCTCCAATGCCTCTCTTCTCATCACATGACCGAAGAAAGATGTTTGTCGCTTTCTTATTGTTTTATACAATGTTCTAGTTTCATTAGCCTGTTTCAGGCAGTCGTTGTTAGTTACTCTGGCAGTCCAAGGAATTCGCAACATTTATCTCAGGAACCACATCTCTGTTGCTTCTAATTTCTTCTTAATTTGTTTATTTACATTCAAAGATTCACTGCCATACAGCAAAACTGGTTCTACATAGCATTTCAGCATTCTCTTTCTTACATTCAGTGATAGTGACTTATTGCCTAAGATACTCTTCATTTTCTGAAATGCGGCGTTCGCTTGCCCTATTCTGCTTCTAATCTCTGTTGTACATCTTCCATCTGATGTTATAAATGCCCCAAGGTATCTAAAATTATCCATTTGGTTAAGAAATTGTCCTTCTATTTCTATGTCACATTTTGGTGTCACCATTTTCTTTGATATCACCGTTGTTACTGTTTTCTTGATATTCAAGGAGAGTCCTTTCCTTGCACTCTCTGTTACTACAGTGTCCAACAATTGTTGTAGGTCTGTTGATTTATCCGCTACCAATACTGTGTCATCTTTGTAAGTCACGCAAGCAAAAGTTTATTAGAATTAATAATGGCAAGAATTTCTAATAAAATAGAATAAAACACAAACATAGTATAAGCTGGCTTTAAATGACATGGAGGTATATGTATATTTAACATGATGACAATTATATAGATCGGCACTTGCGCTTTATGTACTACTCAAAGAGAGTTGACAATGTAGAATGTGAACTATAGGACATAATGAGAGAAATGGCATTCCGCATTAGACTTAGCAAAAATAATTAAAACAGTTTACACTGAACAAAAGGCAACATTCAGAATATACATTCACCAACGAAGTATACACCCAACAACACAATATACATTTACCAACACAGTATACCCTTAACAACACAGTATATCCTCAACAACACAGTATATCCTCAACAACACAGTATATCCTCAACAACACAGTATATCTTCAACAACAAAGTATATCCTCAAGAACACAGTGTATCCTGAACAACACTGTATACTATCAAAAACACATTACGATATCAACAACATTGTATACTATCAAAAACACATTACAATATCAACAACATTGTATACTATCAACAACACAGTATACTATCAACAACACATTGCAATATTATCAACACTGTATACTATCAACAACACTGTATACTATCAACAACACAGTATATCCTCAACATCACTGTATACTATCAACAACACTGTATACTATCAACAACACATTATACTATCAACATCACTGTATACTATCAACAACACTGTATACTATCAACAATACATTATACTATCAATAACACTGTATAATATCAACAACACATTATACTTTATACTATCAACAACACAGTGTAACCTCAATAACACAGTATATCCTCAACATCACTGTATACTATCAACAACACTGTAAACTATCAACAACACATTATACTATCAACATCACTGTATACTATCAACAACACTGTATACTATCAACAACACATTATACTATCAACATCACTGTATACTATCAACAACACAGTATACTATCAACAACACATTATACTATCAACAACACAGTGTAACCTCAACAACACAGTATATCCTCAACATCACTGTATACTATCAACATCACTGTATACTATCAACATCACTGTAAACTATCAACATCACTGTATACTATCAACATCAATGTATACTATCAACAACACATTATACTATCAACATCACTGTATACTATCAACACTACTGTATACTATCAACAACACAGTATATATCAACAACACAGTATACTATCAACAACACTGTATACTATCAAAATCACTGTATACTATCAACATCACTGTATACTATCAACATCACTGTATACTCTCAACATCACTGTATAATATCAACAACACATTATACTATCAACAACACAATATACTATCAACAACACTATATACTATCAACAACACAGTATACTATCAACAACACAGTATACTATCAACATCACTGTATAATATCAACAACACAGTATAATATCAACAACAGTGTATACAATCAACAACGCTGTATACTATCAACATCACAGTATACTATCAACAACACAGTATATTATTAACAACACAGTATACTATCAATAACACAGTATACTATCAACAACACAGTATACTATCAACAACACAGTATACTATCAACAACACATTACACTATCAACAACACAGTATACTATCAACAACACAGTATACTATCAACAACACATTATACTATCAACAACACAGTATACTATCAACAACACATTATACTATCAACAACACATTATACTATCAACAACACAGTATACTAACAACAACATATTATACTATCAACAACACAGTATACCCTCAACAACACAGTATACTATCAAATTCACAGTATACTATCAACATCACAGTATACCCTAACAACACAATATACTATCAACAACACAGTATACTATCAACAACACATTATATTATCAACAACACAGTATACCCACAACAACACAGTATACTATTAACAACACAGTATACTATCAAAAGCACATTATACTATCAACAACACAGTATACTATCACCAACACATTATACTATCAACAACACAGTATACTATCAACATCACAGTATACTATCAAAATCACAGTATACTATCAACAACACTGTATACGATCAACAACATCTTATACTATCAACAACACATTATACTATCAACAACACAGTATACTATCAACAACACATTATACTATCAACAACACATTATACTATCAACAACACAGTATACTATCAACAACACATTATACTATCAACAACACATTATACTATCAACAACACAGTATACTATCAACAACACATTATACTATCAACAACACAGTATATATTAACAACACAGTATATATCAACAACACCGTATACTATCAACATCAAAGTATACTATCAACATCACTGTATACTATCAACAACACATTATACTATCAACTACACAGTATACTATCAACAACACATTATACTATCAACAAAACAGTATACTATCAACAACACATTATACTATCAACAACACAGTATACTATCAACAACACAGTATATATCAACAACACAGTATACTATCAACAACAATGTATGCTATCAACAACACAGTATACTATCAACATCACAGTATACTATCAACAACAGTGTATGCTATCAACAACACAGTATACTATCAACAACAGTGTATGATATCAACAACACAGTATACTATCAACAACAATGTAGGTGGAGTCGCACCTGCATGTGAATTGGTAAATGCAACATTGGCAGAACAGAAAGGCAGTTACACACCAGGATTGTTGAACACATACCAAACTGGGTTGACAAGAAACTACACACGAGCGATGGGATCATGGGAAGTGTGACACACCACAATTATAAACTTCCGGCGTCGTCCATTGCACGTCATATCTTGGAAACCGGTTATGTCATTGATAGAGACAGCGCTTGTCGCGTGTTGTTTCATACACAAAATGGTCGGTTGTTAAAGTTTGCAGAAGCGATAATGATCCTTCTGCACAAGCCAATTTTGTGCAAACAGAAAGACATGATAGTCAATTTAAAATTACCATGGTAAACAACTAATATTATTGTGCGAACATGTGTATATTTCAGCTTGAACGATGAATCTAGTTATTTTACTCTACGTTGTGTGACATCTGAAGAAAGTACCTGACGAGATGCAGCGACATGTGCCAGGCAATAAATCGTACTATATATGGTTTGTTCTTCGTTATACAAATACAACTGGCAAATGCAACATTTTGAGCATGAGTAAAGACATAAATGATTGGAAAAGACAACTATTGAGGAAGGCATTCTGGGAAAGCGTAGAAAGGGTAGATCAGAAGGTAGATAGATTCGAGATTTGATAGATACATGGCAGCAACAGAGGCAGGGCATCTGGCTATTTATAGAGAGACAGACTGTTATGAGTGAAAAGGTCTGCAAAAGACAAACCACTGAATGACGATGATGATAATGTCATAATTGCTGTCATTCGCGACTCGTCACTTGTCAAAGTCAGGGAAATATTGGCCACTTATTTCTCGTTGCTCTCTTCCTGCTTCGCTGTCCTCACAGTCAGACGTAAAGCAATCAGTTTCTTATTGTTTGTAACGTTATTTCTTTTGTACGTTTGCCAGCATTCTCCTCGACAGTGCATCCTGGAGAAAAAGCTGTGACTATATTTCTAAGGTATTTCAATTACCTGATGCTGATCTCATTTGATATCAAGGTTTTATCAAAAAAGTATCAACTCCATTTTCTTTTCTTCCATGATATCCATAATATGTGTCGACATAATCGTCATTATCGCCATAATCTTCCACTTTTACGGTCAAGTATCGTGGGGAGGAACAGCTGAAGTTCCAGCGCCTCACGGATGGCACTGGATAGTGTAATTTCGTATGATTGTACAACTTCTTTGTTCCTGAAATTGCTTACTGAATAATGGAAACTGAGTCTGGATTTAAAAAAAAAAGGATTAAATTTCTGTAATATATTATGAATTGAAACACTGGCATTAGGAATTCTTTACTGCTGTTAATTACCATGTTTATGATTATATGTACACGACTTTCATTTGCTAACAATCGTATCGCACGAATGTAATATTCCCATGTATTGCTTTACAAAATCATGTTAACATATGCTTCTGCATGTTGTTTATTTATGTTTTCGCTTGATGAAGCATAGTCCACACGCCTGCTACTAATTCTAGTGCACTGGATTGATTTTGCGTGTGAATTAACTTTCCCCTTTACCAGTGTCCCTCGCCACTTCGACTTCTGAGGTACACATAATTTACCTCCTCAAGTCAAGGACGAGAAGGCATTGTTTTAGTCCAACTGACCAATGAAGTTGTTGAACCTTGAATATAGACATATTTGAAAATGTAGAAAAAGATATGCGTTGTCAGATGTAAAGGACATTACATGAAAAGTTAGGTATGCGTGGCTTGTGCAAGAAGAGGAGACTACAAACGCAGACACGGTGTATATACCTTAGAACGAACACTCAATACTGTTAAACATAAATCACTTAGTTCAGCATTCCGGAGTATTAACAACCGACCAACTATCCCATCAGTTCTTATGTTCTGCGAGCATATACTCCCCAATCGTACACATGAAATAAAGTGCACTTTGGTTAGTGCGCTAGGTAGCAAAATATCCTGCGAGCATATACTCCCCATCATACACATGAAATATAGTGCACTGTGATTAGTGCGCTAGGTAGCAAAAGATCCTGCGACTATATACTCCCCATCATACACATTAAATATAGTGCACCGTGGTTAGTGCGCTAGGTAGCAAAAGATCCTGCGAGCATATACTCCCCATCATAAACACGGAATATAGTGCACTGTGGTTAGTGAGCTAGATAGCAAAAGATCCTGCGAGCATATACTCCCCATCATAAACATGGAATATAGTGCACTGTGGTTAGTGCGCTTGATAGCAAAGACAGTTGCTCTGGGTTCAACCCTTAGAAATATCAATTGAGGAATCCGTAGAGGCCACTAAGACAGTTCATAATAAACACATGTGTATTATTTGGCGCTGATATAAGTAGAAGAAAGAAGTAGAGACTAGAGGACACACTAGACAACATACAGATAGAAAACTATACTTTCCCACCGGGATTCAAACTTGTCACCTTTAAATGACGTCAGCGTCTCACTGCAGGAGCAAGTGAACTTGGACGCAAGACCAAGGTTCAATCCTTAGCTTGTCAATCCGGTCATTACAGCTGTAGGGTTGACCCATCCTCATTATGGTCAGTAAAGGCCCCTTTTACATGCATTGGGCGCGTTTTGCTAAACCCATATAATTATAGACCAATCGGTCCTTATGGCTTTAGTGATTAGTATCACACCGGTTGCCTGGAGGTCAGCATGGCCGAATGGATATAAACGCATGTTCTTAAACATCCGGTGTGCTGATGCCGAGACAAGGGGTTCAGTCCCTACACGTGACAGTTGGACTAAAGTGCTGACCTGTCGTCCTTGACTTTGGGACGTAAATTACAAGTACCCTTGAAGTCGGTTCGCCTTATGGCAAGGGACACTGTTAATAAGGAAAGCTAATTCACACGCCAAATTCAGTCCAGCACTAATAGAAGCTGTGTGTATGCAATACACTTGAGTTCAAAGTGAGCGAGCGCAAAAAACAAAACCTGTTGCCTTTATTTCCCGAAACATTTCCTGGTACCCATTTTGCTTAGCACACATTAAGCATGGTTAGCCTGGGGGACCTGGTCAGTTTGAAGAATTCGAATCCAACCCATTACAAACTGAACCGCTGACCACCGGAAAGGCAGCGAGCCTCTAGCCACCGCGCCACCGCGACCCTCTCATGAAAGGAGTCCCGGATAATTGTCTTAATTTTCTGGGAATTAGCCAGGAAAGAACATGCGATGAGGAAGGGAACTCACCTCTCCATCACATTCTGTGGCCTTGAATATGTAAAGAACTGGCACCTCGCATCCTGAAGGCAGTATTCCCAACAGGACTACATTTAGCACATTGGCATTCGTGTGTCTTTGAACTTTGAAGCGGCATTTATACTGCACTCGCTAATCTTCTCACGATCATTTTGTCATAACGCTCTTGAAATATGATTGTTCTCTCTTTCTTACTCTCTCTCTCACCCCTCTCTCTCTGTCTCTCTCTTCCCCCCCCCCTCCTCTCTCTCTCTCTCTCTCTCTCTCTCTCTCTCTCTCTCTCTCTCTCTCAGTATTTTCCTATCTATGGTAAGGTGTATCTGCCTTAAAAAGTTATTTGCATGCTATTTAGGGACGTTGCAACCAACCACATTGGCAAGGCTGGTTGTGATTTACTAGGCAATGTTAGTTCGGTAGTTTGCCATTTTCTTTCTGAACGGCCGATGTCTTATACGATCACGATCAACACAATGCAGCCTGCTTTTAAATCGACCGCAGCTGATTTCGAGCCCTCGACTCGGTTTGACAGTAAACTGTGTAACTGCGCGTTCCACTGTCTTCTTAGCCACAGTATCTCCATGAGATAATTACAATTACCATGCCAAAAATTAGTATTAATGAGTCACGTAGTAACGATTTTTGCATATTTCTATGCATACACAATGTACATATTGTTACTGCTGTTGTTCCTAAGATTAGCCTCATAAGGGATGTAGAAAATGAAATAATATATGAAAGGAGACAGATAAAAAGGGCAGAATGTTACACGAGTCGTAGTGCCAAATTCTTTACCATTTGAAACTAAAGTTCGTCGTTTATGTGTTCGCTATCTCTCTCTCTCTCTCTCTCTCTCTCTCTCTCTCTCTCTCTCTCTCTCTCTCTCTCTCTCTCTCTCTCTCTCTCTCCATCTCTTCCTCTCTTTCTTTCTTCCCCCCTCTCCTCCTCTCTCCCTCTCTGTCTTTCGTTCTCTCGCCAGGGAACCATTCTCGCATGTATATTGTCATATCGTATTTAAGAAAGATCAAAGCGCGCCAGCTTTCAAGTTGATGCGTGAGTTAAAGATCTTACAGTAGTTAGACATCCTAGAAGGTAGACGGTAATGGCAGCTATCCTGCGAAGATTTCAAAAATGAGAAAAACTGCCTCAGATGTAATATTTATAGTACGTGTGAAGTTGCGAGAAGGCAACCTCAGTTATACAAGTGCTGTGCTGAATTCTCAACTGCCGCGGAATTCTTGAAGCTGTTGAATCAATGGAATGAGAAATTAATTCACATGTTTTCATCTACACAGGAAACATCAGAGGACATTTTAGAGAATACAGATAGATAGCTATAGTGTGGTGACAATGGCAATCGATTCTGTCGTCTCCAGCTGACGACAGCGACGTCCTGAAGAGACAAGTGTACTTCAACGCACGGCCAGCTAGACACGCCTATAAATGCTTCTTCATGACCACGTCTATCATCGACCTGCATCAGCAGCTTTAAAATATTGGCACAATCCTAACTAGCCGTTTAAATAGCACCTAAGTCAAATACAATTCTTAATCGCACATATTGCATTCGAAACACAGCTGCGGGCGATTTGAAAGCAGACCGCCTTGCGTTGGTTTACTTACAATGATATGAGCCCCGGTCGTTCAGAAAGCAATGGCAAACTACTGAACGTAAACTCGCCCAAGAATCACAAACAGCCAACAAATACTGAAGTTGACTTTTACGTTCTGTAAAAGATATGCAACTAACTAACGTCGAATGTGCCATCTAACCGACGCAAATATGGCGGCTTCTCTGTAAAAAGGCACAACGTAAGAAAAGTCCTCAGAATCAACGAAGAATGAACGGTGATGGCGGAAACCAGCAGTCACCTCACTGTTTTGCGATGGCGTCCTTGTGCCTGCTAGTTAATACCCCCCGCGTTCCCACACGTACACATATAAAGGCACACAATTCTTGCCTGCTGTTATAAATGTTGCGTGTCCTTTGCAGGACTTTCTGATCAAACCTAGGTTTTTTTTCTAGGCAATTTTACTTTCAGTAGATTGCCATTGCTTTCTGAACGAGGAGTTAACATCTAAGTCCAACTTAATGCCAGTGTAGGAATTGAACCCGCTACCACACCACAAGTGCAGCTGAAGTTTAAGAACTGGAGCACTCTTATCCTTTCGACCCGGTGTTACATAACTGTAAAAACAAAAACAAAAACCAAAAACCTCATCGTGTCTGGATTTATCCACCTACATCCCTCTACCCGCTAGGTACCGCCCACTTTTAGACCTATTGATCTAAATGTTTCTCTCTCTCTCTCTCTCTCTCTCTCTCTCTCTCTCTCTCTCTCTCTCTCTCTCTCTCTCTCTCTCTCTCTCTCTCTCTCTCTTTCTCCCTTTTTTCTGAATCTTGAACACACAAACATACACACCAATCGAATGTCGAAGCATTAGCAATATACTGATCACACAAACGTAAAATACGAGACCTTTCGCCTACGTAAACATTGCAGTCCTTGTGTGCGTGCTTGATTGAGCACCTTTAGATCAGATAGAGCATTGTAATGAAAGTTTTTGCTGTTGGGAGTAAAGGGAGATCGAGAGTGTTTTTCTACTACAGTGGGATGCACAGAATTTAATACCGGTTCAGAGATTTCAATGAATGGGAAATGTTTTTTTTTAAAAATAAAATTATTAATATATAAGAAATACCACACTTAGTTGAGTTGAATTGAGCTAACAACCGACATCACTGCACCCAGGACATTCCCATACGCGACCCGTCCCCTCGTTCAACAGCCAGCGAAGAGTCATAATACTGATCGTTCCCACTGCTATCTTATTGAAAGTTCTCTTGGTCTTCCCTCTCAGTTTTGATATTCTTCTAGAACCCCTGCCGATCAACAACAATATCATTCTTTGCACATACTGGCTCTGAATCCTTCTCCACCCGAGCCCCTCACCCTCGACCACCTCTCCCTTATCCATAGGTAATCTACCACCAAGAAGTGCTTTCCCTGCCATCCTATCAGCCTGTTCATTCCCTTGCACTCCCGCATGGCCAGGTCACACAAAAAAAAAAATGCATACAATTCTCACAATCTCACCTCTGACGCGAAGATAGTAATTCCACATGAAACATTCCTTTCTCCACCTTACTAAGCATACTCCTCGAGTCCGTGATTAAGACAGTGTGTGTTGCAGTCGCTTAAAAGTCGCTTAAAAGTCGACAGTGTCGACTTCATTGCACCGGGTTTTATCCATATGGCTCGGTCTCTTTCCGCAGCACGGAAAGCGTCGCACAAAGCACGAACTCCGTAGCTTTTAACGACGACCCACAGGAGTCTCCGAAACATTTAACTCGTAAACCGAAGGACGCGGCCCGGAATCGAACCCACAACCTTCGGAGAACGAGTCAAACGGCTTGACCACTTCGCCACATTGTGTGTTGCAGTGGTCACCTCTAACCAACGCTGTTACTGCTTCCACCTTAATTCTCATGCTGGAGGTCGTAGTTTAATTAGGAACACAATTAATAAACTTATAAACCAGTAGAAGATTAATTAAAAATCTAAAATCAACTAAATCATATGAATGAAGCACCCAGCGACATATTGTGGTTATCTGAAGTCATATTAGACATCGGGCGGCGTCTGCCATTGGAATGCTAACTGGATACGATACAATACCGTGTTTTTGTACGTTAATTGCCTAATTATTAATTACAATAAAAGACGTTAAAGACGTTTTTGTAAAGAGAATATACTTTTTCTTATCATAAGATCTTTATAATAACATTACTGTTTTTGTTTCGTTTTATTTAAAAGATCCTTAGAATGAAACTATTTTAAGATTTCATTCAGTGATTTATACCTTGTAATTATAAGGTCCGTGGAAAACCACCACGTTAGATGTTGAATACATCATGCACTATTGATGAATGAAAGATGAGTGATTGGAAGGGCCGAATGTAAGATGTGCCTGCGTGCCCAATTTGTAACCCTTTTAAAATAAAGTTGAATTGAATTGAATTGAATTCTGCGCTGATGTAGACCGTCTTAGTGCACGATCATTGAAACCCACGTTAATGTGCAGGAAACTATTTCCTCAATACTGACAAGTGACTGTCTTCAATATCACACACACACACGCACGCACGCACGCACGCGCACGCGCGCGCGCACACACGCACGCACGCACGCACGCGCGCGCGCACACACACACAAAACCCGTCTACATGTCTTCTAGTACATTGGCTATATAGTGTTAGACCCATATTTTTATACACCAGACGACACCCACTAGATCAGGGGTGTTAAACTCAATCGCTCAGTGGGCCAAAGCTCAAATCACACGTAAGGTTGCAGGCCGGACTGGATAAACATTCAATAAGCCGAAAATTAAACCTTTGTTAAAACATTAATATTAATTAAAACAGAAACAAGTTTTAATAATAAAACATCATTGTTATACAAATTTTCACTCTTATGTCAATTTATCAGAGCACGATGTTTGGCATCTTTTCTTGGCTACAATCAATCAATCAATCATGTGCCATGCCGAAAAGAGTGGGCGGTCATGATTCGCCATTTAACTCGATCACCAGAGTCGTGGATCAGCTCAGTGTTCCTGTCTCGTCTATGCCATGTGGCCAAGCCATCCAGGTATTTTCCTCTCGGTCTTCCTCTTGGTCTGTTCCCTTCGATCTTGCCAGCTGTCACTAAGTTCTCCAGTCCATTTCTTCTCATAACATGTCCAAAAAATTTTGACTGTCTACGTCTAATTTCTCTAATCAATCTACGATTTTCATTTGTCTCTTGTAGTACTTGTTCATTGGTTTTTCTGTCTGTCCATGGTATTCTTTGCATTTTCCTCAGAAACCACATTTCTGCAGCAATCAGATGTTTTTCTGCTTGACTGCACATTGTCCAAGTTTCACATCCATACAAAAGAACAGGCTCTATGTATCCCCTAAACACTCTTTTTCTCGTTTCAATTGACATAATTTTATTGGTCAGAATGTTTTTCATCTTGCTAAAGGCTACTTTCGCAATGGCGATTCTTGTTCTAATCTCTTCAAGGCATCTGCCATCAGATGTTATGACTGTTCCGAGATAATTGAACCGATTCACTTGTTGAAGAATATTCCCATTTACTTGTATATTACATTGTGGTACTTCGTTCTTCCTAGTGACGACCATAACCTGTGTCTTCCTACAATTTAATTCCAACCCCAGCTGCTCACTGTGTACAACCACAGCGTCTACTAATTGTTGCAGATCCTGTGCATTGTCTGCAATCAATACTGTATCATCTGCATATCTAATGTTATTTATGTTTCGTCCTCCAATGCTGATTCCATTTAGGTCTTCTACATTTCTGAAAATATTTTCACTGTATAAGGAAAAAAGATCTGGAGACATTACACATCCCTGCCTAACACCTCTCTTAATAGGTTGGTATTGTCCTACTTCATTATCAATCCTTATGGCAGCTTGTTGTTTCCAATATATGTTTTTTATAAGTCTAATGTCTTTCCCATCAATTTGTAGATCTGCAAGCATATCCACAATGTTGACATGTCTAACTCTATCAAAAGCCTTTGTGTAGTCAATAAAGCAAAGATGTATATCCTTGTTTACTTCTAAAGCACGTTCAATAACTGTTCGCAGCATATACACAGCATTTACTGTACCCTTTCCTTCTACAAAACCACATTGTTCTTCCCCTATTTCAGGTTGTATTTTCTTCCTCACTCTTTGCATGATAATTCGTAACAAAATCTTTGTGATGTGACTCATTATACTAATTGTTCTATGTTGATCACATTCTAAGGCTCCTGATTTCTTTGGGATTGCAATAAATACAGAATTACATAATTCAGAAGGTATATCTCCAGTATCATATAATGTGTTCAGCAGTCTAGTGACTTGCTCTAGTCCAAATTCTTCTAGAGCTCTAATCATTTCTGTTGTGATGTTATCTGCACCGGGGGCCTTGCCAGCTTTCATATGCTTAAGAACATTTTGAACCTCCATCTTTAAAATTGCTGGTCCTTCATTATTAAATCTAATAGCATACTGTTCCTCTCTGTTATCATTATACAGGTCTTTCACATAATCTGTCCATACATGTAGAATCTGATCTTTTTCTATTATGACTTTGCCATCTTTAGTTTTTAGACAGCCTGTTGATGTACTTGTTCTTTTATTAGTAAGTTCCTGAATTCTTTTGTGCACTAATTTGGTATTTTGACTGTTGTGTTGTTTTTCAATTTCTAAGCACTTTTCCTCAAGCCATGATTCTTTTGCCTTCCTACATAATATTCTGACTTGTCTGTGAATTTCTTCATATTTGGCAGGATTATTTTTGTTGAGTCTTCTTGTTTCCACTAAGTGTAAAATTTCATCTGTCATCCATTTCTTACGACCCACCTTCTTTAATTTTGGAATAGTTTTTTCTGCAGCCACATTGATTGAATTCTTTAACATTTCCCATTGATCATCCACATCCTGGAATAGGATCTCTAGATCAGACAATATTTCAAATCTGTTCTGTACTTCTATGTTGAATTTGTTTTGTATTTCCTTGTCATTACTCAATGTACACAAATCATATTTAGTGTTCCCTGTTGTATACTTGACTTTCTTCAACTTTATCCTCAATGTTCCTGTGAGTAGTCTGTGGTCACTATAACAATCAGCACTGGGAACTGTTTTTGCTACTGTTAGCGCGTTTCTAAATCTTCTGCTAATGAGAACGTAGTCAATCTGGTTTCTAATCCTGCTATCAGGACTCCTCCAGGTCCATAATCTTCTCGGGTGTTGCTTGAACCAGGTGTTTCCTACAATCATTTCCTGTTCTTTTGCCCACTCTACTAGTCTGTATCCTCTTTCATTTCTCTCTTCTAAACCATAGTTTCCTACTGTGTATCTATCCCCTTGATTTCCTACTTTTGCATTGAAGTCCCCTATTATGATGTTTATTTCTGAATTTTTACATTTCTTTAAGGCAGACTCTATGTCATTATAAAATTCCTCTACACTATCTTCACTGGACTCTCCTGTTGGGGCATATACTTGAATAACATTTATGTTAAAAGGTCTGCCACTCAATTTAACTAGTAGAACTCTGTCCGACACGGCCCAATATCCCTGAACAGACGTTGATGTTTTCCGGTCCAAAATTATTGCCACTCCCCTATGTCGATCCTCACCTCCTGAATAAATAATCTTAAAATCTTTATGTATCTTGATGCCTGCTCCTATCCATCTCGTTTCGCACATACCTAATATATTAATTTTTTCTCTTTGAATTTCTTGTGTTATGTTCTCTAATTTTCCGTCGTTGTTTAACGTCCTAACGTTCCATGTTCCTAATTTTAATGTCTCTGTCCTTGTCTTGCGATGATCAGTCTTTAAGCGAATCATAATAAACTAGGCAATTTCAAAGAGGTAGTTTGCCGTTGCTTTCCTCTATGGCAGTGACCATACTGGCCGGGTGACCGCAATCATTGTCTCTCGAAAGAGAGAAAGCTTGCCGTCGCGAAACTCGAGACCATAACCAGCAAATATCTGTCGGCTGCCCTCATAATTTCATCCACCACCTGCCTTCCGTGGCTTCTTTTGAACACTTCCAATTAACGAACACGAAATAACATCACATAATCCAAAGGAAAAACACTATCCACACGAATTTCACGGGAATTTCCATAGGGAATCCACAGAAAAACACTGAACAGCGTCTCCCCCAAGAACAACGTGACATCGCGTCGCCATCTTGGAAACTTGGCTACAAGTTCGTTTATATTGGGAGTAATGCTTTGTGTCATTGAGATTCTCATGATGGACTGCAAGCGTTCATCAGTGAGACGACTCCTGTGTGATGTTTTGTTAATCTTAATCACAGAAAACAGCTGCTCACACAGATATGTGCTACCAAACACGCTCAAGGTTCAAGCCGCATGTAGACGAAGCCGGGGCATCTCTTCAGGAATGAAACGAGTGAACTGAGCAGGCCCCACAGTGTCGTACTTTGCCTTTAATTTCCCATTACACTGTAGCTCTATTAACTCCATCATTTACAGGTAAAGTTTCCACATCTATGACAAATGGATTACGAAACAGCTCGAAATTACTTTTCTGTGCTTCAAAGTCTCTAAAACGGCGTGCGAACTCGGCGCGAAGTAAGCAAAGATTTTCAGCAAAGTCTGCATTGGGAAACACCATAGCGTTGACTCTGTTTAACATTGCCTGGCAACAAGAAAAGTGAGACAGGATGCACTGGTGCATTTCCGTCTCCCATAAGCTCAGCTTCGCTTGAAATGTCTTCACTGCATCATGCACGTCAGTGATAATGTGATCCAGTCCCTAGAGCTGCAGTTTCAGGTCGTTGGGATCAGTGGTTATATCAGACAGAAACGCCAACTCACACTTCCACTTTGTATCCCGAAAACTGTGGAATCTTTTCCTATACTGTCCATGAATTGACAGATTTCCTCGATCATCTGGAAAAATCTACTGAGAACTTTTCCCCGACTTAGCCACTGCACCTCTGTATGATAAGGCATGTCAATGAACGCCGATTATATCTCCTGCAAAAACTGAAATTGAAATTGGTGGTGATTTAAACTTTTGGCTCTGATAAAATTGACGGTTTGTGTTACACTGCTCATTACATCATTACATTAGGACTTTACCACACAGCGATCCTTGGTGTATGATGCAGTGATATGCTATCAATTCACCAGTACAGTTCTCCTGCATCTTTAACCGCATCCTTCCAAATAGTCAACTTTTTTTTTCGACAACATCGCCGGTGCTCCATTTGTAAGTCCAACGAGTTTGTCCCAAGGCAGGTTCATGTTCGTTAAACTTTGACATAAGTTGTCAAAAATATCTTTTCCTGTCGTTGTCCCATGCATGGATTTCATGTCCAATATTTCTTCTGTAACATTCAAACCGGAGTCCACTCCACGGATGAAGATAGCGAGCTGTGCAGTGTCAGTCGTGTCATTACTTTCATAGACAGCAAGGAAGAATGCAACGAAGTCTTTGCCTTTTTCGATCAGCTGTGTTCCACATCAATGGCCATCTCACAAACCCGATTAACAACCGTATTTCTGCTAAGGCTTAACTTTGCAAACATCTGCTTTTTGTCTGAACACAAGAAGTCACACACTTTCATCATGCAGCGCTTCAGAAACTTTCATTCTGTTCATGGTCGGCCTGATTTTGCGATCTCCTCTGTCACAATACGACTTGCTTTGACTGCAGCATCAGTTTGTGATTTTGGTTTCGTGAAAAACATCTGCTGTGATGTTAGATGCCTCTTCAATTCTTCTACATTCTGTAACGTCTGTTCTGCATTCAGGCTGTTTAACTTGTCTTGATGTTTAGTCTTGTAGTGTCGTCTCAGATTATATTCTTTGATCACAGCCACAATATCTCCACAAATTAGACACACAGGTTTACCGTCAATATCAGTAAACATATATTCAGCCTCCCAGCGGCTTTGAAAGGCTCTGGTTTCAGAATCAACTTTTCTCTTGGCCATTTTAAAGGCTAGCTTTGATTTTAAAAGACTGTGCATCTACCGACAGGCGCTTGATTGATATTAGGTTAGCCGTAGCGGGAAAAGGTGATGTAATATCCGGGCATTACGCTACTTTCATTTTCTATGCGCCAATCCAAAACGAGCGTCTTCACTTTGCTAGGTAACTATAACGACAAACACTAACTCACTACACAACTTTTATTTTCGCTTATTCTGATCGAAGCGAGAACGCTCTCAGGTAGCCTATCATTCGGAAGGCTGCTAATTAGGGAATTTGATTTGCACTTTATATCGTGACCATAAACAAATACTTTTGCCTAAAATTCTCTCTTGGGCCGAATATATTTGTATGTCGATTGAGACCTTTCGTGCCTGATATGATTGTACGGCGGGCCGGATGTGGCCCGCGGGCCTTGAGTTTGACACATGTGCACTAGATGATGGCCAGTACCACGCTGGCGGGCTCTACTTTTCCAGCAATTTTCGTGTGTGTCCCCTTTTAGGCTGAGTTGACCTTGGTGCTGAGGTTAAACTTAAAAACCCACCCCGAAACGGATTCGAAACCATGACCAACGAATCCGCAGAAGAGAGTCTAGTTACCACGCTACCGAAGCCCAGAGAGTGGACACTGTGATCAAAGCAACAGTGTATGAAGACACTAGAGAGGAAGGTGCCGTGATGTTTACGGATGGCTCTGTGGTTCGGGTCAAGAGAAGTGCATGGGCATTCTCTGCAAACATAAGATAAAAACTGTGAAGAGAGCATGTGGTGTTTTTGCAAGGACAACAAGCAGTTTTACGATGGGAACAATGGCTGTTACCAAGGCCCCGATTTGACTTGGCATGCAAAAGTGCACAAATACGTATTGGGCGACTCAATGAACATACTCCTTGAAGGTTGTCTAAAATAATTTAGTCTCCAACACGTCCTGTCTAGAGTTTAAACTGTTAAATCAGACAGATTTCCCTTAGTCAGCGAAGTGTTGGCCACCCACTTGTGACATTGTCTCCCTTTAGCACGCTTCCTCTCCAGCGCATTCTTCATCAAGATGATGTGCCCCTTCGTTGCCCTAAATGTTATTTTAACTTATTCGTACGATACTTTTCAAAACACATTAAACTATTTGGGCATACATGATCCTGTATTTTAAGTGCCACACTACTTCTTCATTAGTTTTTATTTAATTAAAAGTTACATTTGTGACGGATTTCTTAGATCCGCAAAGTGCTTTTGTTTAAAAATACACTTTAAATAATTTAAGCATTTAAAGTTGTTTTAATTCATTTATCCACATTAGTGTAAGTATAGTACCAATTTTAAGTTCCTTTACCTTCCACTATGTTCTCATTAGACAACTTTGAGCATTCATTTCCAGTGGTTGAATATAAAGCTGTCTTTTCTTCGCTCCTGATGTTGACAAGTAAAGCATTTACTCGAATAGCGTATCATCAATTTCATCATTTTACTTAAACCACGCCGGTCATGTTACTGGTTTTCTACAGAACCGGCGAGAATCTACTTTGTTACTGTCACAGAAAGTTAAGTAACAAATCGCCCATTTAGGATACGAATAATCCGTTTTATAATTTACTTCCTTCGCACAGCTTTTTGGAAACTAGGTTATATATTTTGTACTATACCAAAAACATTCTTTGTTCCCAGATCTGTTTCTTAAGCTCGCGTAGCATAACTCTGATCTTTTAATTGTTTTACAGTGAATTGTATTTCTCTGAAAGTTTCTTCTTCTTATATCTGGTCTGGAGCAGACAGCAGAGATCTTGACTCTATAATCCTGTCAGTCAATTCTTATTTTGATGAAACTGGTGTTGCTTTTAATATTATTCATTGCCCAGTGGTTTCAGCTTTCAACAGGCAGTTTTCATTTGTTTTCAGCTGAAGTCTAGGTTTTCATCAAGTTGGGCTAATTTCTCTATTCCTAATCTTCTTATGGCATGCCCCATAATTTTGTGTCTTTTCCATATGGTTTTAATGAGTGATCGTGCCACAACAATTCTCAATACCCGGAAAAGCTTACACACCACAAACTTCCTACGTCATCGAATGGACGACACATTTTTGAAACCGACCATGTGATTGATAAGAATATTGTGTTTCGAGAGTTGTTTAACACAAAATGGTCGCATGATAATGATGGCAGAGGCAATCGGCATTCATTTATTGAAACCAACTTTGTGCAACCAAAAAGACAAGATACTCAGTTAAAAATTACGGTTGTAAATAATTGATATTACTGTGTGAATATGCGTGTTGTATATGTCAGCGTGAAATGTTTATCTATTTACTTTAGATTATGTTGTGTGATTCTGCAATATGTACCTGAGATGCTACGAAATATGCCAAGCAATACATCGTGGAATCTATTGTTTGTGTCTTCGTTATTCAAGTTCTCAATACCTCAATGTTATTTCCCTTCTTCTCCGTCTTCGATATTCTCAATATTCTTTTAAAACACCAGATCTCCAATTTCGTCGCCATATCATTACTCCTTGTCCAGCACGGGCACCCATACAGATAAAACGGGTTGACCGCTTGCAACTTTTCATAAAGCGAATATTTATACTTGTATTTCATTTTTAATCACGTTCCGCATTCTTATAAAAATATTATTCTGGATACGATAATTTTCCCCCTTTATCTCCATATCACATCTTCTGTCAGATATCACCGTATAGAAAATGAGAACACTTGGCGTTTAGTTATCAACGCATGTTTGTCTCTCTGTGTGTACGTATGCGTCTGTCTGTCTCTGTCTGTCTGTATGTGTGTCTTTCTGATTAAATAATATATGCTATGCAGATGACACAGTTTTGATAGCGGATAATGCAACAGATCTACAACAATTGTTGGACATTGTAGTAACAGAGAGTGCAAAGAAAGGACTCTCCTTGAATATCAAGGAAACAGTAACAATGATGGTATCAAAGAAACAGGTGACACCCAAATGTGAAATAGAGATAGAAGGGAAATTTCTTCACCAAGTGGATAGTTTTAAATATCTAGGGACATTTATAACATCAGATGGAAGATGCACCGCAGAGATCAAGAGCAGAATAAGGCAAGCAAAGGCTGCATTTAAAAAAAAATGATAAATATCTTATGCAATAAGTCGCTATCATTGAATGTAAGAAAGAGAGGGCTGGGGTGCTATATAGAACCTGTTTTGCTATATGGCTGTGAATTTTAGAATATAAATGAACAAATTAGGAAGATATTGGATGCAACAGACATGTGGTTCCTTATACGAATGTTACGAATTACTTGGACTGAAAAAGTAACTAACGACGAATGCCTTAAAGAGGCCCGCGAAACTAGAACATTATATGCAACAATAAGAAAGAGACAAACATCTTTTTTGGTCACGTGATGAGAAGAGAGGCACTGGAGAACATCGTAACAACTGGAAAAATCGAGGGGAAGAGAGGCAGAGACAGACCACGAGAAATGATGCTGGATGGATTGTGACGGTGGTATGGAGGAATATCAACGGCAGAGTTGATCCAGAAAACCAAGGACAGAGATCTGTGGAGAGTCATGAACGCCTACGACAGTCGGCACGGCACTTGATTTATATATATATATATATATATATATATATATATATATATATATATATATATATATATATATATATATATATATATATATATATATATATATATATATAGCACAGTGGAATGTGTGCGAACGCATTCAGTTTTCCTAAAGTTTAATAACAATCTCATTTCCCCATTCTCCTCCACCACCTTGTCTAGAATGTTTTATTGACTATTTTCAGACTGCCATTAAAACTGTGCCATCTGCAATCTCTGTGTATTTATATGGACTCCAACTTTAACTTCTTCAAGACGTTCAATTCTTCTTACCGTAACTGTAGAAAAGATAAGGTGATTAAACACACATTTATCTAACGTCTCTTTTAATTGATCTGAATTCATCAAGTTCTACTTCTCATCTGATAGCAAATTCTTGTCCCGATAATCTGCTAGTTATTATCCTGGGATCTTTTCCGTCTAACAAAGTGTCAAAAAAGGTCTTGATGTTTCACATTGTCAAAAGATGTTGATTTAATAGTCTATAAAACATAAATGTAGGTTTTTTGCACCCGTATACATCTTCCATCTCAAGCGATGAATAAATATACTGAAAATCGACTTGTCGACGTACAGCTGAGGTCGAAAGCACCCGGGCTTTGCAGCCTTACGCCAGACGACAGCATGCGGTTCTCAGCCGCAACTTGGCGAGCCTGCGTCATAAAACTCGCTGACAAAGGTGCAGCAGTCATTGACTCGCATAACAGGGGTTTAATAGCGAGAAGATCAACTTAATTGCACTGGGGTTTATCCCACATGGCTAGGTCACTTTTTGCAAAGCAGTCTGCATAAAACGTCGCACAGAACACAAACTCCGTAGCTCCAGCGACGATCCCTGGAAGTCTCCGGGAAATTTATTCTCGTGAACTGAATGACCGAGTCCGAAAAGGAACCTATGACCTTCGGAGTGCGAAGCAGGAGGCTTAACCACTTGGCCACGCAGACTCCCAATGTCTGGCATAAGGATCTCTATTTTCTAAAAAGGCATAGGCAATTTCAGGATGGTGCTTTCTATCATGATGCACTGGTTTGAATAACAACTGGTTGGCGTAAACCTTCCTTGTACACGCCGCCTAGAATACACAAATACGGTAACCTAGGTAGGCCTGTCGTATCGGCTTGTTCCTTCATGATGGTTCAACCGAATGTTCACACGAATGTTTAGACATCAGTTTCAGTCTTTGGTAGCCGATCTCCCATCATACTTGAAGTATACAAATCACGACATAGCTACGTTTGAGTTTATTAATTCAGGTAGCCAGCATTGTCACCGAACCCGTCACAGGTATAACTGAACTGGTTCTGACTCTACAGTACTTTGAGTTCAATTACCAGTACTTTGGTTCCCATATGAAACAAAATGAGCCCTGTCTTTGCATGGGTCAACTTGAGCACCAGGTATGGCTGTACACAAAATAAACAGATGATGGATTTGATGTCGCAGATATGTCGATATCAGAAATGAGTAATTTAATAGACGTATTTTCAATCTCCACTCTAGCTTTTCTTGTCTTCTTGGATCTCACAGCCTCTTTAGGTTCCCGTGGTCTCAGGACATCGATTTACTACATACCCTCATTTATTTCTTCTTTATACATCTTCTCATTCTCCGTCTTATAAGGATGCTATTTCTATTTTCCAACTGTTCAGATAGGAAATCGAAAAGCGATGTTGTCCAGGTTAAATTTAAAAGTAAATGCTTTAACTACTTACAAATTATTATTGACACCAAGCGTGATTCTGAATTACACACATATTTAGGTTCTCGCCAGTGCTACGGAATTCGTGCTCTATGGTGTCTCTCTTGTTGTGTGACCTATAGAGGAGACTGGTAAAGTCATCACCATATCCGTGTGGAATTAAAATGATCCTTGACCCGTCTTAGCTTGCTATAAAATGATAATTGGGCAGATCACGTTCAAGAGCGTTTGTTTGTTTGTTTGTTTGTTTAGTCAACACTTAGATAGTTGTGAGGCAAGGAAACGAAGCTCATGCACATATTTACTGACATCTTGACTGATAACATCCCTGGGGAACGTGTATTCAGTGGGATAAATTGATACTTCAGGGTGCACTTTTGCTGTTAGCGACAGCACGGGAGTGTCAAGTACACACTCACCCTAGCAACCTAAAAGGTTGCTAAAAGTTAAGGATGTAGTTCACACTCTTGTACATCTGCAATCGAAGCGGAAAGGAAACTACAGCATTGTGTATCCCAAGAAGTAGAACCTAGAAGATGAGAAAGAATCGATCGCACGGTGAATCACTCGGGCCCGTAGATCACTTACACCAGTGGTTCCCAAGCTTTTCATGCAGAGGGCCATATCTACTATCTTCGGTAGTTAAGCGGGCCACAACGTTATAATATTATAACAGTCGCGCAATATCATTCTTACCTTTCTCATCTTTGGTCAACAAAGTTCTAACATTTTAAAGGCAGTCAGTGTCACTACTACACTGCGGTAATTTTTTTGGTTTACATTCAAAATTTCATTTAACAGTATATTTTTAATCAGGTTCAATAATCGCTATTAATGTTATTAATTTACAGTTGCAACTGTTATTAATAACCAGTTACTTAAGTTCAGATGCCAGTTTATCAATGTCTGGGCACATATCTGTCGTGCCCAAAGTCATAAGCGCAGCTAGAATACTGTCGGTGAGTCTGGAACGTTGCTTGTTCTTTTTTAATAACGGTCATTGCAGAAAATGACTGCACGCATCTGTAAGTCCAACCAAAACGATCAGGTGAAGGTGAAGCAAGCAGCTCCAGAAATTTACATCTCAGTGCAGAATTGAATTTCAAATAAATTACTTCGTGCTGAAGGTTTTGCTTTTATTGACAGAGCTTGGCATCAGGAAATACGAACAGATTTATGAAGAGGGCATCATTATCCTCCTCTATTGTGAACTCTTGAAATCTCGACTGAAAGATACCCAGAAGACATTCAACTTTTACTTTGTTCTGTAACAAGTCATATTTCTTTTCCATCACAAGTTGGAAACACCTCTAAAATCCCTTCAGTCAGCTGTCCGATAAACAGTCATAGTCTTATTTTAAATGAAGAAATGTCATCGCACAAATTTAAGAATAGTTTGTTTTGTTTTTTCTCTGGATTCTCGCATTTAAAGAGTTTAAATGAGACGCAATGGCCACCAAAAATGCCAGGTCATTAAGCCAGTCATCGTTCAGCAGACATTCTGTAGGCAATGCATAACTTTTTTTCCAGACAGAACAGATAGACACTATTTTTCAGTGCCCAGAAAATTGACATAATTTCCCCTTTAGAAAGCCATCTGACATCACAGTGATACAGTAGCTCACCGTATTCCTCGTTCAGGTTTGATTGAAAATATCTGAACTCATGCCTGTTCAGCGCCTTACTTCGAATTTTGTTCACACATCTCAGAACAACATCCATGACATGTTTCAGATTTACAATCTTTCCACACAGAGCTTCTTGGTGAATGATAAGATGATATTTTAATATAGTGCTACCAAGAAACTGTTCCAATAATTGAATCTGAACAAGTTTTGTTTCATTTGTTTTTATCGCCAAGCATTCTAGCAGCAATTTTAAGGTAAAGCTTGATTATTTTTTCTGCATCGGTGAACGGCTTCTTTTTGCGAGCCAACAGAAGAGCGACTTCGCACGACGCAACAACAGCAATCTTGCTCTGTTCTTTAGCCTTGGTGAAAAATGACTGCTGCCTGGTCAGAGAACTTTCTATATGATAATTTTTATTAACCCTGAATTGATGGGATATTGAGCAATTATGTTTAAATGTGTGGTCGTGAAGTGTCGTTCCAGATTTTTTTTTTTTTTAAACAGAAACTCAAAATCCGCAGATTAAGTAAACTGGTTTACCACTACGGCTCGGTTTAATAATAAATTTCTCCGTCCAATCTTCGTTGAATTCACGACAAGCAACATCTTCACATTTTCGCTTTTTACCATCGTTTGATATTAGATTTTCCACACTCATGTTTATAGGCTTTAACGGTAAATTTTTATTTGAAAAAAATCTATTTTCAACACAATACTACTGACTCTGCTAAACAGTTGTAACAGACGACAACATGGCACCTTGCCCACCCTGATTGATCGACAAGGCTGGGGTATGGGAATTTCATAACGTTTCGATGCGAACAGGCACATTCGATAATATCTAAGCATAACAGCTACGAGCAGAGTAACATTATCTCACGCTGACGGGGCTCTCCGAGTGCATTTTTTAAAAAAAAATTATTAAAATATATTATATTAAACAACGAGGCCTCGCGTGCCACTTTCTTACAGCTGGCGGCAAGTGGCCCACGGGCCGTGGTTTGGGAACCTCTGACTTACACGAACAGGGGAAGTGAACTATCGCAGAGCGAGCAACTGACTGAAGGATAGGTCTCCGACAGTAAGCGAAGTGCTATTGTGGAAAGTTATGCCATCGGGACTAATGAAAAAATGCGCGAGGCAGGTCAATTGACAAGGGATCGAGCATCTTTTCCTCGGGATGTGGTGAGCACAACGTTGCGCAGAAGACCAGCCATACGGCGAATAACACATTGGGTGAGAGTTCATGCAATAGCTACCTGGAAAATAAGGGAAAGGATAAGAAACAATGTAGGAAGAGAAATATCAGAAATTCCGCGTGAATTTATTACAGATAAAAGAACAGACGATGCAATATTTTTTTTTTAACCGATGCTCACAGAAACATGTAAGCAGATGCACAAAGGGCCTCTGTGTGTGCTTTAAAGCAGACATGTCAAACTTAAAAGTGATTGGTGACTACTATATTAATACATGTTGTCAATGGAAGACATATATTGTGATTAAACTACACATTTAACTACAACAAAGCACACAAACACACACACACACACACACACATTCACACACACACACAAGCTCCGTACAAGAACCTGCTGTGAATATGTGAGGTGCTAGGACCATCACATGTTTAGGTCTGAGTGCAGGGAGGAATAGCTGGCCAGTCTTTTTCTCCCGTAGCGAATACCGAGTGCAAGTATTGAACCCTCTCCAACTGCGCTCATGCCATTGTCACGTGACGTCACAGCTGTAATAGCAAAGCGGCTGCTATATTCAACTACAGGGTAACATTTATTTGAAAAAAAAGAACAACACACTACACACAATGCTTGGCTACATGCAATATATTCCTTATGAAAAAATATTTACAGTAATCATACAAAAATTGTGTACAATATGTATGTGTTAATATTGTGATTTTCAGTGATTAGTGTAATCTTTAACACAACGGCATAATGCTGGCAAACGTTTTTTGGAGTACACGCTGTTCACAATCAGACTTGGGTGTCTGGCTTGTTCCTACCTTAATTACTGATGACCAGGTTTGTCAACCAGCCTGGACCTTTCACAATCAGACTTGGGTGTCTAGCTTGTTCCTACCTTTATTACTGACGACCTGGTTTGTCAACCAGCTTGGATCTTTCACAATCAGACTTGGGTGTCTGGCTTGTTCCTACCTTAATTACTGATGACCAGGTTTGGCAACCAGCCTGGACCTTTCAAAAAGTTTAGCTGCTTGTCTACAAGAGAACTGGCTCTGTGGCGAAGGAGTTAGAATCGAATTCGTAATCCCGCACCTGGAAGGTTAACCCGGTCAACAAATGCCCGCAGAAGTCGTATGTGTCGGCCTAACGGGGCAAGAACGCAGCTCTGCTGTAAACAGGCACAACGCAGTCACGTCCGAAAAAAAAAATCCGGATGAACGCAGCAGAAGAAGAAGTAATCCCGCATACCGCGTTCGAAATACAGCTGCGGGAGATTTGGAAGCAGACTGCCATGCGGTTGGTTTTAATACAATCATTTGAGTGCCGGCCGTTCAGAAAGCAATGGCATACTACTGAACGTAATTTTGCCCAGGAATCACAAAGAGACCAAAAAAATTTACTAGAGTTGACTGTTACGCTCTATAAAGGATATGCAGCTAACTAAAAGAGAACAATTGTTCACACATTACATGAACCAGACATTGCTTACAATTTGGCAGCAAACCTCCCGATAACCTCATATCGACTATGAAGGTAGGCAAAAACTTAGTAACTCCACTTCGCTGAATTTTGCTTTGAGTGAACAATCTGATGGCAGCTCCAAAAGTTCCATCTGTATATGATCTTTTGCCTTTGAAGCTCAGTGTAAATTGGTGCAATGAACAAAGCAAAGTTGTCGACATGGGATGAAAACACATCAAGAGAATCTTCTGATAGGAATTTCTGCTAACTTTCCTTTCTAGCAAGCCTACGTCAGATTCTCCGTTTGTAGTCCTTATCTCTTTGTATAAGGTGAAATGAACCAGATATATTTTTTTTTTGTTGGAAATGTGTGATTTCCATAGATTTATTTTGGCTTTGAAACATTTGATGGCATATATATCTCTGAAACAATTTAGTTGTTCCTTGTAACTTCCGATTCAAAGTGGATAAATGTTCAATTATGTCCACTACAACAGCTAAATCCTGGATCCAATGTTCATCTTTGAGTTCCTCTATGTCCCCTGTTCATATATAAACATAAAATGATTTCATCTTCCAGAATATAGATGTTGTCTAACACTTTGTTACATATAAACAACGCATTTCAGTTTAAAACGGTACCCCACCAAATTCGCTATCCAAGCCGCCCAACAACTTACTAAACGGGCCATAGTTCAATGTCCGTCCACGGATGTAGTTCAGTCTAACAAGACTGATGACATGATCCGCCTTTACAATGTGTAAACTAGGCTTTATTGATGGACAATACAATTAAAATGGACAAATGGTTAGTAAATGTGGGTTTCACGAACTTAATTCATCAATTTTGTGCCCACGACATTATGTTTGCCAGCCTTGCTGGCAGCACCATTAGTGGCTAAACAATCAAGTCTATTCTGTTTGTAATGGTATTTCTCTAGAAAATTTTCTCTCTTCTAAAAAATATACAGACAGGTAGTATCGTGCATTTATACAAGGTCAAACAGCTGTTAATACACATGTTCATACACAAGCTCTAAGAAAAATAGCAAGTTGTGCTCTATCAGTAAGACGGAATATTTCATGAATAGTAAGTAACAAATATTCAAACTTAGTTGGTAAAGTTCTCTTCTATGTTTTCAGGCCATCTGCCTTTTCATCCATTATTTCAGCTACAGTGTGTCTGAAAGACATGCCTTTGAATGCTTTCATTGTATCAGAATACACAGGTTTTGTGGTTTTACAATGCATTTTTTAATGAACTCACTATCCTTTGATGACTTTGCATCGATTGCAATCATTTTATTAACTAATAACTGGCAGTGACAGGGCTAATATTTAACACATTATTTCTGTTGCTGGCTGAAATTATTTCTCAATCACTTGAGCTTTGATACTTACATCAGCCCTTCTTATTTTACATATTATGGATGATTCGCTTCGTAATGTTATTAATTATTGAATAGCTTAGTAGGAGCAATGCACTTCTTGCATATCTACAAGTGGATTTGTTTACTTAACAGTTGTACAAAAATAAAATATAACAACACCAACTTATCTTGAAACACAAGAAAAGGGTAACGAACACGCGGATCTGCTGACAAACAATGCACCAATTCAAGTAGGAAGAAACACGACAGGGCCGATGACGTCAGTGTAGTAAGGACGATACCGACGAATCTCTGACGCTAGTTCGGATTACACGAAGAGGTAGTGAAGCCTAGAAAATCACGTCGATGTCTTCTTCGATACATTACAAACAACTCCTCATGGAAACAGTGAGTAGAGCTACTTTCATCAGGCGCAGTCTTTACACACTACAGTAGTAGCACTGGACTGACACTTTGTATGTGGATTAGTTTTCTCTATTACCAGTGTCCCTCGCCATCAGGCAAACCCGCTGCTACTTCAGAGGTACTTTTAATTTGCGTCCACATGTTAAGGACGGAAAGTCAACATGTTAGTCTAACAGTCCGGTGTAAGGGTTCAACCCCTTACCTCGTCATCAGCACACGGACCTTTAAGAATACACGTACTTATCAATTCGACGGTTCCGATATCTGTAGAGATACTTTGAGATCGCTGCAATATCGGAGAACTATATATATATATATATATATATATATATATATATATATATATATATATATATATATATATATATATATATATATATATATACACACACACACACACACACACACACTAGCTGACCAGACCCGGCTTCGCCCAGCCCCTGGCGGGGATCTGTCTGTCTGTCTGTATGTCTGTCTGTCTGTCTGTCTGTCTGTCTGTCTCTGACCCGGCCCGGCTTCGCCCAGCTCCTGGTGGGGAGCATCTCATTTAATTCATACAAGTAGTCATATAAGCTCCCGTTACCGTTCCCGACTATCTATCTGTCTGCCTGTCTGACCCGGCCCGGCTTCACCCAGTCCCTGGTGGGGAGCATCTCATTTAATTCATATAAGTAGTCATATAAGCTCCCGTTCCCGACTATCTGTCTGTCTGTCTATCTGTCTGTCTGTCTATCTGTCTGTCCGAAACGGCCCAACTTCGCCCAGGCCCTGTTGGGGAGCATCTAATTTAATTCGCATAAGTAGTCATATAAGCTTACGTTCCCGTCTGTCTGTCTGTCTGTCTGTCTGTCTGTCTGTCTGTCTGTCTGTCTGTCTGTCTGTCTGTCTGTCTGTCTGTCTGACCCGGCCCGGCTTCACCCAGTCCCTGGTGGGGAGCATCTCATTTAATTCATATAAGTTGTCATATAAGCTCCCGTTCCGACTATCTGTCTGTCTGTCTATCTGACCCGGCGCGGCTTCGCCCAGCTCCTGGCGAGAGCGTCTCATTAAATTCATATAACAAAAAAAAAAAAATGAACGTAAGAATGTCCTTCCACACACCATCCATTATTTTTTAATGAAAACTGTTTTTAATCACCTACATGACTGTAGATAACTTCTTCAAACATAAAAAGATGAGTTAGAAAATTTTCACTATTTAAATAGATGCATTATTTTTATGAAAACTTTGAAAATGCCATAAAGATATCATTATTTATTATAACTCATATACCTGTAAATAACTGTAGACAAAGAGTTTATAAATCTTTGAAAACAATGCAACAATCTATATATAAAATATATAACAATGCTATTAAAAGTTATACCCCTTGAAATAACTTTTCTTAAGTTAAGTCCCCTCGCTATATATAAATGTAATGTAAATTTAAATATTAAATTTTAGTAAGTAAATAGCTGATTGTACACTAACAAACTATGACAGTTGGCTGCACGGGAATGAAAAGAATACATGTAGAAAATTTCATCTCAATCGGATGGACCGTTATCGAACGCATCAAATACATCCCCACATACATACATCGCCTTATATATATATATATATATATATATATATATATATATATATATATATATATATATATATATATATATATATATATATATATATATATATATATATATATATATATATATATATATATATATATATATATAAGCAAATGTATAAATAAGATTAGGACGGAGAACTTAATGATGCCGGCGAAGATAGGTAAAAGCAATTGTTTTCAGACCGAAATGTTTTAGCTTGGTTTGGTTAAGATCAAGGTTATATTTTTTTTTCTCCGATGCAATGTAAGAAATCGAAGCAAGGTGAAATATTTGGTAAAATAATGGGATATTGTGTGTTTGATCATGGACATAAAAGATAAGCATCAGAGTCTCAGAAAATTTGTATTTTCACGAAGACATTTGAATTCGTAAAGGGCCGCACGCGGCTCGCGGACCGTATGTTAAACAAGCCTACTTTACAGACGAGACGAATTAAAAAAAGCTATACAGGGATGTTGTTATCATTTGATCCTTTTAACGTTTACATTGAGACAATATTCGAAGCAATGAATATCTAGAAGAGTTACACTGGAGGCCAAAATATAAATAATCTAAGATGCGCCGATGTAACAATTATAATAAAAGAGTCAGCAAACGACCACGGAGAAGGCGGTAAAGCATTGGTCAAACGATGGGATTATCACTAAACGCTGACAAAACTAAATACATGGTAGCTTCCATGAAAGCACGCCTTTGAAGTTGCTGTACATATGGAAAGGTGTAAACCTCAAAAGTATTTCAATATCTAGGCTGCACACTGACATCTGACCGAAGATATGAAAACGAAGATAGAGAACAGTATTGTTAATATCTAACAATTCCTTTAAAACGCCGGGGCCCATACGGGGGAGCAAAGAATAGTAACACTGTTACCTACCATGCACGTCGTAAGAGGCGACTAACGAGGCTATGGTTCCGTCGCCCTGCTACTGAGTGAGTGCGTGGCGCGACACTGTGAGCTGTGAATTTCGCGTGGAATGCTTTTGCATCTGTCCGCAGTTGGTTTTAGTGTGAACTGCATGTTCGGAACAATGACGGCCGGCTGTTGCTGGATTGACTGGTTTGCCTTTTCGGTTCACGGGTGCTTTTTTCGGGAGACTCCTGGGAGTCGTTGCTGTGGCTACAGAGTTCGTGCTTTGCTCGGCGCTTTCGGTGGGTCGCCCTGCGGAAAGAGACCGAGCCATATGAGATAAAACCCGGGTCAATGAAGTCTTTCTGGTGACTGCCGTTTCCATCAACAATGAACTGTATCTGTCAAGGAGGACTTTTGTGGTGGCATTCTGGCGGCGGCATTATGCACCGTGTACCTGTGCGGGCTGTTGGCTTGCCAACACTCCTGTCTATTCCATTGTTCACATAGGGCAGTGAGGAGCATTTTGTGTGATATTCACTGGCACAGGAACGGAGCAATATGGGGACAACCTGTTGCCGTGAAGTTGGAACCGCGACTAACTAACTAACTATCTAACTAATTCCTTAAAAAAATTAAAAGGTCACAAAAATCAGAAACAACACAAATACAAAAAAAGCGGTACTGAAAAGGTGTCTTTCCGCTGTATTGCTGTCAATGCTGGACCCTGAGTAATGTATTAGGGGCGTTCATTTGAAACCCGTTTCAATGGCTTTATTACAAAAGCATGAAAGATACATTAACGGGTGTGGTAGAATTAAACAAAGCATTCATTTTGAATGAATTATGCACCATGGGTTGGTCAGAAGCAGTCGCCGTAGGTATTCAGGCAAGCATCCCATTGCTTAGGTAGGCGGCGAATGCCGTCCGTAAAAAAGGATTGTGGTTGCTCACTGAACCAAGTGTTTACCGCGTTCATTACGTCTGCATCTGTATGAAACCGTTGTCCCTTGAGAGCTTTTTTTTTAAGAGGTCCGAACAAAGGAAAATCACATGGTGACAAATCAGGACTATAGGCTGGATGTTGCAGAATTTCCCACTTCTTTCTTGCTAATGCTTCCTGTTCAATTTTTGCGACATGCGTCGAGCATTATCGTGCAACAAAATCACACCGCGAGAAAGCATGCCGGGTCGTTTATTCTTGATGGCTTTTTGCAGCTTGTCTAGTGTTTGCAAGTAGTGGGTAGAGTTGATGTTGACACCAGGTCCTTTAAAGTCGGCCAACAATAGCCCTTCATGGTAAAAAAATGCGCTCAGCATAACCTTACCAGCGGAAAACTGTAACTTGAATTTTTTGGCTTTTGATGATCCAGCATGCTTCCATTGTATGTTCTCTCTTTTGCTGCTCGGCTCAAAGTGGTGACATCATGATTCATCGTCTGCCACTTTGCGGAAGAGAAATGCATCACCCTCCACTCTGTAACGCATCAAGTGGTTCAAACACCATCCCATGCGTTCCTCTTTTTGGCGGTCGGTCAACATCCGTGATACCCACTGTGAACACACCTTTCGATATTGCAGTTTCCTGCGAACGACCTCTTGAATTGTCCCAATTGACACATCAAATTCTTTCGCTAGCGAATGTATGCTTCGAAAACGGTTCATCTGTACCACTGCATCAATTTTGGCGATGGTCTTTTCTGTTGCAACATTATGCGCTTGACCCTGCCGCCGAAGATCTGTTGTTAATTGACATCCTTTCCGAAACATTCGTGCCCACTGTTGTCTTCGACACACATTTGTTACCGTACGCTGCCTGCTGCATTCTTCATGAATGTCCACTGGTCGACATCCTTCAAATGAAAGAAACTGAATCACCGCTCTTTGAGCTTATTTGGACGGGTTTTAGATCAACCCGGACATTTACTCAACGGTCAGAAACAGAACCTATGCATCATGGGACGATAAGCACTTGCTCTTTTATTCATAGGTCAGTACTTATCACATGAGTATGACATGATCATGTTCAACGTACGCAATTACGCGCGGTGCGGCACGAACGGATGTAAAATGAACGCCCTTATAATTGTTAAAACACTAAGACTTGAAGATGTAGTTGTTGTTGTTTATTTTAAATGTTGAGAATATCATGAACAGAGAAACAATGTAGAGGTATTGAGAGTTGCAGATGTTCCAAAATCAAACCTGACAATCACACAGAAAATACATGAAATGAATGGGGTATATCAAAAGAAGATGTCGAATAGGGACAAGCCTTTGGTCGAAAAATACTAGGCAAGAGAGGCAGAGTAAAACGTTTAAATAACTAGACAACAAATAATAACATAGTCAATACCAACCGTTGCCAAAATATAAAATAACAGAGGATTGGAGAGTCGTGATCGATGTCAGCTCCAGACCAGGCACCTGAAGATTGATTGATTGATTGATTGATTGATTGATTGAACTTTATTTTCAAAGGGTCACAAATTGGGCACACAGGCATGTCTTACATTCGGCCCTTCCAGTCACTCATCGTTTGCTCATCAATAGTGCATGATACATTCACACAGGAAAAAAAAATGAATGTTGTAAACATAAACAATGCATGTTACCATGTTAGGAGACAGACAGACACACGTGCACACGCATATTCGTAAAAACACATGTACCTGCATACACACTTACATCATTTGCACAAACTCACAGTTATGCACTCAGTCAATAACACACAAATACACACTCCCTCGCATATACTATCAATCACAACCTCACTGACAAAGAAGAAGAAGAAGAAGTAGAAGAAGAAGAGGAGGAAGAAGAAAAGGAGGAGGAGGGGAATAAGAAGAGGAGGAGGAGGACAAAGAGGAGGAGGAGGAGAAGAAGAGGAAGAGGAAGTATACTTGATTGATTCATTAGCACGCGCATGCCAGCACATGGGACACACAATCTGTCTTCATCAACGCACGTCGGACTATAGGAATCTTGATTGCTGCCGCAGCCCACTGGTTGTGAACAAATTTGTTTTCATCACTGACGCGGACGCGGTGGTGTAACCAGAATGGCATGAGCGTGGTCGGATGAAGGTTCGATGCCAGCTCTCGCTGTTCTCTACGAGAGGGGAAAACTGGCCACCCAATCCTCCGTGTGTTCAGGTCTACACAAATGTGATGGTCCGGACACTTCACATATCTACAGCAAGTTCCTGCTACGGGGCTTGTTTTATTTCCCCCCCCCCTTTTATACCACCAAGTTTCCTACTGTCAGTAATGATGTCCAATCCTATCAGTCTGCGACGCGTATTACCTGTCCTTATTACAAGTGTCCCCACAATGAAGACACAACAATTGTTTATGCTTGCTTACTTGCTTGTGTTAGTTGGCTTGAGCTCCAACGGGAAGTCCTGTATGTCGGATGAAGGCATCCTGTTGTCCAACATCAGTGTGATGTCATACAGGACCTGAGGTTTGCGTGAGTATCCGTTGTCCCATGCCTGGCTTATTGGTGTGCAGACTGGTGGTTCCTCGCCGTACAGGCAGACACTCTCTGACTTCGGAGGAATCGGCGATCCTACTGACTTTAGCCAGGACCCGGAAGGGACCTGTTGCCCAGGACGCTCGACGAGGACGCGTCAATAAGTCTTGGCCAGTATATAACCCGGCCCCGGTGCCTTGGAAACACCTCTCGTCCCACAATTGTTTATTTGCTTGACAGGAATTATGTATTGGGCTGTTCAGGTTAAAATCATTTAGATTTACCGCCTCTGATACCCGTTGCGTTTCTCTTTGTCTATTTCTATGTCATCGATCCAGTGGTGCCTTAGCCTTCGACATTTGACCGAATATCATGTAGTGAAACATGCAAGTGTTCACCGGATGTTGAGGTAAAACACGACTAAAACTACCAACCTAGGTTCGCTTCTATGAGGACTCGAACACAAGCCGATCCACCCATAGCCTTGCGTTTTAGTCACTAGAACACCTCAGATCCCAATATACAAATCGGCAATAAATTGGTATAGAGACGTCCCTGGCCTATTTCTATAGCATCGTTGTGATCAAAGAAAAAAAAAAGATTAGAGTATTTATCATGGTACCCATATTTAATGAGACTGTACTTTACAACTCTTTATCCAAAAAGTGTGCTTATATCCAGCTTGTTGTCCATGTGTCTGTGATTACATGGTTTTTCGGACTGTAAGCGTCTGCGCGTCTGGCCTGTAACATCTATTAAAAAACAGTAGCCGGGAAAAAATGTTCTGATGGGAGGATTGAAAGGACTTTTACATGCAAATGAGACGCAATCAAAGTGTTGTTACTGGTGTTTACGGTCTGTCCAGTCATGACTCCAGCCCATGCTGTAGCAATAACTCGGCTGCTCGGTATCTGCACCAGTTTAGATCGGATGCCATATTCCACTACTGGCACATTTTGTCGTGCCGATCTATATGTACACATAATCTACGCCCCGTCGTATTCTCCTTCTCATCTTTCTTTCTTTCTGTCTTTCTTTCTGTCTTTCTTTCTGTCTTTCTTTCTTTCTTTAAATAAAAAAAATAAAAAAACATTCTATAACTTGGCATTTCTTCTGCCTCATGTCCAAGGCGTCTGCAATGTCTTGTGTCCATGGTCGTGCAGGGCAATCCCTACCGCTTCATCCAATTATAATCAGTGGCTATACAATTGTGTCTTGTGATATGTTTTTCAAGCACATCTGCCACAAGAGGTGGGCGTACACACATGTGACTACACACATTCTCGTCAAGGCCTATACACTTATTCAGCTGACGGGATACTTGAAAAATCAAAAGCACGAATACAAACTAGTTCCACATGACCGGAAAAAGTAAAAATGAAGTTCCGCATGAAGTGCCTTTCTTAAGAAACTTCAAAACATTTGCTCGCGCTACAGATCCGCAGCGGAACCTCGTTCTACTTTATCTGCATCAGTGTTTGTATGTGCTAAGGATTAATCGCCCATCTGGAATCAACAGTGTCGCTAACCCCTGCTGGTTCAGGTAGACGTATTGTAAATATACGGGTATGTAGATCAATTGCTACAGACCGGAGATAAGCAAGTAAGCCGAGAAATGTCGGAGTCGTGGTGGTATAGTTGTTGCTGAGCTGGCTAACCAAGACAATAGCCAGAGTGCAGTGTTTAGCACAGGAATGATTCGGTGTTTGCAGCCAGTACGGGACGACATGCAAACTACTGAACGTAAACTTGCCAAGAGATCACAACAGCAAAAAATTCTGGTGTTGACTGCGACGTCCTGTAAAGGATATGCAACTAACTTTATTAACAGGACAATATAGACAACCAGTGTTAATATTCTTTTACAAGAGATGTTCTCCGTCTCAAAGTGGTAAAGCCATCAGTCCAGTGCTCAGGAAGCTGTAGGTTCGTTTTAAGATTGTCATTCGGTTACTGAATTATTTATTCAGAGATCCCCGTGGTAGGTCGTCGCCGGAGCTACGGCGTTCGTGCTCTGTGTGTCACCTTTAGCAGGCTGTTAATTGATCTTTGGGGGAGAGTATGAGCTATTGGGATGAAAGCCCGGTGCAGTGAACTCTTGCTTCCTAACCCATTTTTTCCCCAGAATTAAAAACATCTTCATGAAGAAAATAAAATAAAACAGAAATATGACAATCACTCACAAGTTGTGTGTGGCCTGTTCTTGTGTGTGGGTGCGAATGCTGGACAACCAGTAATGAAATGGTG
>OY992877.1:133256621-133549121 GCA_963921405.1 Cepaea hortensis
CTTTCATTTGGCTAGTGTGTAGATGCAGAAGTGTGTTAGTATATACATGTATGTGTGTACTTGTCATGTTGTCCCATATCTTCCACTGTGTATCTGGTGAGCTAGCATCATGTATGAATCCCTAGTGTGTAGTATAACATAATTAATGGAAGTTTTAGGAAATTATATGGATATTGATGCTTTATTCTTTCGCTTATTTCAGTTGAGTTTATTTCCTTTCAAATAGTTTCTGCGTCTTTTTTCTTCCCTCTTTATTCACCACGAGTTACAGAGAGGACGCCTGTTTTGATATTATCACAACTTTGCATCTTCCATTTTTCTTTTTATTACACGGATTTTAAATTAAAAAAACAACTTACCCAACTTGGTCTATTCCCTTCGATCCTTCCAGTTGTCACCAAGTTCTCCGAGTCATTTCTTCTCATAACATGCCCAAAAATATTTCACTGTCCACGTCTAATTTCTATATTCAATTTATGATCTTCATTTGTTTCTTGAAGGACTTGTTCATTGGTTTTTCTATCTATCCATGGTATTCTTTACATTTTCCTCAGAAACCTCATTTCCACAGCTATCAGATGTTTTTCAGCTTGTCTGCTCACATCCATATACAAGTACAGGTTCTATGTAGCACTTCAACACTCTTTTTCTCGTTTCAATTGATATCTTGTTATTGGTCAGTATGTTTTTCATCTTGCAAAAGGCTACCTTCGCCATGGCAATTCTTGTTCTAATCTCTCCAAGGCATCTCCCATTAGATGTTGTGACTGTTCCGAGATAGTTGTACTCATTAATTTGTTTAAGAATATGCCCATTTACTTGTATATTACATTGTGGTATTTCTTCCTTCCTAGCGACGACCATAATCTGTGTCTTCTTACAATTCATTTCTAACCCTAGTTGTTCACTATGTGCAACAACCGCATCTACTAAATTTTGCAGGTCCTATTCATTGTCTGCAATCAATATTGTATCATCTGCATATCTAATGTTATTCATGTTTCGTCCTCCAATGATGATTCCATTTATATCTTCTACATTTCTGAAAATATTTTCGATGTATAGGGAAAAAAGATCTGGAGACATTACACATCCCTGTCTCACACCTCTCTTAGTAGGCTGATATTATCCTACTTCATTATCAATTCTTATGTCAGCTTGTTGATTCCAATATATGTTTTTAAAAAGTCTAATGTCTTTCCCATACATTTGTTGGTCTGCAAACATATCTACCACCTTGTCTTGCAGTTATCTGTAGTTAGGCGAATCCTAAGGAACTAGGTACTATTAAAGAAGGTAGTTTGCCGTTGCTTTCCTTCCTTGGCAGTGACCATACCGGTCGGTGACGCCAACCATTGTCTCTAGAAAGAGATCTGCCTACTGTCGAGAAACTTGACACCATAACCAACAACTATCTGTCGGATGCCCTCAAAGTTTCATCCACCACCTGCCATCCGTGGCTTCTAGTGAACACGTCCAATAAACGAATACGAAATAACAACACAAATACAGTATATCAATATACAAATAGAAAATTCCCAAAATAATTTTCATCTGACTCCAGCTAGTACCAGGATGTCCAATAAGTATCTAGTCAGTAAATTTTCTAATTCCTTGGCTTATCCACATGCAGATACAGTACCGTAAGAGCTCTTCAAATACAGTAATATCACCTTCAAAACTCTAAGAGCGCTTCCAAAATTGCAGGAGCAATACTTTCTAAACACTATGAGCACTTGAAATCTTGTAAGTGTACTTCCAATAATTTATCACTATTTCGAATATTGTAAGAGCACTTCCATTACTTTACGAACAGCTCCAGTATAATACTGTAAGAGTACTTTGAATACCGAAGAGTACATTCATTACAGTAACTGTTAGAGCACTCTCAATACTGTTAGAGAACGAACAGTACTGTATGAGGACTCCCATACCATATTAGTACCCCCAGCTCTGTATTAGCACCTCTAATACTAATACTGTATGAATACCCCCAGTACTGTAAACGCAACCCGCTACTGCAACAGCACTTCCAATACCGTAAGCGCACTCCCAGTACTTACTGAAAGTACACCCTCAAAACAGTAAGAACAAAGCAATAAGACCGTCTGAGTGGTTAGCTTACGTCTCTTGCTGCTCACGAGATTCGGGTTCACAACGTAAGTAAGGCCTTCTGAAATGAAACCAAATGAAAAAAAGGCCATTGTCCATACTATTATTTTCAATGTCTCCTAAACATGGCCCTAAAGTAGACCGATGCCACAAAGACGTTATCGCTCCCACAGTGTCTGATGACATTTGCAGCATGGTATCGATCGCACCGTGTTTACACTTGCTGGAGAGGCATAGAGACAGCAATGAAGTGCCTACATCCCTGGAGGAATTCGCAGGGAAGCGACAGTAATGACGGTGTAATGCCCTGGCTCCATGTTTTAAGATGTAGAAACTTAGATTTAGACTGTATAATTTCCCAAGGTTAGCATTCTCAGGAGAGCGGTGTCCGAATGGGTAGAATAAACCTCGCATTTTGAGGGACTAGTGTTATCAACTCCGGGAACCGTTTTTATCCAGCAAAGAGCCAAATAAAACAAGAAGCTAACCTACATGTGTCAAGATCCAAGCACGTGGCCGTTACTTCTCAACGCCTTAAAATCTCACGGTTGACACTAACAGTGGTATCTAAGGCAGATTTAGTACTGTCGTAGGCTTCTGTATGCTGCTTTGAACTTTGTAGATCAGCAAAATTGAAAAATCACATTCGAACATTGCTAGAGTTTCTATGCCACCGAGAGTGCTATATATATACATATATAAACACAAGCCGCGGAAGGATTTGCAATTTTCAGCCTCGTGGAGTGAATATTAACTCTATCGCGAAGAAAATGGAAGACGTGTTTCTTTTTCTGGTCTGTTTTGTTTTTGTTAAAAATGTATTAGTTTTATCTAGAATTTCATAAGGATTGTCTATTGCATCATCGTCAAAGTTTTTTTCTTCACATATCCTTTACAGGACATTGCAGTCAACACCAGCAGTTTTCAGCTGTTGTTGATGCTTGGCAAGTTTTACGTTCAGTAGTTTGCCATTGCTTTCTGAGCGACCGGCTCACATACCCCCGTAAGTAACCAACGCGACGCGATCCGCTGCCGAATCTCAATCAGCTGTGTTTCGCACGAGAGTATACGGGATTACGAACAACGTCCTTAACATCTTCGCCAGAGAGACCGGCTCATAGTTAGTAGTAAGAGCATATACCCGTTTAATGAAAGAGTTCTGCCATACTTATGGTAATTAAAAGTTAATTGCATGTCTTTTACAAGCCGTATTGGCAGTAGTTGGCTATTGCTTTCTGAACTGCCGACGATCCATATAATCGACATCAACGCAAATCAATGTGCTTCCAAATCGACAGCAGCTGATTCCGACCCTCGGCTCGGCATAATGGGGAATTGTGAAACGACGCCTCTCACTATAAGCCACAGCGCCGTCTGGTGATTAGCCTGCTGTTTATCGGCGTGCTGTTTATAGAAAAGTTTATCTGTTTGTGTTGACAATAAACCTGCTGTTTATTGGCCTGCTGCTTATAGAAGAGTTTAATCCGTGTGTTGACAACAAACTTGCCGTTTATTGGCATGCTGCTTATAGAAGAGTTTATCTGTTTTTGTTGACAATAAACCTGGTGATAATTGACGTGCAGATTATAGAAGGGTTTGTCTGTTTTTGTTGACAATAAACCTGCTGTTTATTGGCGTGCTGTTTATAGAAGAGTTTATCTGTTTGTATTGATAAAAAAAACGTGCTGTTTATTGGCGTGCTGCTAATAGAAGAGGTTAATCAGTGTTTGTTTACAATAAACCTGCTATTTATAGAAGAGTTTAATCCGTGTTTGTTTACAATAACCCTGCTGTTTATTGTCATGCTGCTTAAAGAAGAAGTTAACCAGTGTTTCTTTACAATAAACCTGCTGTTTATAGAAGAGTTTAATCCGTGTTTGTTTACAATAAACCTGCTGTTTATTAGCGTGCTACTTATAGAAGAGTTTAATCCGTTGTTGTTGACTATAAACCTGCTGTTTATTGGCGTGCTGCTTATAGAAAGGTTTAATCCATGTTTGTTGACAATTAACCCAACCCCACTATACCATGAATGTCCATCATCTGTAGGTGTTTCCCTTAACCGTGGTCATCTGTTTTCTGCTGTATCAACATGCCCCGCGAGCATCTAGTCAGTTCCTATTCCAATTCATTGGCTTGTCCACATACATCATCCTCATCATGCGCCATGCCGGTAAGCGTGGTCTTGTCCCGACCATGCCGTGTGGTCAAGCCATCCAGATAGTTATTTCTCTGCCTTCCCTTTGTTCTTTTCTCATTAATCTTGCCAGTTTTCACCAAATTCGCTAATTCGTGCCTCAAACAAAATTGACTGTCTATGTCTACTTTCTCTAATCAATTTGCGGTTTTTATTTGTTTCTTGTAGGAGTTGCTCTTTGGTTTTTCTGACTATCCATGGCATTCTTTGCATTTTCTTCAGAAACCACATACATATACAATGGGCAATTCAAGGAAAAGGGAGGGGTGGGGATGTGGGAGGGCTCCGTGGCGAAGTAGTATAGTCACCTGTCCCGCCCTCCGAAAGTCGTTCGTTCATTATCGGTCGCCGTCATTCGGTTCAAGCGTGCAATTATTTGTCGGAGAATGTTGGGGGTCGTCGCTGGAGCTACGGAGTTAGTGCTCTGTGCGACGCTTTCGGCAGGCCGCTTAACGCAAAGAGATCAAGCCATACAAGATAAACCCAGAGCAATGAAGTCGATCATCTATTTTATAAACCGTCTGTTCTGAAACCTCTAAACCTCAGAATAATTCTGCTTTGTTACAATACTGATTGAAAAAAATAAAACAACAACAACACATAACTTCAATAATTTAATAAAGGCCTTTGATTGATTCTGGCATGAAGGCAGGTGGTAAGATAATGAGAAAATGTAATTGCTATTTCAGCACAATATAAATATTTTATAAATGAACCGCTGCATAAAGATGCAATTAGTATTTTCTTTACAAACATTGACATAAGATAATATTTTCCCCAAAACAATAGGATTTTGACAATGATGTATCTTGTTCCCAAGGTTTTTTAACATATGTTTAGAAGATATTATGCTATAAAAGTTTAAAGAATTTAAAATATGTATATAGATTGGCACATGATGTCTGTACAGTCAGCAATTTCCCGATGACACTGATCTTGTGGCTGTACAGAATTGAAACTTCAAAACTTCCGCAGACGATTATAGAACATGTCAAGATCGTATATAATGGAAACTAGCATAGAAAAAAGAGCAAGATACTGGGTATATATACAAGGAATATGGGAAAACGACACAACCAACATAAAAAAGAAAGAAAGACAAGAAAAAAGCTTGGATAAATAAGTAAAGTGAAAGTAAAGGACCCTATGTACACGCCATGAGACGTTTTGTACATATGGTGCTAGAACCATACTTTAATAGGCCAACTGACACTGGACGGGTGATATGGTCAATATCACATCTACCGTCTTCACTTCCCAAGGCATTGTCTGGTACCCATTTCAAGCTGGTTCCATCTGAGAGCCCATATCAATTTCATAAATCTGTCTAGATACCAAGTGGAACTATGACCAACGGGCCGGGAGGCTAGCCCTCAGTAGTGAACGCCTTCACATACTTAGGGCTCGACTATATACAGCGATGCAGTCGAAGTAAACTGAAGGAAGGAAGACTCGAAATGGCCCCAGCTGCCATGACAGGACTATATACTGTGTCGAAAAGCAGCATCAGCATTTTTGGCAAGATCATGATCATCATCATCATCATCATCATCATCATCATCATCATCATCATCATCATCATCATCATCATCATCATCATCATCATCATCATCATCATCATCATCATCATCATCATCATCTTCATCATCATCTTCATCATCATCATCATCATCTTCCACTTCTGCCGTCAAGCGGCGTAGGGAGGAATAATTTGCGCTCCAGTGCCCGGTGGGCGACACTGGATAGTGTCATTCAGTGTGATTGTACAATGTCTTTGATGTCGTCGATCCATTTTCTTCTTGGACGTCCTCTTGGTCTCGTAGCAGATGATCTTTGATGTAAGGTAGTGCTGGTAGTTGTTAGTGTTGCTTTCTAACGACATGGCCAAACCACTTGATCTTCTGTAATTCAATAAATGTGGCACAAGGTGTTGATCCCAGTCTGTCTGATAACAGCATTTCTTACTCGGTCTCGGATTGTTAAATTGGCAGCTATCCTCAGGCATCTCATCTTGCAGGTGTTGATTTTGCGAAAGTGTGATTTAGATAAAGTCCAAGTTTGAGATTGGTAGCATAGGGTTGGTGTGAATATGCTGTTTATTATCTGTCGTTTTGCGGACATTGATATATTTGGATGTTTCAGTAAGGGTGAAAGTTGATATGTAAGTGCACTAGCTTTTTGACATCTGATTTTGATTTCTCTGTCCAATCTGCCATTATCTGTGATCATAATATATTATCCGGTTTCAAGATGGCGACGGACGGTCGTGTTGTTTTGTGTTCGTTAACTTTTTCGCGTAAGGGATGGATTTATTCATTTCTTGCGTGTAATTGGTGTGCCAGGATGTAAAACCAGGAGTTTCTACTCAAGATCTGCGCGGGTGCTACGGAGTTCGTGCATCGAGCGAAGCCATCCTTGAGTGAATTTTCAGCAGCGTGTGTGGTTCTCAATCAAAAGTCAGTGTTTACGTTTTTTCAACATGGCGGAACAACGTGTGTTTTCCGAACGATCAGCAGTCAACATACCGAAGCGGCGTGGTAGCCGCGCAGGGAAAAAGAAGCCAGGTAAGCGCGGTGGCTTGAGACGTTTTAGACTCAAGTGTCACCGTCTAGGACTCAGGAACATCCGTATTCTATATTGGAACTGTGCCAGTGTAAAACAACGGGGCTCTATTTTAGAAACCCTAGTTTACAGGAACGACATTGTAGCACTCCAGGAGACGAGACTGGGCGATCAGCTACTCCGAATTGCCGGCTTCAAATGTTTCTATAACAGACGACATATGGGAACGGCGATTCTCGTTCGCGACAGCATGGTGGCGTCAGAGCTAGACATGTCCAGTTGGAACAGTGACGATATACAAATACAGGCGTTGAGAGTTCATTCCAGTACACCATTCGTGTTGGTTAATGTTTATGCCCGCAATGCGAGTGTGGACGCCCAGAAGTGGCAGTGCTTAAGTGGCATATTAGGCCACGAGAGAAATGTTATTTTCTGTGGTGACTTCAACGCTAAAGGCAGATCATGGGGAAACACTTCCTCCAATACACAAGGGGAGGAGCTCGAGACTGCACTGGAAACCATCGACCTGGTTTGTATCAACAATGGCTGTGTCACCAGGACAGCAAGCCGTCCAGGCGATGAGGACAGTGCTATTGATCTGGCGCTAGTTTCACCTTCACTCACTACAGTGTGTAGATGGGGTGTCCTAGGACACCATGGCAGTGACCACCACCCATGCAGCATATTGGTGGAGAAAGGCAGAACCAGGCAGCACAAGCTAAAGGTAAAGACGTTCCAGTATGACAGTACAGGGCAAGATGTGGTGAGTAAAATAAGACGTGACAAGCGCAGAACGTTTCAGGGCAGGAAGAAAAGGAAAAAAAGCTGGGAGCAGCCACCGTGGTGGAGTTTCGAGGTGGAGAAGGCTTGGATGGATAAGCGTAGTGCTGTAAGGAGATGGCAAAATGCCAAGAAGAACAGAGCTGGTCATCCTAGTCCCTGCTTGCACTTAGAAAGAGAGATGCACACAAAAGTAAGCTATTTCAAAAAACTGGTCACGGTGGTTAAAAGCGAAAAATGGGCAGAGGTGTGTCAAAGAGTAAGCACAGACAAGTCACTGAAATTGTTCTGGCGACTACATAAAAGCATGAGTGGTGTAGTCAAGAATAAGAGCATTTCTGACTTCCAAGGTGCTGACCTCATCTGGCAGAGGACTGACGAGGACAAGGGCAAAGCCCTCTTTGAACGCTACCTTGAGCAGAGCAACCAGACAGACATGGGAGGCCGGAATCTGGCCAAGGAGGTCACCTCAGACAGATGCAAGGCCCAGAACACTTCGGATGAAGACACAGTGACAGTGCAAGAAATCAAGGCTGTGCTTCGACGACCAAAAACAGTGCTCCAGGTCCTGATGGCATAAGATACGACGACATAAATAGGTGTACCGACAATGAGCTAGAGAAACTAGCAGACATGTACAACAACAGTATAGGGAGTGCTAGCATCAAGGAGGAATGGTTACACAGCTATCTGATTCCCTTGCCGAAGCCTGACAAAGACCACAAGAAAATTCAGGGATATCGAATTATAACCATGCAGAATACAATAGGCAAGCTGCTGGAGAAGGTAATTGCCAGGAAAATATCAAGCCAACTAGAGAGGCAAGGTGTTTTCCCACCTACCCTGGGTGGGTACCGTCCAAAAAGAGAAACCTGGACCAATGCAGCAGTCTTTGCCCATGATGTCTATGAAAGTTTCCACTCAGGCACTGAAACCGTTGCTGCAGCGATTGATCTTGAGGACGCATACAACAGAGTACCACTGGATTTTTTAATGTTTCAGCTTCTTGAACTAAACGTAAGTCCATTCCTCCTTAGTTGGATCGCTGCAGCTCTCTTCCAACGGAAAGTAGTTTTTAGATGTGGCAGTTGGACTTCGGAACCAACAACAATATATCCTGGCCTACCACAGGGATCACCATTATCTCCGGTACTGTTCAACGCCTACACAGTGAGAATCACCAGTGAGCAGATCACTGGACCTGGCAGGACATTGTCATATGCCGATGATGTTTTAGTGTATCGTCAGGGTAAGGATAGAGAGGAGGTTGCTGTGGAGCTACAAACCGAACTCAATCGCATAAGTACTTGGTGTGATGAAGCTGGGGCAATGGTCAACCCAACAAAGGCAACAGTGACTTGGTTCTCGTTGAATAATCATATTGTCAACAATCCAACACCAACTGTAATGCTGTGTTCAGAGACGGTGGAAAGAACGCAGGCAATGAAGTACCTGGGGATACGGTTTGATCGAAGCCTTGCTTATAATGTGCACATAGACCAGGTGATAACAAAGGCCAAGCGGGGTTTGGCAGCGATGCGGGTGATGGCGGCAGCAAACTGTGAGCAGCGCCATCTATGTCTTCTGTACGAGGGGCTGGTCATGTCTGTTTTGGAGTATGCAATGGCAATCCTGACTGTCAGCCATAAGCAGATAGAAAGGATGGAAAGGATACAGAATGAAGCTATGCGCATTATTCTTGGATGTACAAGAGATACAGCATGCAGGGCGATGCGCTACCTTCTTGATTTTCCAACCATTGAAGAGAGAATGCAAGTTTGCAGGGCACGCGCCTACCTCAGAATTAACGCAAACACACAGCATCCACTGCATAGTGAAATTAGGAAGGTGAAGGGCAGCAGGTTAAAAAGAGGACGGTCGTGGATGGGTCAAGCCGAGGACATTCTTCAACAGGTGTGTTCACTTGAGGACTTAGAACCTGGCGAGGAGTGGGTGCAAGTGCCAACAGACTTCTGCACATCCTTTTCAGTTTGCATCCAACTAGATAGAAAATGCAGACAAGAAAATCCGGCTGCTGTTGAGGCTGAAGTACAAGCGTTGATTTTCGAGAATTCGCTAGACAGTGACGCGGTCATCTACACAGATGGGTCGGTCATCCGACATGTGAGAAGCTCATGGGCCTTTACAGCTCGGGCCGGAGGGAGAATTGTGAAGGAGGACTCTGGTGCTTTCACTGAAACCACAAGTAGCCTGACCATGGAAGTCATGGCAGTAAGTAAAGCAATAACATGGCTCGAGACACAGACATTCACTAGGGCTTGTTTCCTTAGCGACTCAATGAACATGATCAAGAGGATAGAGGAGGGGTCGATCCGAAGAGAATGGTTGCTGCCTCTGAAGCGGTCTCGGCTGGCAAAGATTAGTTTCATCTTTGTGCCAGGGCATGCGGGAGTACAAGGAAATGAGCGGGCTGACAAGCTCGCAGGTGAGGCTACTGTTGAGGGCGGACGCGCCATGGACCAGGCTGACATTCTGAATGCTCTACGAGAAGTGAGACTTTTGCAAGAACCAAGTGATGACTGTGAATCTACAACAATGGCCAGACTGCGAGAGCAGCAAATTAAAAGAGGGGTGGCCAAACAAGAACACTACGCAGGAAGCCAAAGAAGATTGATAAACCAACACAGAACTGGCGTCGTTAGCCGCTACACGCTGCGGGATTTGCTGAGGAGGGGATCCGAGCACTTATGGACTGAATGGTCCGATGTGCAACGAGGATGATCTGTCGACTAACTAACTAACTAAGATATTTGAATTCTTTAACTTATTTCAGAGTTTTGCTATTTTTTGTATACTTAGTGGGCCCGGCGATCTACTAACTTACAGTACTTCTGTTTTGGCTGTGATTATACTCATATTGTATCTGCTGCAGGTTGAACTCAGATTAGTAATATAATTTTGTAGTCTGCCCTCATCGCTGTAAAACAGACACTGATTGTCTGCAAATAGAAGTTCATTTATTTCCTGTGGGTCAGTTGTTTCATCCGGAGTAAAGAGTTCTAAATTTTCTGAATCTGTTCTGTCAAGACTTGCTTCTTTGGATATTCTGCCCATGTAGATATTAAATAGCAAAGGAGAGAGCACACATCACTGTCTCATTCCTGTATTGACTGTGAACATATCTGATATACACACTAGACAAATCACTTGTGATATCAATTCTTGTTTACGAGTGAGAGTGTTAGACTCTGACAGCAGAAATGGAACTGAGGATCCTGCCATTAATATACACATCATCATCATCATCATGTGCCATAGCGGTAATCGTGGGCGGTCATGTTTCGCTAGCTAAAACGACTGAATACACATAGTCAGTGAGTAAAGTACATGACGCTTCTACACGCCTTAAGGTGCACTGAGCATATTGTGCTAGACCCATATATGTATAGACCAATCAGTACTGTGCGGGTGAAGATGTCAGTATCACACCTTTCATCTTTGCTTCCCAAGACATTTCCTAGCAGCCATGTCAGGCTGGTTCAACCTGGGAGCCAAACTCAATTGTAAACATTCCAATACTCCCGATGCGGATCGAATCCATGGCCAGCAGGCTGGCAGGTGAGCTTCTGACATACTGGAGGAAATATTGGGCATATGTTTTCTACTATCTCATACTAACAGCTATACTGATAGACGCGACACGAAAATGATGTAACAATTTATGTTCAGTTTAAACAAAGTGTAACACTAATTACACTGCCCCGGGAGTAATAGCGAACTGACTCTGGTATTGTCACGGACGCGGTTCGACTCCTAGGCTCGTAGCTTGCTACAGTGAGGGAAAGATTGACCATCTAATCCTCTATGCTCTCAGGCCTGCAAAATATGGTGGCCCTATCACATAACAGACTCATAACAGGAAACTACTTCGGTATCGTTTAATTGTCTGTTAAAGTTACATGACAGACACTGACTCAGAGGCCTGACAGTTTGTAACTTCACACCAACTATACACCGTAACTTCATCTTCGTCTTTACTTTCCAGAGGAATGTCTGATATCAATATTATTGCTTCGAGCCTATGCGGTCGGTAACATCTCAGACCAATTCTAAAATGAGGCTTGAACTCAGAACACGTGCTCAGAACCAGTGCATTGCCCACGGCTCTGTATTGATGTAAAATATCTGGTATAACTACTTGGGACTTGCAGTGAAGTTACTGAGATTATTAGCACCCTCTTAGAGGAAGCAGCGATGTTTCAGCGCTGGAAAACAAGGATTATGACAAGGAAATTCTCTTCTAACGCCTGGGTCTCAATAGTAGTCTTACTCTCAGAAAACCACTTAAACCCACATCCTCTTTTCTATTCAAATGTTGAAGCTGGATTTATTCTCTAGCCCTCCATCTATCCCCTCTTAGAGCCATTTTAGAAGCACTCACACTTGAGCACAGTGGTTTGCCCCTGTAATTGTTCATTTGTTTTCTGTCAGCCTGCGAGAAAGTTATATTTTTAGTCACAAGAAATGCTATTTGATCTGTCTCTATTTAGAGCTGTAGGCGATGTTCGACTGCGGATTGTCGTTTTTCGTATTCTGACCTAATTTCGTATATTGCTGAAGAAAACAAATCAATATAGAGGGGCAGTGACATATGCAAAAAGAAAGAAGTAATACCAGACAAAAAAGTAACAGCTAAGAAGAATAAAATAGACGTCAGAGGTTATTCTGCAACAGATGGATGTAGAGGAAAGAGAAAACCCAATCAAGGTGAATATAAAAGATATCATAGAGATATTTAAGATATCAAAAGAAATAAGTGCAAGGAACTTGAAAAGCAATGAGAAGTTAGTTACCCAGTCTATGCTGAAAATAAAAACATTTAAAAAAAAAAACAACGTTAGGACAATATATGTACAAAAGATACAGAGCTTCCAGGCATTACAAAGCATTTTTTGTTTTGCACTCGCTCGCTCGCTTTGAACTCAAGCGTAGACCATACACACTATTTATAGTAGTGATGGACTGAATTGTGCGGGTCGATTTTGTTTGGCATATCCCTTACAGGACGTTGCAGTCAACATCAGCATTTTCAGTTGCTGTTGATGTACTAGGCAAGATTACGGTTAGTAGTTTACCATTGCTTTCTGAGCGACCGGCTCACATACCCCGTAAGTTACCAACGTGACGAGAACCGCTACCGATTCTCGCGCCGTGTAGATTAGCTTTCCCCATTGACAGTGTCTCTCGCCAGCAGGCGAACCCACTCCAATCTACGCTATGAGGTAATATGGTCAGTATCATGTCTGCCGCCTGGTACCCCCCAAGGCATTTCCTGGTAAAAATTTTAGACTGGGTAGACATGTGAGCCCAGGCCAAGTTTAAAAATCCGTTCAATGCGGATTCGAGCCCATGATCACCTTGTCGGAAGGTGAGCGTCTAGACCACATGTGTCAAACTCAAGGCCCGCGGGCCACATCCGGCCCGTCGTAGAATCATATCAGGCCCGAGAGGTCTCAACCGACGTACAAGTATATTCGGCCCAAGAGAGAATTTTAGGCAAAAATATTTTCTTATGGTCACGATATAAAGTGCAAATCAAATTCCCTAATTAGCAGTCTTCCGTATGATAGGCCACCTGAGGACGTTCTCGCTTCGATCAGAATAAGCGAAAATAAAATGTGTGTAGTGAGTTAGTGTTCCACGTTATAGTTACCTAGAAACGTTCAGATGCTCGTTTTGAATTGGCGCATAAAAAATGAAAGTAGTGTAGTGCCCGGATATTACATCACCTTTTGCCGCTACGGCTAACCTGATATCAATCAAGCGTCTGTCGGTAGATGCACAATCTTTTAAAATCAAAGCTAGCCTTTAAAATGGCCAAGAGAAAAGTTGATTCTGAAAACACAGCCTTTCAAAGCTACAGGAAGGCTGAATAAATGTTTACTGATATTGGCGGTAAACTTGTGTGTCTAATTTGTGGAGATAATGTGGCTGTGATCAAAGAATATAATCTAAAACGGCACTACGAGACTAAACATCAAAACAAGTTAAAAAGCCTGAATGCAGAGCAGAAGCTACAGAGAAGAATTTAAGAGGCATTTAACATCACAGCAGATGTTTTTTTCACCAAAGCAAAATCACAAACTGATGCTGCAGTCAAAGCAAGTTTTATTGTGTCAGAAGTGATCGCAAAATCAGGCCGACCATTTACAGAAGGATAGTTTCTGAAGCGCTGCATGATGAAAGTGTGTGACGTCTTGTGTTCAGACATAAAGCAGATGTTTGCAAAGGTAAACGTTAGCAGAAATACGGTTGTTGATCGGGTTTGTGAGATGGCCACTGAGTGAAAACACAGCTGATCGAAAAAGGCAAAGACTTTGTTGCATTCTCCCTTGCTGTCGATGAAAGTAATGACACGACTGACACTGTACAGCTCGCCACCTTCATCCGTGGAGTGGACTCCGGTTTGAATGTTACAGAAGACATATTGGACATGAAATTCACGCATGGGACAACGACAGGAAAAGACATTTTTTGACAACGTATGTCAAAGTTTACCCAACATGAATCTGCCTTGGGACAAACTCGTTGGAATGACAATAGATGGAGCACCGGCGATGTGTGGCGAAAAAAGTTGTCTAGTTGGAAGGATGCGGTTAAAGATGCATGGGGAACTGTACTGGGGAACTGATAGGATATCACTGCATCATACACCAAGGTTCGCTGTGTGGTAATGTCCTCAACATGGAAGATGTAATGAGCATTGTAACACAAACCGTCAACTTTATCAGAGCTAAAGGTTTAAATCACCGCCAATTTCAGTCTTTTTTTGCAGAAAACATGCCTTATCATACAGAGGTGCGGTGGCTAAGTCGGGGGAAAGTTCTCAGCAGATTTTTCCAGCTGATCGAGGACATCTGTCAATTCACGGAGAGTAAAGGAAAAATATTTCACAGTTTTTTGGGATAAAAAGTGGAAATGTGAGTTGGCGTTTCTGTCTGATATAACCACTCAATTCAACGACCTGAACCTTCAGCTCAAGAGGCGGGATCACATTATCCCTGATATTCATGATCCAGTGAAGGAATTTCAAGTGAAGCTGCGCTTATGGGAAACACAAATGTACCAATGCAACTTGTCTCACTTTTCTTGTTGCCGGGCAATGTTAAACCAAGTCAACGCTATGGTGTTTCTAAATGCATACTTTGCTGAAAAACTTAGCTTACTTCGCGCCGAGTTCGTACGGCGCATTAGTGACTTTGAAGCACAGCAAAGTAATTTCGAGCTCTTTCGTAATCCATTTGCCATAGATGTGGAAACTGCACCTGTAAATTTGCAGATGGAGTTAATACTGTTGCAGTGTAATGGGACACTAAAGGCAAATTACGACACTGTGCGGCCTGCACGGTTCACTCGTTTCATTCCCGAAGAGATGCCGAGGCTTCGTCTACATGCGGCTCGAACCTTGAGCATGTTTGGTAGCACATATCTGTGTGAGCAGCTATTTTCTGTGATGAAGATTAACAAAACATCACACAGGAGTCGTCTCACTGATGAACACTTACAGTTCATCATGAGAATCTCAATAACACAAAACATTACTCTGAAAAATAACTTGTAACCAAGAAAAGATGCCAAACATCGTGCTCTGACAAATTGACATAACAGTGAAAATGTGTATACCAGTGATGTTTTATTATTAAAACATTTGTTTTCTGTTTTAATTTACATTAATGTTTTAAAAAAGTTTTAATTTTCGGCTTATTGAATGTTTATCCTTTCCGGCCTGCAACCTTACGTGTGATTTGAGTTTTGGCCCGTTGAGTGATTGAGTTTGACACCCCTGGTCTAGACGCTTCGCTTCCGCGGTTCATAGCTCCACCAAAGAAATCTAGTCCAATAGATTGTGGAGAGCATCGTACAATTAGTTTGATGAGGCATGTGTCTAAAACACTGATGAGAATTGTAATGAGATGAATAAGAAATTAAAATAAAACAAGACATTGGGGATGAGTAGTGTGGGTTTATAAAATGTTAAGGCTCAAGCAACACCATATGCATCTTGAGATCATAAACGAACGAATGATTGAAATGGGAAAAGATCTATAAATATTCATTTCTGACTACACTAAAGCTTGGTTAGGTGCGACATGAAGAAATAATTGGGATGTTGGAAAATGAAAACAATGCTAGTAGATATGAGCATAACAAAAACTATATTTTGGCAACTAAAATCAGTCATACGAATTTACAACCAAATAGGAACCATTTCAACCATTAAATAAGGTGATAGACATCGAAATAATAATGAGATCCATACACGACATGTCAGATATGTCAGTGGGTGGGTATAATGTAAACAACCTGAGTTATGATAATGGCATAGACTGATCGCTGAAAATGACATACAGTTAAAAGAAATGATACAAGTAGTTTCGACAGAAAGTTACAACAATGATCTTTGTCTGAATAACAGAAAAATAAAAGCAGTGGTATTTTGAAAGAAAACAAACGTATTCGCAATTAAAACTCAGAGTAAATGGAGATGGTCTGAAAATAAAAATTCATTTAAGTATTTAGTAACCTTGATACCAGCAGGTGTGGAATGTATTAAGAGAGCTAAATATAGAAGTTCCAAAACAAATACAGTATTTAACAAGATGAAAATTATTAAATGCAATATATCTTTGTCAATCGAGATGAGAAACAGAGCTCTTAATATATATATATATATATATATATATATATATATATATATATATATATATATATATATATATATATATATATATATATATATATATATATATATATAAATGTTTTGCATATCCTTTACAGGACATCGCTGTCAACATCAGCATCTTTCAGCTGTATGTTGATTTCTTGGCAAGATTACGCTCAGTAGTTTGCCATTGCTTTCTGAGCGGCCGGCTCAGTATCCCGTAAGTCACCAGCGGGGGTCGAACCGCTCCCAGCTATCGCCCTGCTACGAGACTCTGCGTGATAAACGGGATTACGGAGAAAGCGTTGTAACCCCTCGGCCAGAGAGACCGGCTATATATATATATTATATATATATATATAGAGAGAGAGAGAGAGAGAGAGAGAGAGAGAGAGAGAGAGAGAGAGAGAGAGAGAGAGAGAGAGAGAGAGAGCCAATCCTGATGTACGAAAGTAAATGATAAACGATTAGCAGACATCGGAGACATTTTGTGAGTTCTCGGGAAAGTTGGATGGGTTGAGAGGGAGGCGGAGGCCAAAAGAAAAAGATGGTCGATAGTTTGGAAGAATGACATGGCGAGACTCGTGTATCACAAATGATTGGCGGTACACGATACAAAAGTCCATTATGGGCACGGCATGGATTATAACAAAAAGTATCTATATTAGTCTTATGCGTTAAAATAGTAGAAAGAACAAGCAAATAAAGATAAAGAAACGTAAACGAAAGCATCAACAGTTGGGCTACAACTACTGATATCAAGGGGGAAATGTCAAATCTGTAGCAGGAACCTGATAATGGTATGTGATGTCCTAAGACCATCACATGTTTATGTCTGAACACTGGCAGGGATAAATGGCCAGTCTTATACGGGATGCCAGCAGCGAGAGCATAAATCCAACTCTCGTCCTATTGCACTCATACCGTTGTCAACATAAGGTCATAGCCGTTGCACAGACGCGCTATTAATCTATGAAATATCAATTGTTGTAATATAATATTGGACTGTCAGGATCACCATATTCGCCCCAGACTAAGTGTCTGAAGTAAAAGACGGTGGAGGAGAAGAAGAAGAGGGATATTGGATAAGAAGAGCAAGAGGAAGCGGTAAACAAGGATGGGGAGAAGAAGAAAAGAAGCTGAAGAAACAGAAACAGAAGAAGTAGAAGAAGGAGAAAGTGGAAGAAGAGGTGGATAAAAGGGTATAAACAATACAAAGGCATATTGATACAAGAAGACGGTACAAACAACATAAAGGCATATTGACACAGCGTGAAAACTGAAGTATTGGATTTCTATATTTGAATTTATTCCCATAATGAACAAAGGCTCTTCCTTACCAGATGCAACCGTGCTGAGTTGATCAATACAAAGAACTATTTTACTTGTTCTATCTTTGTCATATCCAGATCGTTAACAGGAACAGAAATCACATTTCTAGCTTAATGAAAATAACATCTTTTTATAACTGAGTAATTCAGCTGTCAGACAATGTTTTCTGAAGATGAATAATGCAAATGCAACTCATGTTTGTAAAGTTTAAAGAACACACGAAGTCCACAGCTGATGTATTGTGTACTGTGTACTAAACGTTAGGATTGCTCATGATTGAGTTTGCCAGGTTGATTGCTAACTCCGCAGAAAGACGTTATAAGTTCTACACTTTAAAGACTGTTGCCTACTGTATCGTTTCCTTTTTCGTATTCACAATGGTATTTGTCCATCAAAAATGATGATGACCATTCATTTCATCCAGTGGGGTTGACACTTTGGAGCCGTGAGTTCTAAAATGGTTGTTACGGCCTATTTTGGGTCGAAATGTTCTCTAAAGAAGCTTGACGCTGCAGGACGGGATCTCCTTCAAAGTTTCTTTATGTGGGTCCAGCCTGTTTTCACAGCTCTTGCAGTCCTGTTTGCTTTACAAATGACTTCACCCTTTGCTGATGCCGAGGTAAGCGGTTCACCCCCTACACCGGACAGCTGGACTAAAATGTTGACCTGTCGTCCTTGACTTGGGGACGTAAATTACAAGTACCTCTGAAGTCGGGGTGGGTTCGCCTGATGACGAGGGACACTGTTAATAGGGAAAAGCAAATCTACACGCAACATTCAGTCCATCACTACTATAAATAGTGTGCATGGACTACGCTTGAGTTCAAAGCGCGCGAGCACCCCCCCCCCCCAAATAAATAAATAAATAAATAAATAAATAAATAAATAAACAACAAGAGGCGGAATCGTACACATATTTAGGTAAACATGTAGACTAAGATGGGGAAGCAGATAGGGACATTAGTTAAGTATGAGAATATAAAAGGTTAAACTTTTCTTTTTTTCTTTTTGTTGTACCCGTGTGACTCTTAGTGGAGTGTAGGTCTATAAGCACTTATTCCAAGCCCTCTGCAGGGCAGTTTATGGCAGGTTGGACATTAGCTGGTTTGTGTTTTAGAGTGGGAGATGTCCAGTCTCAGACCAGCCTCTACAGTCACCTTTTACGATATGCTCGGTGGTCTACAGTTTTCATGTTCTTCATTTCTCCATGGAAGCCCCGTTAAGACACCGACGAGAGCTAGTAGTTGGAAAATGTGGAAGTTAAAAGACATTAAATCTAGTACCATCATCAGCATCATCTTCCACTTTTGCCGTCAAGCATCGTTGGGGAGGAATAGTTGGCATTCCAGCGCCAGGTGGGAGGCAAAGGATAGTGTCAATCCGTGTGATTGTACGAATATCTTTGAAGGCTTCAATCCATTTTCTTCTTGGGCGTCCTCTTGCTGTCATAGCAGATAGTCTTTGATATAGAGTCATTGCTGGTAGTTGATGGTGTTGCATTCTAACGAGATGGCCAAACCATTTGATCTTCTGTCTTTCAATAAATGTGGCACAACGTGTTGATCCCACTGGCTGTCTAATATCATTTCTTTTTCGGTCTCGGATAATTAAAGTTACATCTCTCCTCAAGCATTCATATCATATGTGTTGATGTTGCATAAGGATACTGTCCAAAATTGACATTGGTAGCATAGGATTGGTGTGAAAATTCCATTTATTATCTTCCGTTTTGCAGACATAGGTACAATTGGATGTTCCAGTATCAAGCATCAAACTAAGAATATTTAACTGTAATGCAAATTCAACGCAATTGCATGTATAACAAACACGAAGAACAAGTCAAACAATTACTAATAAACTACAAACATTAAAAAACAGTTACCTTCGAAGAATAGAAGGAATAGACTATAGAGGGTAGGAAGCGTGTTAAAACCGAACAAATTCTAGTGAATTCAGTGGTGAGGAAACGTCGCCTACGCTCAAAAGAAGACACCCTGAGAAGACATGTTAATATTATAACTTGAGGATAAGAAACAGATGAATACAAAGGGAAGGCACGCAGAGGGCTGCAGGCGATGCCAACATTTAAGAGGACGTGGAGTGCGTTTACTGAGTTTCTACGTCCCATTGACGATAGAAGACAGAAGTGGAAGAAGTTCAGCGTTCTATGTCCACTTTTGCTAATTTCCACAAAAACGAAACATGATGAGAACTAAACAAAGTTCAGTTTATGACGTGGCGAGGAAAAGACAACGACGCTCAATAGGAGACCTAGTGAAAGCAAGTTAATAATATAACAAGACATTCCTTTCTCTGGAACCCAAGAAACAAAACAGAGGAAGCCATAAAACAGAAGGAGAAGACCATTAGAAACAGATACATAATCTAGGACGGGCACGAACGGAGCTGCAGGACATGGCAACATAACACACGACGCGGCGTAAGTTGAATGACCTATACTCCATTTGCGATGAAAGTCAGAAGTAGACATTCAGCTTTTAATGTCCACGTTTCACATATAGACGTGAGAGTCGCGTGGTCGAAAGGTTAAAAGCTTACTCTTAAACTTCTGGCTGTGGTAGTGGGTTCTCTCCCTACACTATTCAGCTGGACTTAAACGTTGACTTCTCGTCCTGGAAATTTGGACGTAAATAACAACTACCTCAGCGGGAAAGACTGGTAATATTCAAAGCTGACCAACACGCAAAAATGAATCCAGTGTGGACTACGCTCGAATTCAAAGCGAACGAGTAAAAAAATGAAATGAAATGATTATGGCTTGGTTTTCATTTATATATGTTATATTTTGATATATTTGTTTTGTTTTCAGCCTGGTTAGAATTTTAGAATTTGCAGTTCTTGATCTAAGTTACATTAGTTCCACCTTTATTCTCTCATAATTTTTTTTATAGAACAGAGCAGATGCGGCTGTATAGTGGTGTGTACGCTTGCCTGCTTAAACGGTGGACCGGGTTCAACCTCTAGAGGTAGCAGAATTCTCCCCGCCCCCTCCCCTAACTAACACGGCTCATAAAGAACGTTTATAGAAATTTATGAGAGATGTCTGGGAAAGGAGCGAGGAAGGGACCGGTCACCTCATCAATTAATATTGTGGTCTATATATAAAGTGGAAGCCTGATACTTCATACTGTAACAACAGTATCCGTCAGGACGTTTTAAAAAGGTGCATATCCTTTACAGGACGTTGCAGTCAATACCAGCACCTTACTGCCGTTGTTGATGTCTTGGCAAGTTTTTACGTTCAGAAGTTTGCCATTTCTTTCTGAACGACCGGCTCCCATACAAACATGTTAAAACCAGCGAGACACGATCTGCTGCCAAATCGATCACCGCTGTGTATCGAACGCTGGTAAGCGGCATTACTAATCGCGTCAGCAAAGCCATCGCCAATGAGACCGGCTATAGGAATACCTTTATCTTTTAGAAGGTGCACATTGTTACCTTCTTTGTGAAGTACCCTGGGAAGACCTGATCAACTGGCTAAGGAAGGGACAACAGAAGAACAACTTGATGTGTCTGTTACATGCCACCAAAAGAAAAGAATGATCAACTCACCTGAAAGCCATCAACACCAGCTCAAAACGATTACTGCTTTATGGACAGACCAGAAAAAATCATTATTCTGCCCCTCAGAACAGGACACAATCGATTACACAACCACATGTATACACAATTCTAGATTGGCAATTCAGCCATGAGCGCACGTGGATTCGTGAGGCAGAAAGCAGAACGTCGTACTCCTAGACTGCCAAAAATACAACATATCTTGGCAAACCTTCCGGCTTAGAGAAACAACAGTGGAAGATAAACTCTATTGATCACTGGCTGAACTAAAAGTGGCAATGAAGTTCATACAAGAGATAACATCGCAGACATAAACAATAAATTTCAAGCGAACGAAAGACGAAGTTACATTCCCCAGCGCTTGTTCATTTATTGAATGTTTTATATTTTCACCCATTATAATTTGCTTTTACTCATTGTTTTGTGTGCCAGAGTGCGTTAATAAATGTTTGCCCCGTATAAAAATGCATTAACTCAGTAACCAAAAGAGGTAAAATGATGAGATTTAGCATCTAATCTTATCATTATGTATACCCAACAAAAACATTGTTTTGTTCTGGAGATTGTACAGCAGATCTCAATGTTTATTTATATGCGGAATATAATTTATGAGTCACAGATGAAGTGAATATTATGAAATGTATTACATCTTCACATGGAAACATCAGTGTTGAATAATGAATATTATCCATGGTGCACAAGAATTTTCTTATGAGAAGCACGTCACACAGTGAAGCTAAAGTGTCCATAGAAACAGGTTTGTTAGAGATAATTCAATACATTTTCACCAAAACATCAAAGAAATATCGCCGCTTTCCATGATTTCAGTTGCCTTTGGACCTATCAAATACATACTCCTAGAGTGGGAGTAAATATAAGACGGTAGGAAAAATTTTATGATGATGCAAATCAAATTTAACGTGAATGAGGTAAAACATTTATGAACGCACTAGAAATGTGTAGTCTTTAAGGCTTTCTACACCAATAATGTAGTAACTATATACTAACATGCCGTGGTGCTGGATTCAGTCCCCATTTACATAGGATGTTTGTCTGTGACCGACTGGTTTCAATGTGGGTCAAGTCTTGTAATACTGACAGTAGAAGCAGGTTCTAGGAGGTAAGACGGCTCGAATGACCTCATTACAACTCCAGTGCCGATTGGTCATGGAAATGTAGACCTTGATGACATGAAAACGGGGTTTTTGTACACAATTTACTTTTCTTACGGTGAGAATGACACATAACTTTGTGAAGTAATGAGTAGGTGAGACACTGTAAACCGCTTTGGACTAAACCTTTCTGTGTTAGAAAGTGTCTTTAAAGCGACATTTGCTTGGTCCAGAGTTCCATGTTTTACAGACATTCGGAAAACTACCTAGTCAGAGCTGTTCCGAACAAGAGCGGCATTCGGAAACTATGTAGATAGAGCTGTTCCTAGCACGAGAGACATTCGGACGAGACATTTCACTCGGACGTAAATGCGTAGTGACAATTTTTAGTTTGCCACCCGTAGGACGGCACTTCCGACTGCAGCAGGCATTTTTTAATGAGGTTAGCCTTCCTCGGGTTTCGAGGCACGTTAGACCTATTGTTGTGATGTCGCCCACATCTCAGCTGGTCAAGATAGAACGATCATTGACATCACGGTTAACCCTCAAGGGAAGGCAGGGACAGACCATGGGCCTATCCAAAGCTATCCAAGGAGGATTCCATAATTGCAGAGCCGGCACATATTGCTCTGAGACTGGGCTCACCCAAGGAGTTGCGACGTCCTGCTCATGGCTGCTTTAGTTCCTCACTTCCATGTGTTGGGCATCTCGCTTGCCACTGGTCGCTCAAGCACACACCAGGAACGGTCAGATTGCGGGCGACATCCACCCGGTAAGCTTTTGCTTTTGACTTCGGACCACGCAATGGATTCGATAGCCGTGCGTTCCATTTCGTGTTAGTGAGACGTTTTTTCACTTTTGTCTACACTCTATGTGTTAGATACAGACAGTTTTCGTAGCCATTTCATTCGACTGGGACACTTTCTGCATTTTTATTCTCGCTCACGAGGTAGGCTACATGTGCTGCCGGCTCAGCACCTTACCTCTGTGCAGCAGTGAACGAGAAACGGCCAGGCCCTCTCATCCGGGAATCCGTCATATCCCCCAGCTGAGAGCCTTCGAACAAGTATCAGAACTGGGCATGTAGCGTGTTCAGTATCCCACATCTATTTTTCGGTAGGTGGGTATCGGCCCGGCTCTCACATCCGAGGGTTTATGGCTTAGAGGCCTTTAGCCTAAACCCTCGACAGAGAGCCTTAGAGTATTGTCCGGACCAAGAACTTCTGCCTTCGTGTGCCTGATTTTAAACTTTTGACTGCTATCCTGAGTCTACCTGCAGAGCAGCAGGTTGTGTCTCTCTTAGTCTGGCCCCTATCCCATAAGCTGTCCGATATGTAGTTTTCATCCATCGGCAGCACATGGGGTCGATGGGACACGCAAGCTCCCCCACCACTACAAGGTGGAGACACATCGGGGGAGGAATGCGAGAATAATAGAGGGAGAGAGAGAGAGAGAGAGAGAGAGAGAGAGAGAGAGAGAGAGAGAGAGAGAGAGAGAGAGAGAGATTATTCTTCACCAAAGATGAGGAAACATCACCTTCCTAAAGAGTTAATGTAGCAACTGGCAAAACAAGAATCAAATCTAAAAGGAAGGTATTCAATAAGGAGATAAGAATTCTGTTAAAAGCTAAAGTTGGCGAATCCGCAAAGAAAAAGGTTTACGTCATTATAATATTAAATATTCTCTAATGAGAAAGCTATAGTGCGGGAAGAATCTTTTGAAATAATATCTTGTCAGAAAATATTTTTAAATAAGTCCTTTCACTACTGGTTGTGCTAACTATAGGCTACTTATGTTAAAATCTTCTGTTTACAGCTTTTGCAAGCTAGCGTCAAAAAGTTCCCGAAATACGCGAATCAAGAATGATTGATTCTCTCTGAGAAATTATAATGCATGAAAGGTAGTCTCAACGAAGTAATAATACTGATGCATCCTTCTCATTTGCTCTACAACTGAAGTGAGAAAAGATTATTTATGGATTTTGTAAGTAGCATCGCCGAAGTCAAAAATGTTTTTGTTTGAACAAAGCAGAAACATACAATTGTATGTTTTACTTGAGTAGTCATCCTTAGATATAATAACCTGGCTTCAGAATCATATGGTGCCACCGCAATGAGGGTTTCGGGTGGCACAGACGTTTTAAAGAAAGCCGTGTTAGTGTCGATGATGATCTACAGCAGTGGTTCTCAACCTTTTTTGGCCCTTGCCCCCTTCACCATATTTTCAGAACGTCACCCCCCCCCCCTTTCGTATTTCCTACCTAAAAATCTCTCCCCCCCCCCCCTTACACAGTATACGTAATAATGGAAGCTAACTTTAATAGCACATACTAAAACAAGTCTAGACGTCCACATAAAACGTGATTTGTGGGTCTACTTACTTTATAAAATAATTTTAGAAGGGTGAGACGTACAGAATCGTAAAGTATGAAGGGAAAAACAATATCAAGTAATCGGTTCTTGTATTAACGCGGTCTTGGAATAATCTTAATTCCCCCCCCCCCCCGGACACCCTAAAATTCCCCCTGGGGGGGGATTCCCCATCGGTTGAGAACCACTGATCTACAGCACGGCAATGAAACTGTATTTAGTTATCTACCAGTGAAGCAGTATTTGGCAACGTAAAATGTGTCTATTCTAGAACATCCACCATTTTCTATCGATCTGGTACCGCATGTTTTAATGTTGCATGTCTTTTTCAGGACGTTGCTATCAACCCCAGGTTTTTTCCGCAATTTTGCGTTTTACTAGTTTGTAATTTTGTTTTTTGAACGACAAGTTAACGTTTACATCCAGCTTAGTGCAGGTGAAGAAACTGAAGTCTCTAATCAGCCATTAGCGCACAGGAAGTTTGAGAGGGAGCGCTCTTATATTTTCTGATACGTTGACTTCTCACCGACTGATATCTCTGATATCTGACTTATTCGTCGACTTCTCACCGCCTGATATCTCACGTAGATATTAATAAGGCAGCCATTCAAGAATGTTGAATAGTTATCTTCCAGGCAAAAATGCATGCGAGAAAATCTTTAAAGAGAACTGTTTTCATAAATGCTTCCAACAGCTCTATAAACGTTGTCAAAAAATTGTAACTTTCGTAGGCAACAATTTTGAACGAAATGTAGTGTTAAGGATTGCACTGTTATTAATTTCTGTTATAAATAACAAGTTCCGAGAACTGATTGAAGTCACCAGGTGCAAATGATACACGAATTCCTTTCATGGTGAGTGATTTTGTGAACATTCACCATGGTGGTGCTGATGTTGGTTCACTGGGTTCAGGCTTTGAACTTTCAGTCCGGGTATCCTAATCTCCTATAGAAACTGCCCTAGATATTTCTGGTAAGGAAAGACAGGGAGAAAGGGCACTGGTCACCCCAATTCTATATCATTACCGTATATATTTGAAAGTCTAACACGTACCAAATCTACTGTAATATATTCCATTGGTGTACAATTACCGTTTCATTCAAAAAGAAAGATGTCGTAGCAACGGTCAGGGCAATCCTTCAGCAAGTAGATTGATTTATTGGTTTCCAGAACCGTCTCTAATGCACTTTTAATTTCACACTTGTAGATTCTCAACACAGTGCACTAGCTACGTACTACCTGATTAAATTTCATAATGATACAAGTGGTCCATTAAAGAACACTAATGAAATGTGTGATTCATGTAAGCACAGATTGAGATCTTTACCGGTGCTTCAGATATGTAACGGATAAAGTGATAGCTCATCGCATATACTAGATCACGTTATTATGAGATGGTGTAGTAGAAACATTCCTAGAGTACCGTCAATCGAGAAGAAGGAAAATACTGACATTCTATCAGATCTGAATAGAAAGACAACTGGCTCACAGAATGCAACATGTCTTTGAAATTACGATGCTTTTGTCATCTAAACGCCGCAATGGTTTGATAAACTCGGTGATTGAAGGTGTGGTTCCTGATGAACAGACGGGAATTGACTAGCACGTAGATGGACACTGGACAATGAAGATAACATTAGGAATAAAAATGCACGAAACAGGAGAACTTGCAAAGGATTCAGAATCTTCCTGAAGAGCCTTGAAATTACGTTCTGTAAAGGATTTGTTAAATGATGCTGATGATGTAACAGCCTCTGTTCCATCCTAGAAGCTGACGCTCTGGTAACTATTTGAAACTACGGTCATGCACGATATCATATTTATGACACGCAAATCTCATATTCACATGTGCAAATCAAGAAGAAAACACTAAATGAATTTCCCAACAATAAACAGAGCTATGGGTATTTACAGTTTGGTTAAGTCACATGTGAAACAAAACTACACACCGTATTCTGACTACCAAGCCTGATATTAACCGACCTTCTGGTTTAGGAGTTGGCAGAGGGTGCGGAGAGCAACCAATTCAGTTGACACAGAATTGGAGGAGGCTGAAAGATATAAAAAAATAAATGTGCAAGATTTTAAACTCCAGGCAGAATAGGCAAAAATGATGAATTGGGGACCGTTTATGATGATAACTACCGACCTATGACAACTGACCAGGACAAAGGAGAGGCTTTTCTTGCATGATTTTTAGCACAGACGGATCAGCAAGATAGAGCTATTAGAGATATGGTCAGAGAAGCCTTGTCATCGGTCACTAGGAAGGAGGACTGTGAGATTAAGATGGATGATATTAGACAGGTACTGAAGTGGGCTAAAGACACAGCGCCAGACCCGGATGGGGTGAGGTATACCCCTATGAGTAACATGAATGATGGGAACTTGGAGGAGATGGCTCTTTGTTTCAACCTAAACATCAATACGGCGGAAATACTCCACGATTGGCTGCATAGCTACCTGGTCTCACCCCCAAAGCCAGGTAAGGACCACTCCAGACTTAATAGATCCATCCATCCATCCACCCATCCATCCATCCATCCATCCATCCATCCATCCATCCATCATGGAGGTCTGCCCTAGCCTTGTCAGATGGGTTGTGGAGGTCCTCTATGAGCGTAGGGTTGCACTGCGCATAAGTTCTTGGACATCTGACCCCTGTACTATTACACCTGGGTTGCCACCTTGTCCCTAGTGCTCTTTAATGTCTACACCAGCAAAATCGCAGCTATTGAGACACAAGTGTGGGTAGAATCTTGACATTCGCAGATAATGTTCTGGTGTACAGACAGGGCAGAGACAGGGCCAGTTTGGCGAAATACTTACAGGTGGCAGTAAATGGGGTGGCAGAGTGGTGCATGGATGCAGGGGCCATTATACACTCAGACAAGGCATCGGTTGTATGGTACTCCCTGGATAACCGGATCGTCAATGCAGATGTCCCAGGTATTATGCTGAATGTATGTCCTCTTAGTAGAGAGAGTAAATTGAAGTACTTGGGTATCACCTTTGACAGGTGTTTGTCTTTTAAGGATCACGTGGAGGCTTTGGTGGTGAAGGCTGTTAGGGGACTTAATGCATTGCGGGCGATGGCAGCAACCTGGGTAAATCAGAGGATGCTGTACAGGCTCTTTCAGCAGTTAATAATTTCTGTCATGAGTATGGTTTGGGGCTGCTGACAGTACCAAAGAGCCAGCTTGTAAGGTTAGAGCGCACACAGAATGCTGCCCTGCGGGTAATCCTGGGTGCACAAAGGACACATCAATTATATGCATGAGGCATATCCTGGCACTACCAACAATGTCGGATAGGCATAGGGTCCTTCAGGCCAAATGGTACCTGAGAGTTGCCACAGACAGGGATCACCCGCTGCATGCAGCAATGGATATGGTCAAGGGTCATATACTAAACGAGGCAGGTCCTGAATGGCACAGGCGGAACTTTCAATTCGTCAAGTATGTGATCTAGAGACCATCAATCGTGAAAGAGAGTGGGTTGAAGTTCAGGAAGACATGACGGACTGGCACAATGTAATAATAACACTGGGTCGTGAGTGCAGAGAATGGGCAACGGTCCACGCTGAGTTTGAAGTGCGACAACTGATCCAGAGTAACACACATCACGGTGACATAGTCATCTACACCGATGGGTGAATGGTGAGAAACAGACGTAGTGGTTGGGGTTTTAGTGCAAAGGCTGATGGACGAGTCTTGAAAAAAGTAGTCTGGCATATGAGACTGCGACCTCCAGCATGAGAATGGAGGTGGAAGCAGTAACAGCGGCATTCCGTTGGTTAGAGGAGACTACTGCAACACACACTGTATTCATTACGGATTCAAAGTGTATGCTTAGTAAGATGGAGAAAGGAATGTCACCTGTAGAATGGCTATCAGAGGTCACAGATTGTGAGAATTGTATGGCTATTTTGCGCTATCCATGCTGGGGTGCGGGGGAATAAACAGGCTGATAGGCTGGCATGAATGCACCTCTTGGTCGTAGATTGCCCATGAGCAAGGGGGAGGTGGTCGTGCGCTTGTGGCACCAGGTGGAGAAGGCGGGAGAACAGATTGAGAACCCGTATGTGGAAAGAATGAGATTGCAGGGGATCGGCAGGGGTTCTGGAAGAATCTCAAAACTGAGAGGGAAGACCAGGAGAACTTTAAATAAAATTAGTAGTATGACTCTTCGCTGGCTGTTGAACGAGGGGAAGGAGCACGTATGGGAATGTCCTGAGTGCAGTGATTTCGGTTATTAACTCAACTCAACTTTATTAAAACTGTACACCTTTTTTTCAGAAGAACGGTATCTGCACTGATGGCATGGCCACTGCTTTCCTGATCAAAATTTCTTCGCTCTTGGTGCTTTCTTTTAAAGTCTTCAAATATGTCTATGTGATACCAAAGTTTCAATTGCCACCCTTTCTCACGACAGACTACCAGCAATCATAAAAAAGTAAAATTCCTAATATATTAAGCATTTTTGTCCTACGGTTTATCTCCCCAAGTCTTACTGCAGTTACTGCAGTAAGACTTGGGGAGATAAACCGTAGGACAAAAATGCTTAATATATTAGGAATTTTACTTTTTTATGATTGCTGGTAGTCTGTCGTGAGAAAGGGTGGCAATTGAAACTTTGGTATCACATAGACATATTTGAAGACTTTAAAAGAAAGCACCAAGAGCGAAGAAATTTTGATCAGGAAAGCAGTGGCCATGCCATCAGTGCAGATACCGTTCTTCTGAAAAAAAGGTGTACAGTTTTAATAAAGTTGAGTTGAGTTAATAACCGAAATCACTGCACTCAGGACATTCCCATACGTGCTCCTTCCCCTCGTTCAACAGCCAGCGAAGAGTCATACTACTAATTTTATTTAAAGTTCTCCTGGTCTTCCCTCTCAGTTTTGAGATTCTTCCAGAACCCCTGCCGATCCCCTGCAATCTCATTCTTTCCACATACGGGTTCTCAATCTGTTCTCCCGCCTTCTCCACCTGGTGCCACAAGCGCACGACCACCTCCCCCTTGCTCATGGGCAATCTACGACCAAGAGGTGCATTCATGCCAGCCTATCAGCCTGTTTATTCCCCCGCACCCCAGCATGGATAGCGCAAAATAGCCATACAATTCTCACAATCTGTGACCTCTGATAGCCATTCTACAGGTGACATTCCTTTCTCCATCTTACTAAGCATACACTTTGAATCCGTAATGAATACAGTGTGTGTTGCAGTAGTCTCCTCTAACCAACGGAATGCCGCTGTTACTGCTTCCACCTCCATTCTCATGCTGGAGGTCGCAGTCTCATATGCCAGACTACTTTTTTCAAGACTCGTCCATCAGCCTTTGCACTAAAACCCCAACCACTACGTCTGTTTCTCACCATTCACCCATCGGTGTAGATGACTATGTCACCGTGATGTGTGTTACTCTGGATCAGTTGTCGCACTTCAAACTCAGCGTGGACCGTTGCCCATTCTCTGCACTCACGACCCAGTGTTATTATTACATTGTGCCAGTCCGTCATGTCTTCCTGAACTTCAACCCACTCTCTTTCACGATTGATGGTCTCTAGATCACATACTTGACGAATTGAAAGTTCCGCCTGTGCCATTCAGGACCTGCCTCGTTTAGTATATGACCCTTGACCATATCCATTGCTGCATGCAGCGGGTGATCCCTGTCTGTGGCAACTCTCAGGTACCATTTGGCCTGAAGGACCCTATGCCTATCCGACATTGTTGGTAGTGCCAGGATATGCCTCATGCATATAATTGATGTGTCCTTTGTGCACCCAGGATTACCCGCAGGGCAGCATTCTGTGTGCGCTCTAACCTTACAAGCTGGCTCTTTGGTACTGTCAGCAGCCCCAAACCATACTCATGACAGAAATTATTAACTGCTGAAAGAGCCTGTACAGCATCCTCTGATTTACCCAGGTTGCTGCCATCGCCCGCAATGCATTAAGTCCCCTAACAGCCTTCACCACCAAAGCCTCCACGTGATCCTTAAAAGACAAACACCTGTCAAAGGTGATACCCAAGTACTTCAATTTACTCTCTCTACTAAGAGGACATACATTCAGCATAATACCTGGGACATCTGCATTGACGATCCGGTTATCCAGGGAGTACCATACAACCGATGCCTTGTCTGAGTGTATAATGGCCCCTGCATCCATGCACCACTCTGCCACCCCATTTACTGCCACCTGTAAGTATTTCGCCAAACTGGCCCTGTCTCTGCCCTGTCTGTACACCAGAACATTATCTGCGAATGTCAAGATTCTACCCACACTTGTGTCTCAATAGCTGCGATTTTGCTGGTGTAGACATTAAAGAGCACTAGGGACAAGGTGGCAACCCAGGTGTAATAGTACAGGGGTCAGATGTCCAAGAACTTATGCGCAGTGCAACCCTACGCTCATAGAGGACCTCCACAACCCATCTGACAAGGCTAGGGCAGACCTCCATGATGGATGGATGGATGGATGGATGGATGGATGGATGGATGGGTGGATGGATGGATGGATCTATTAAGTCTGGAGTGGTCCTTACCTGGCTTTGGGGGTGAGACCAGGTAGCTATGCAGCCAATCGTGGAGTATTTCCGCCGTATTGATGTTTAGGTTGAAACAAAGAGCCATCTCCTCCAAGTTCCCATCATTCATGTTACTCATAGGGGTATACCTCACCCCATCCGGGTCTGGCGCTGTGTCTTTAGCCCACTTCAGTACCTGTCTAATATCATCCATCTTAATCTCACAGTCCTCCTTCCTAGTGACCGATGACAAGGCTTCTCTGACCATATCTCTAATAGCTCTATCTTGCTGATCCGTCTGTGCTAAAAATCATGCAAGAAAAGCCTCTCCTTTGTCCTGGTCAGTTGTCATAGGTCGGTAGTTATCATCATAAACGGTCCCCAATTCATCATTTTTGCCTATTCTGCCTGGAGTTTAAAATCTTGCACATTTATTTTTTTATATCTTTCAGCCTCCTCCAATTCTGTGTCAACTGAATTGGTTGCTCTCCGCACCCTCTGCCAACTCCTAAACCAGAAGGTCGGTTAATATCAGGCTTGGTAGTCAGAATACGGTGTGTAGTTTTGTTTCACATGTGACTTAACCAAACTGTAAATACCCATAGCTCTGTTTATTGTTGGGAAATTCATTTAGTGTTTTCTTCTTGATTTGCACATGTGAATATGAGATTTGCGTGTCATAAATATGATATCGTGCATGACCGTAGTTTCAAATAGTTACCAGAGCGTCAGCTTCTAGGATGGAACAGAGGCTGTTACATCATCAGCATCATTTAACAAATCCTTTACAGAACGTAATTTCAAGGCTCTTCAGGAAGATTCTGAATCCTTTGCAAGTTCTCCTGTTTCGTGCATTTTTATTCCTAATGTTATCTTCATTGTCCAGTGTCCATCTACGTGCTAGTCAATTCCCGTCTGTTCATCAGGAACCACACCTTCAATCACCGAGTTTATCAAACCATTGCGGCGTTTAGATGACAAAAGCATCGTAATTTCAAAGACATGTTGCATTCTGTGAGCCAGTTGTCTTTCTATTCAGATCTGATAGAATGTCAGTATTTTCCTTCTTCTCGATTGACGGTACTCTAGGAATGTTTCTACTACACCATCTCATAATAACGTGATCTAGTATATGCGATGAGCTATCACTTTATCCGTTACATATCTGAAGCACCGGTAAAGATCTCAATCTGTGCTTACATGAATCACACATTTCATTAGTGTTCTTTAATGGACCACTTGTATCATTATGAAATTTAATCAGGTAGTACGTAGCTAGTGCACTCTTTCTCTCTCCCATTCTCTCTTACTCTCTCTCACTCTCATTCTCTCTCGCTCTCTCTCTCATTCTCTCTTACTCTCTCTGTCACTCTCTTACTCTCTCACTCTGTTACTCTCTCTCTCACTCTTACTTTCTATCACTGTCTTACTCTCTCTCTCTCTCTCTCTCTCTCTCTCTCTCTCTCTCTCTTTCTCTCTCTCTCTCTCTCTCTCTCCGTCTTCATCAATTTTACGTTTTTTCACTCTTACTCTTTTTATTCTCTATCTCTTACTATATCTCTTATTCTCTCTTACTCTCTATCTGTCTCTCTCTCTCTCTCTCTCTCTCTCTCTCTCTCTCTCTCTCTCTTGCTCTCTCTCTCTCTCCCTTTCTCTCTCTCCCTCTCTCTCTTTCTCTCGCTCACATAAGATTATTAACAGCCATTGCAGAATTAAATTGTAACGCCCACACGTCACTCCCGTCCCAATGGCACTTTACCACCCCCAAACAGCGATTGTGGAATGACGATCCAAATGTGCGAGCCTCAAGTAATTGCTCTCTTTCCTTTTATAACCTTGCTGGTGTTCTGCCAACATTGCTCGTGTCAAGCTTCCTGTTTGCCTGACATGTGGTTATTATTGACTCCACAGAGGTTATCACATTGTTTTGTCCTGGTCCCGTCTTTACGCTAGATACACCTCACAACGAAATGCATGACAATGAAACCTCCCTAACCACTATCTTTCAATGACCGCGGCAAACTTCGTGAAGTTGAATAAAGAATGTTTAAATCCAAACTATTACCCATCCAAACTTTCAGACGTCACCAATCAAATATATATTTGATATTAATAGACGAAATCTGAAATTGTATATAAGCTTTGGTTTTTAAACAATAGTAATTATTCAATTCTGCCACATTGTTTTTAATCCACTGTTTGTTTTGTTGTTTTTTGTTTAGTGGTTAGTGCGCATGTTGCTAAGACGGTGGCCGGGTTCAATACCCTAGCAAAGACCTGACTATGTTTTCTATCAGTTTACTCTGGAGTCGACCCAACCTCAATTTAACTGGCACCAGAGAATTTCCAGGATTGTCTGACTTGTTAAGTCGACGTGGAATGGAACTGGCCAGCCCGCCTCATTATGCCCTAGCTTAAATGTGAATGGATAACACTCGACGCCCCAAGAGTATTATCTGCCGTCTACTACCTTTACCAGGTTTGTTTACCTCACGCAAAAGCGATTAAATCCGCGTACTTGTTTTACGACTTAACGCGTTCAAGGAACTCCAAAGGGTCACACAAGAACAGAAACTCTCGTTCGTTGAACTGGCCTGTAACCAGTACATCCAATGAAAGGCTGGCAATAGTCCAGGAGAACGACAACTAACAACAGCCAACCTTACATTCCATGTGAGATATTTATCTCTGCAAATGACGCCAAGGATTCCTACGCTTGAGTTTTCTTCTCGTGATAAACACGTCATTTGGTGGCTACGTCAGATCTTCGTTGTTGTTTTTTTACGGCAGAAATTTGCTACAGTGCGTTCACAAATGTTTTCTTACCATATATAAAAAATTAATAACTCAGTAACCAATGAGGGGAAATGATGAGACTTAGCAAACAACCTTATCATTATGTACACCCAACAAAACGATTTCTGTTCTGGAGATTGTACAGCAGATCGCAATGTGTGTTTATGTGCGGTATATAATTTACGGGTCAGAGATGAAGTGCATATTATAACATGTATTAGATCTTCACACGGAAACATCAGTGTTCAATAATGAATATTTTCTGTGGTGTACGATGATGTTCTTATGAGAGCAAGTAACATAGTGGAACTGAAGTGTTCATAGGTGACCCTAATTAACGTGCATTACTGTAAAATAAGTTTTTTTTAGTGTGAATACAATACATTTTGACCAAAACATTCACAGAAATTTCGCCGCTTTCCATGATTTCAGTTGCCTTTGGACACATCGAAGACATATTCCTTTGGTGGGAGTAAATATAAGACAACGGGAAAAATTATCATAACGATGCAACATATACTTTTTTTTAAAAATGAACATGAATGAGGACAAATATTTGTGAACGCACTATAGCAGCAAAACACATAGAACTTGCACTAAGGTATTTTCAGCTAATAAAATTTCCTAAATTCTGGTGCAGATTATCTGCAGGAGAAAATGACGATATACACGATGTTCTAAAAATGGAAATACGAACAGTGGACAACCGACACAGTATCATCATCGGGACATACATTCGGGTGTAAAGTTAAACGAACGCACAGATAGGCTTATGGGCATCGTTGCTGTGGTGAGTGGACGAACAATGGATAAGGCTGACATCCTCAGGAAAGTAGCATTAGTAAATGACTAAAGGGATGAGTGTGATTCTGCAACTTTGACCAGACTGCAAAAACATCATTTAAAAAGGGGTCAAGCTAGACTTATAGAACCATGCGGGAACCAAAAGAAGAGTAATTAACATAAGCAGAACTGGTGTCATCAGTCGCTATACACTGAGAGAAATACTGAGGAGAGGATCCGAGCATTTATGGGCCAATAGTTTCATGCGCAATGAGGATGATCTGTTGACTTACTGACTGACTAACTAACACATATGCTAGGTTATATTACACTGTCGCATGAGCGTGATTGGACGAGAGTATTTAAAATGGGTATCAGGAAATGTATTGGGAAGCAATGGTGACCGCGGTGATACTGGCCGCATCATCAACGGAGAGCCGATTTGTCTATACAAATATGAGTCTAGCACCTTAAGCCCAAAGCCACTTTAGGTGTGGAAAAGTTCCTTTGACCTTTTGCTTTTAAAATCCAAAATATTGCCAACATTTGTAACGATGTTCGCAATTTTAGTAAGTTGCCGATAATTACGTTGGATATTTTCAGATGTTGAGAGAAGGAGTCAACAACGTAATCCCCAACAAAATACAGCTCGCGAGAAGTGAAATCCTGTTAAATTCACATTGCCTATGTAATAGTTTACCATGTTAGGCGACCTGCTTATGTCTCCTTTTCTCAGAATGCAGCAAGATCAACTTTCTACTGACCCTTTAATTCAAGACAAAGACCATGGCTCAATACAGTGCATGCATACAAATTCTGAGTGGCTTTAATTATATTGTCAAATAACTATTGTTATATAGATCAATGTTATAATGTTAAATTGTCCAGCAAGTTCACTCTTTGTCTCGCCTCTCATCTCCTCCACCTTTCTCATTATCACGACGTACTCCAGTGTTCCCCTTCCCAATAATAAACTAATACGTAATCGGGATGCAGAAAGGGCACATAATAATAGTTTAACTTAGTTTAGTTTAGTTTAGTCGACGGATCAACATCACGGCACACGGGTGTAACCCATAAGTGATCCGTTCTACTCCTAACTCAAGCCTGAGTCCGGAGAGTCTCAGCTCAGTGCACGAACTCGTGCCGGCGAGGATCCTGTGTAGATTTTTGCTATTCTAACCTTTGGGTAGATTTTTAACTCGAAATTTTGCCCGGGGAGAGCCGTTATGCTACTTTTTTTTTCGATTTCCAATTGCCAAGGAATTTTTACGTGCGCAACAATACACACGGCCCTTACTGGGAGCTTGAACCCGGGACTTCCAGCACTCGAGGCGGACACCATACCTTGAGACCGCTCGACCCCCACATATAATATAACATATAATATATAACGTATAATAATGGTCACATTTAACGACTGCTGGAGATGGTTACAGAGTGTGGAGAATCAACGGGGCTAAGACGTTTGTTGCTAGGCATCGCTTGTGGCAGTAGTAGTGATAAAAGCAGAGACGCGTTTTAACAACCAGTGCGTATCGTGAACAATCAGACTACCGACAGCCCAACATCTTCTAAAAAAGAAAGAGCATACAAGAGTAAGTCCCGAATTCAAAGGCGTCAATTGTAGCTTATGAATGAATTAATCAACCAACTCATCAGCCAACCAACAGCAAAAACAATAAATAAATAAACCAGTGTTTAAACACGTATTTTATGACATGGTGTGCCCAGACGACTCCGTGATGTGGTTTCAAACCGCTCACTTTAGCCAAGGCGGGCAATCCCCCAAGGGATGAGCTAAGCAGACGCAACTGCGAGAAGTAATCTTGCCCAACGCGACAGCGAACAATGAAAATATGATAAATCTATAGGAAAATCAGGCGCTTTAGACGTGCTTTGAATATGCGTATTTTGTCTAAGAAACTGTATTACTTTTAGCAGAGTTTGTGTGTTCTTAGAAGACAGCACACGGGGAATGTTAAAAAATTTCCACCACGATTATCCTTCAAAGTGTTCATTGGTGTTAGAGTAACTATTTAAAGTCCTGTACAAACAAAAAATTGTGATTTCATTATGGAGGAATGTGTTTTCCTGCGTCTACGAGATGTTTCTGTTTGATTCTCAAGTTGGTAATTGTTTTCGAGGGGAAGCTTAAGTATACATAATCAGCGCGTGTTGGCACGTGAGGATATGCTTGCAAGGAAGGAGATATGGGTTCTTGGCTGATTATCTACAATAACAATGTGCTGTTGTTGTAGGTAAAGTCAAACGGCAGCACTTGTGAAAGGGGAGGAGTGATCCACCCGCTTGTACAACCAAGCAGGTGAAATTGTCATCATAGACCGAACTATCCAATCAGGAGCGTAATCATGTTTTGGAGTCATTTGGGGAGGGAACGAACCAAAGCACGAACCAAATAACGAATGAACGAACGAACTTTATTTTTCCAAAGGTTTAAGAATTCGACACATTCTGTCCTCTTCTCTCTCATTTCATTTATTTATTTATTCATACATCACTTACGAGATTAATCTTAAGCAATAACCATAATAAGACTCTTCACATGGAAGTCCCCGGACAATATTACCAAAAATCAGATAGATTATATTTTAATACAAAGAAAATGGAGATCAAGCATAACATCTGCAAAAACCCAACGAAGTGCAGACTGTGATACGGATCATCAGTTATTAGAAGCAGATCTGAAATTACCCGAGGACCAAGGCCGCTTCGTTTTGATCTCACAAAAATACCAGATGCATACACTGTAATAGTTAGGAATCGTTTTGGGGTCTTGATGTCTGTACAAGAGGAAATTACACCTGATGAACTGGCAGTACAAGCTAGAGATATCTTGATAACTGCAGCCAAAGATTTAATTCCGACCAAGGAAAAGCAACTTAAGCCATGGATTACATCAGACACGTTACAATTAATAAAACAACGAAGGGAACTGAAACAGAAAGGAGGTGAATCCGATAACAGCAGGATGAAGTATAAATCTTTAACTCGAGAAATTAGAAAGAAGACAAGAAAGGACAAAAATCAGTTTATACAAGATAGCTGTACCAGAATAGAGCAATATCATAAGACTGGAAGAGATTACGAAATATTCAAAGAAATGAAGTTATTGACAAGAAATTTTCAACCTCAATTGAATGTTATCTGTGATAAGATTGGAAATACCTTAACAGAATCTAGACAAATTCTAGAAAGATGGCAGAAGTATTGCAATGGAATGTATGATATGAGTAACAGTGAGGATATGAATGAGATACATAAGCCAACGACAGCAGAGACAGAACCTGAACCCTCATTAGATGAAATTGCATGGGCAATAAAGAACCTGAAGAATCGTAAATCACCTGGATGTGATGAGATACCAGCTGAGCTAATTAAAGCGGGAGGAGAAGAAAGCATACAAATTTATCACGCATTATGTAAAAAGATATGGAAATATGGTATATGGCCAAAAGATTGGAAGAGAACTATCTTCATTCCAATACCAAAAAAGAGCAACCTGAAATTATGCACCAACTATAGAACTGTTGCCCTGATCAGTCATGCAAGTAACATTCTACTAAAAATCATAATGGGAAGACTTCGTAAGAAAATGGAAGAATATATTAACGTGGTTCAAGCTGGATTTAGACACGGAAGAGGAACAAGAGATCACATTCTCAATATGCGTTTAATAATAGAGAAGTGCAGAGATTTTAATGTAAACCTATTCTCATATTTTGTGGATTATTAAAAGGCATTTGACTGTGTACAACATCAGAAACTTTGGGAAATCATGAGGAATATGGGCTTTCCACCACATGTAATACAACTCATAAGAATGCTCTTTCTAGACCAACAAGCAGCGGTTAGAATAGATGGCGAGACATCAGATTGGTTTGACATTAAGCAAGGAGTCAGTCAAGGATGTGCGCTGTCCCCCTATTTGTTTAACCTGTACGCCGACAATATTATGAGAAATGTAAGAGATGATATAAATAGGGAGCTATATGATGCCCTAAATATCAGTGGTCTTGACATACCAGAGATTCGGTATACTGATGATACAGTATTGTTATCCACAACACAGACTCGTATAGAACACCTAATAGTCTCAACCTAATTGAATAGTGAAAATCACAACTTGTATCTTAACATTGCAAAAACAAAGATATTTCATACAGATAAAACCACTATGGAGTAAGAAATATATGTTAATGAGGAAAAAATTGGAGGTGGTGGAAAATTTGAATATCTTGGGTTATTGGTTATCAACAACGGTGACACAATGAAAGAAATTAAACGACGACTGTCAATTGCTCTTCAAAGACTAAAACAACTGAATAGATTATGGAATGAGACAGACAGAACTACAAAAATTAGATTTTTAAGAGCATGCATCTTTCCCATTGCAATATACGCCTGTGAGGCCTGGACTCTTACTAAACAAGCTGCGCAGCGCATAAATGCCTTTGAATATAAATGTTATAGACGAGTTCTAAGAATATCTTGGGTAAAGAAAAGAACAAATTCATCAATATTTCAAGAGCTGAATATTGAAGATTGTTGGATATTAAAAATGATAAAACAAAGAAAATTGAAATCTTTTTGTCACTTGAAACGTCACGAAAGGTTGAAGAGAACAATAATGGAGGGGTATATGCCTGGGAAGAGAAGAAGAGGAAGGCCAAAGAGAAGATGGATGCAGGATGTGGTGGGACATCTTGCTTATGATCGAGAGGTTTTCCGGAAGGTTGTTATGGGAGCGAGGTTCTGCAAAGGAATGCTACTGAATGAATGAATGAATAACCATAATATAGGCACTGCACACGCATACACTGCCATATGTGCAAAAATCGTAATAATCATGTCTACATAACTGACTATTACTCAGTAATAAAAATGGGTAATAGTCAGTTATGTAGACATGATTATTACGATTTTTGCACATATGGCAGTGTATGCGTGTGCAGTGCCTATATTATGGTTATTCATTCATTCATTCAGTAGCATTCCTTTGCAGAACCTCGCTCCCATAACAACCTTCCGGAAAACCTCTCGATCATAAGCAAGATGTCCCACCACATCCTGCATCCATCTTCTCTTTGGCCTTCCTCTTCTTCTCTTCCCAGGCATATACCCCTCCATTATTGTTCTCTTCAACCTTTCGTGACGTTTCAAGTGACAAAAAGATTTCAATTTTCTTTGTTTTATCATTTTTAATATCCAACAATCTTCAATATTCAGCTCTTGAAATATTGATGAATTTGTTCTTTTCTTTACCCAAGATATTCTTAGAACTCGTCTATAACATTTATATTCAAAGGCATTTATGCGCTGCGCAGCTTGTTTAGTAAGAGTCCAGGCCTCACAGGCGTATATTGCAATGGGAAAGATGCATGCTCTTAAAAATCTAATTTTTGTAGTTCTGTCTGTCTCATTCCATAATCTATTCAGTTGTTTTAGTCTTTGAAGAGCAATTGACAGTCGTCGTTTAATTTCTTTCATTGTGTCACCGTTGTTGATAACCAATAACCCAAGATATTCAAATTTTCCACCACCTCCAATTTTTTCCTCATTAACATATATTTCTTACTCCATAGTGGTTTTATCTGTATGAAATATCTTTGTTTTTGCAATGTTAAGATACAAGTTGTGATTTTCACTATTCAATTAGGTTGAGACTATTAGGTGTTCTATACGAGTCTGTGTTGTGGATAACAATACTGTATCATCAGTATACCGAATCTCTGGTATGTCAAGACCACTGATATTTAGGGCATCATATAGCTCCCTATTTATATCATCTCTTACATTTCTCATAATATTGTCGGCGTACAGGTTAAACAAATAGGGGGACAGCGCACATCCTTGACTGACTCCTTGCTTAATGTCAAACCAATCTGATGTCTCGCCATCTATTCTAACCGCTGCTTGTTGGTCTAGAAAGAGCATTCTTATGAGTTGTATTACATGTGGTGGAAAGCCCATATTCCTCATGATTTCCCAAAGTTTCTGATGTTGTACACAGTCAAATGCCTTTTAATAATCCACAAAATATGAGAATAGGTTTACATTAAAATCTCTGCACTTCTCTATTATTAAACGCATATTGAGAATGTGATCTCTTGTTCCTCTTCCGTGTCTAAATCCAGCTTGAACCACGTTAATATATTCTTCCATTTTCTTACGAAGTCTTCCCATTATGATTTTTAGTAGAATGTTACTTGCATGACTGATCAGGGCAACAGTTCTATAGTTGGTGCATAATTTCAGGTTGCTCTTTTTTGGTATTGGAATGAAGATAGTTCTCTTCCAATCTTTTGGCCATATACCATATTTCCATATCTTTTTACATAATGCGTGATAAATTTGTATGCTTTCTTCTCCTCCCGCTTTAATTAGCTCAGCTGGTATCTCATCACATCCAGGTGATTTACGATTCTTCAGGTTCTTTATTGCCCATGCAATTTCATCTAATGAGGGTTCAGGTTCTGTCTCTGCTGTCGTTGGCTTATGTATCTCATTCATATCCTCACTGTTACTCATATCATACATTCCATTGCAATACTTCTGCCATCTTTCTAGAATTTGTCTAGATTCTGTTAAGGTATTTCCAATCTTATCACAGATAACATTCAATTGAGGTTGAAAATTTCTTGTCAATAACTTCATTTCTTTGAATATTTCGTAATCTCTTCCAGTCTTATGATATTGCTCTATTCTGGTACAGCTATCTTGTATAAACTGATTTTTGTCCTTTCTTGTCTTCTTTCTAATTTCTCGAGTTAAAGATTTATACTTCATCCTGCTGTTATCGGATTCACCTCCTTTCTGTTTCAGTTCCCTTCGTTGTTTTATTAATTGTAACGTGTCTGATGTAATCCATGGCTTAAGTTGCTTTTCCTTGGTCGGAATTAAATCTTTGGCTGCAGTTATCAAGATATCTCTAGCTTGTACTGCCAGTTCATCAGGTGTAATTTCCTCTTGTACAGACATCAAGACCCCAAAACGATTCCTAACTATTACAGTGTATGCATCTGGTATTTTTGTGAGATCAAAACGAAGCGGCCTTGGTCCTCGGGTAATTTCAGATCTGCTTCTAATAACTGATGATCCGTATCACAGTCTGCACTTCGTTGGGTTTTTGCAGATGTTATGCTTGATCTCCATTTTCTTTGTATTAAAATATAATCTATCTGATTTTTGGTAATATTGTCCGGGGACTTCCATGTGAAGAGTCTTATTATGGTTATTGCTTAAGATTAATCTCGTAAGTGATGTATGAATAAATAAATAAATGAAATGAGAGAGAAGAGGACAGAATGTGTCGAATTCTTAAACCTTTGGAAAAATAAAGTTCGTTCGTTCATTCGTTATTTGGTTCGTGCTTTGGTTCGTTCCCTCCCCAAATGACTCCAAAACATGATTACGCTCCTGATTGGATAGTTCGGTCTATGATGACAATTTCACCTGCTTGGTTGTACAAGCGGGTGGATCACTCCTCCCCTTTCACAAGTGCTGCCGTTTGACTTTACCTACAACAACAGCACATTGTTATTGTAGATAATCAGCCAAGAACCCATATCTCCTTCCTTGCAAGCATATCCTCACGTGCCAACACGCGCTGATTATGTATACTTAAGCTTCCCCTCGAAAACAATTACCAACTTGAGAATCAAACAGAAACATCTCGTAGACGCAGGAAAACACATTCCTCCATAATGAAATCACAATTTTTTGTTTGTACAGGACTTTAAATAGTTACTCTAACACCAATGAACACTTTGAAGGATAATCGTGGTGGAAATTTTTTAACATTCCCCGTGTGCTGTCTTCTAAGAACACACAAACTCTGCTAAAAGTAATACAGTTTCTTAGACAAAATACGCATATTCAAAGCACGTCTAAAGCGCCTGATTTTCCTATAGATTTATCATATTTTCATTGTTCGCTGTCGCGTTGGGCAAGATTACTTCTCGCAGTTGCGTCTGCTTAGCTCATCCCTTGGGGGATTGCCCGCCTTGGCTAAAGTGAGCGGTTTGAAACCACATCACGGAGTCGTCTGGGCACACCATGTCATAAAATACGTGTTTAAACACTGGTTTATTTATTTATTGTTTTTGCTGTTGGTTGGCTGATGAGTTGGTTGATTAATTCATTCATAAGCTACAATTGACGCCTTTGAATTCGGGACTTACTCTTGTATGCTCTTTCTTTTTTAGAAGATGTTGGGCTGTCGGTAGTCTGATTGTTCACGATACGCACTGGTTGTTAAAACGCGTCTCTGCTTTTATCACTACTACTGCCACAAGCGATGCCTAGCAACAAACGTCTTAGCCCCGTTGATTCTCCACACTCTGTAACCATCTCCAGCAGTCGTTAAATGTGACCATTATTATACGTTATATATTATATGTTATATTATATGTGGGGGTCGAGCGGTCTCAAGGTATGGTGTCCGCCTCGAGTGCTGGAAGTCCCGGGTTCAAGCTCCCAGTAAGGGCCGTGTGTATTGTTGCGCACGTAAAAATTCCTTGGCAATTGGAAATCGAAAAAAAAAGTAGCATAACGGCTCTCCCCGGGCAAAATTTCGAGTTAAAAATCTACCCAAAGGTTAGAATAGCAAAAATCTACACAGGATCCTCGCCGGCACGAGTTCGTGCACTGAGCTGAGACTCTCCGGACTCAGGCTTGAGTTAGGAGTAGAACGGATCACTTATGGGTTACACCCGTGTGCCGTGATGTTGATCCGTCGACTAAACTAAACTAAACTAAGTTAAACTATTATTATGTGCCCTTTCTGCATCCCGATTACGTATTAGTTTATTATTGGGAAGGGGAACACTGGAGTACGTCGTGATAATGAGAAAGGTGGAGGAGATGAGAGGCGAGACAAAGAGTGAACTTGCTGGACAATTTAACATTATAACATTGATCTATATAACAATAGTTATTTGACAATATAATTAAAGCCACTCAGAATTTGTATGCATGCACTGTATTGAGCCATGGTCTTTGTCTTGAATTAAAGGGTCAGTAGAAAGTTGATCTTGCTGCATTCTGAGAAAAGGAGACATAAGCAGGTCGCCTAACATGGTAAACTATTACATAGGCAATGTGAATTTAACAGGATTTCACTTCTCGCGAGCTGTATTTTGTTGGGGATTACGTTGTTGACTCCTTCTCTCAACATCTGAAAATATCCAACGTAATTATCGGCAACTTACTAAAATTGCGAACATCGTTACAAATGTTGGCAATATTTTGGATTTTAAAAGCAAAAGGTCAAAGGAACTTTTCCACACCTAAAGTGGCTTTGGGCTTAAGGTGCTAGACTCATATTTGTATAGACAAATCGGCTCTCCGTTGATGATGCGGCCAGTATCACCGCGGTCACCATTGCTTCCCAATACATTTCCTGATACCCATTTTAAATACTCTCGTCCAATCACGCTCATGCGACAGTGTAATATAACCTAGCATATGTGTTAGTTAGTCAGTCAGTAAGTCAACAGATCATCCTCATTGCGCATGAAACTATTGGCCCATAAATGCTCGGATCCTCTCCTCAGTATTTCTCTCAGTGTATAGCGACTGATGACACCAGTTCTGCTTATGTTAATTACTCTTCTTTTGGTTCCCGCATGGTTCTATAAGTCTAGCTTGACCCCTTTTTAAATGATGTTTTTGCAGTCTGGTCAAAGTTGCAGAATCACACTCATCCCTTTAGTCATTTACTAATGCTACTTTCCTGAGGATGTCAGCCTTATCCATTGTTCGTCCACTCACCACAGCAACGATGCCCATAAGCCTATCTGTGCGTTCGTTTAACTTTACACCCGAATGTATGTCCCGATGATGATACTGTGTCGGTTGTCCACTGTTCGTATTTCCATTTTTAGAACATCGTGTATATCGTCATTTTCTCCTGCAGATAATCTGCACCAGAATTTAGGAAATTTTATTAGCTGAAAATACCTTAGTGCAAGTTCTATGTGTTTTGCTGCTATAGTGCGTTCACAAATATTTGTCCTCATTCATGTTCATTTTTAAAAAAAAGTATATGTTGCATCGTTATGATAATTTTTCCCGTTGTCTTATATTTACTCCCACCAAAGGAATATGTCTTCGATGTGTCCAAAGGCAACTGAAATCATGGAAAGCGGCGAAATTTCTGTGAATGTTTTGGTCAAAATGTATTGTATTCACACTAAAAAAAACTTATTTTACAGTAATGCACGTTAATTAGGGTCACCTATGAACACTTCAGTTCCACTATGTTACTTGCTCTCATAAGAACATCATCGTACACCACAGAAAATATTCATTATTGAACACTGATGTTTCCGTGTGAAGATCTAATACATGTTATAATATGCACTTCATCTCTGACCCGTAAATTATATACCGCACATAAACACACATTGCGATCTGCTGTACAATCTCCAGAACAGAAATCGTTTTGTTGGGTGTACATAATGATAAGGTTGTTTGCTAAGTCTCATCATTTCCCCTCATTGGTTACTGAGTTATTAATTTTTTATATATGGTAAGAAAACATTTGTGAACGCACTGTAGCAAATTTCTGCCGTAAAAAAACAACAACGAAGATCTGACGTAGCCACCAAATGACGTGTTTATCACGAGAAGAAAACTCAAGCGTAGGAATCCTTGGCGTCATTTGCAGAGATAAATATCTCACATGGAATGTAAGGTTGGCTGTTGTTAGTTGTCGTTCTCCTGGACTATTGCCAGCCTTTCATTGGATGTACTGGTTACAGGCCAGTTCAACGAACGAGAGTTTCTGTTCTTGTGTGACCCTTTGGAGTTCCTTGAACGCGTTAAGTCGTAAAACAAGTACGCGGATTTAATCGCTTTTGCGTGAGGTAAACAAACCTGGTAAAGGTAGTAGACGGCAGATAATACTCTTGGGGCGTCGAGTGTTATCCATTCACATTTAAGCTAGGGCATAATGAGGCGGGCTGGCCAGTTCCATTCCACGTCGACTTAACAAGTCAGACAATCCTGGAAATTCTCTGGTGCCAGTTAAATTGAGGTTGGGTCGACTCCAGAGTAAACTGATAGAAAACATAGTCAGGTCTTTGCTAGGGTATTGAACCCGGCCACCGTCTTAGCAACATGCGCACTAACCACTAAACAAAAAACAACAAAACAAACAGTGGATTAAAAACAATGTGGCAGAATTGAATAATTACTATTGTTTAAAAACCAAAGCTTATATACAATTTCAGATTTCGTCTATTAATATCAAATATATATTTGATTGGTGACGTCTGAAAGTTTGGATGGGTAATAGTTTGGATTTAAACATTCTTTATTCAACTTCACGAAGTTTGCCGCGGTCATTGAAAGATAGTGGTTAGGGAGGTTTCATTGTCATGCATTTCGTTGTGAGGTGTATCTAGCGTAAAGACGGGACCAGGACAAAACAATGTGATAACCTCTGTGGAGTCAATAATAACCACATGTCAGGCAAACAGGAAGCTTGACACGAGCAATGTTGGCAGAACACCAGCAAGGTTATAAAAGGAAAGAGAGCAATTACTTGAGGCTCGCACATTTGGATCGTCATTCCACAATCGCTGTTTGGGGGTGGTAAAGTGCCATTGGGACGGGAGTGACGTGTGGGCGTTACAATTTAATTCTGCAATGGCTGTTAATAATCTTATGTGAGCGAGAGAAAGAGAGAGAGAGGGAGAGAGAGAAAGGGAGAGAGAGAGAGAGCAAGAGAGAGAGAGAGAGAGAGAGAGAGAGAGAGAGAAAGAGACAGATAGAGAGTAAGAGAGAATAAGAGATATAGTAAGAGATAGAGAATAAAAAGAGTAAGAGTGAAAAAACGTAAAATTGATGAAGACGGAGAGAGAGAGAGAGAGAAAGAGAGAGAGAGAGAGAGAGAGAGAGAGAGAGAGAGAGTAAGACAGTGATAGAAAGTAAGAGTGAGAGAGAGAGTAACAGAGTGAGAGAGTAAGAGAGTGACAGAGAGAGTAAGAGAGAATGAGAGAGAGAGCGAGAGAGAATGAGAGTGAGAGAGAGTAAGAGAGAATGGGAGAGAGAAAGAATTAGAGATAGAGATGTATCCGACGGAAAGAGACTGCTCAATCTATGTGATCAGCGATTTATTTCAATCTTATGTGCAGAACAGTGGGCATTCAGCAGACAGCCCCGAGTTTGGTAATGTTGCAAGGTCATCGCACATGTCCGACGTGTTTATTACACGAGCTTGAACACTAATGTAGCATAACTTTCTGTCACTCATGGGTGCCCCGTCCTCATCGGCAGATGTCACAGATCGAAGCTGTTGCCCGATAAAAAACCTAACTGTTTAATCACATAAGACGTAACCTTCTATAATTTCCCCTCTGTCCGATCTTGAATCCAAAACAAGAAGAATCCTGAAAGATTGTTTTGTCTGTTACTGTATCTGCACTAAAATGACGGTTGTAGATAATTATCATTGTGTGCGATGAAGGGAGACCCAGGAGATCGTGTTTTAATACAACCATCTGGTGTAGGAAGTTTTTTTTTTTTTTTTTTTTCAAAATTCGAACGCTGATTACACTAGTCACCAACCGAAATATACCGGATATGAAAATATCCGAACTTAACTTATTTTGGTGTGGTTACAACGAAAACGACATTAAAGAATGTTGACTGGCTCTAGTTTTCAAGATATATGCTACTAGTTTATCATTGGTCACTTTGCGGTGACTTAAAAGTGATCGAATATTTGCTTGGACTATATGGTGGATATATCAAGTACTGTTGCTTTCTCTGTGAGTGGGATAGCCGTGCACGAATTGAACATTATATCAGAAGACATTGGCCAATCAGGCAGTCATTGCAGCCTGGCAGTAGGACGTTGAGAACCCAGCACTTTTTGACACCAGCAAGAGTTTGTTGCCACCCTTGCACATTAAGCTGGGGTCATGAACAACTTTGTCAAGGCAATGGAGAAAACAGATAAAGCTTTCAAATATCTCATCAGAAAATTTCCCAAGACTGTGTGAAGCTAATATAAGAGAGGCCGTATTTGTTGGTCCGCAAATTCGAAAACTTCTTCATAATGACGAGCTTCTTCGCGTGTTACATGAGAAGGAAAAATCAGCATGGCTAGCAATTAAGTCAGTGGTGGACAATTTTCTTGTAAACATCAGATCTGATAATTACAATGCAATTGTAAAACAGCTCTTTCTGAAGTCTTGACTGTAACATGTCTTTGAAAATTCATTTTCTGGATTCTCATCTAGATTTCTACGTGGAGCTGTCAGTGATAAGCTTGGTGAACGATTTCTTCAGGATATTGCTAACACGGAGACAAAGTATCAAATCAAATAGAGCCCGTCAGTGCTTGTTGTTTAATGTTGGATTGTGACAAGAGACACCTCATCCATTCAATACAAAAGGCAAGCAAAGAGAGATCGAGCAGCGACTGGATAATGACGAAATAGGTGGATTTCATTTGAAATTAGCATGTCAAAATTAATAATAAATGGTGTATTTAAATTCTGATACAAATAACTTTTGAAAATTTGTTGACAAGTGTACCAATGTGTTCATGTGTTGTCGAAAAAGACGCAAGATGCGTCTTGTTTATAGTGCGCTCTTGAAGCTATCAGACTCCTTAGATCAGTGTTTCCCAACGTGGGGCCCACGCCCCACAGGGGGGCAATTTGACTGTTAAGGGGGGCAATTCGAAAATGGAAGAAATCGGCTGAATATAACAAAACGGGGAGACTTGAGACTGAAGTTAACTAAATTGGAACCTGACATAAGATCTCTTTGCAGCAAGCATCAAGCGCAAGGATCTCACTAAATTTAAATAATAAATAATTACTAATAATTAAAATAATATAGAAAAATCTTTCATTAAAATTATTTTGTACTTGAATTTCAGTTCTCCATTATATGTTTTCAAAATTTACTTACTGTGTTTGCTCAATAATTACCTAGTGATTTCTTCCTAAAACCTATCATTCAAGTTTCTTTAGTGAACATTTCAATTTTTGAATATTAAAAATAATGTATATGTTGAGGGGGGGGGCATGGGGCGGGGGAGGGGGGCAATATGAATTTTAGAAAGGCTTAAGTGGGGCATGGTACAAAAAAGGTTGGGAAACACTGCCTTAGATCATTACCTCGCATTCTAGCGTGAGAATCCTTTAAACCTATCTGAGAATCAAAACAGTGGGAAAATAAATGCGATCCAAGCTAAGAACTGCCATGCTTTCTGTCATACTCAATACCCATAGGTGTTGATACCTAAGATTGCCCATTCATTATTTGATCAACTGGATTAATGCCGTTGCGATGCCGTGCAGGCGTATCGACGACTCAACGCATATCTACCCAGAGATCACAATATCACCGGTTCTTTTCGAAGTGTATACCGCAGGAGTCACCAGTACATAGACAATAGCATACACAGACGATATCGTTGTCTACCGACAAGGAAAAAGCAAGCATGAAATCACGGCAATGAAGCAGTGTGACCTAGACAAATGTGATAACGGATTCAAGGAATTAAGGCACATGTGAACCCAGAAATGGCATCCTTGACATTGTTCTCCCCACTCACACAGTCAATACTCCACATCAATCTCCAGCATGGGCGGTATAGACATCGACAGAACGAACACAATGAAATATCTCGGCATCACCTTTGATAGATGCTGGTTATACAAGTAAATTAAAACAAACTTTTGTTGCGTATCCCTTACGGGACGTTGCAGTCAACACCAGCATTTTCAGCTGCTGTTGATGTACTAGGCAAGTGTTACGTTCAGTAGTTTGCCATTGCTTTCTGAACGACCGGCCCCTATACCTTTTTGGAAAAAACCAGCACCGCCGTGTTTCAAACCCCGGTATACGGCTCACAAACCGCGTTCGCAAGCCCTTAGCCACAGAGACCGGTCATACAAGTATCATGTTGATAATGTCATAATCAGAGCCTGGAAAGGCTTAACAGCACAGAAAGTGATAGCAGCAGCTTATTTTAAACAGCGCCTGCTCTTTCTCTTCTGCCGAGAACTTATGCTAGGAGTCATAGAACACGGTTTGGTTGGCCTAACTGTTAACAAGACCCAGCTAGAATGATTAGACAAGGTGCACACTGAAGAAATCTTCTTCTTCTGCGTTCATCCGGAGTTTTTTTTCGGATGTGATTGCGTTGAGCCTGTTTACAGCAGAGCTGTGTTCTTGCGCCGTTAGGCCGACACATCCGACTTCTGCGAGCATTTGTTGACCGGGTTAGCCTTCCCGGGGACAAGAAATGAGAACCAACATTGTCTGCACACAAGGCACCTCTTGGTCGGCTATGTGATACATCCTATATTTATCGACAAAGATCACCAGGCACACAATTACACAGGTTAGCGCGTACAATAGGTGACAAAAAAACACACACACACACAAAACGCTCTGCACAGTGCTACCGACGGGTGAAAAAGGCCGCTTCCAAAGAGGTCATTCATGGATGGCCGGAGTTGAAGAGATAAGACGTGCACGATCTCCAACAAGGGACAAGAATGGACTGATATAAGTTTAGTCAATCATAACACACTCTTGATGTCTCAGAAAGCGACTAGACCACATTTCACATCCAGAAGACATCATCATTTTCACAAATGGATCCGTGAAACGCTGCTAGTTCAAGGCCAGAGTGGGCATACTGCTCAAAGGAAGGGTCGAGCAATCTAAAAGGACAGCACAAGTTTCTGAGAGCTAGATCTAGCCTAACTTCGATTATTACCGCTGCTTCCAGAGCTCAAGCATGAACAGCAGAACTGACAGCCACCCATGCGATAACAACATCAGACTCCAAGAATATGCCACAACCAGCTGTCTGCGCTTCGAATGCAATCATTCGGAATTTGCACTTCACATCATTCACCTGGATATAAGCATCCGGACATGCCGTGGTAAAAAGTAATGAACGCGCAGATCAGCTGGCAGATAATGCACTATACATACATACGGGAATAAGCATGGACCTGACTGATATAATTAATATATTACGGACTCAGCTGGCGGATACTAACGAGACTCCGACCCTAGCTGGACTACACGAATTTGGAGTCAAATATAATTTAAAATTTGAAACCCCGAAGTCGTCTTCGAGGTCAAGAGAGGAGATAACACTTAACACTACCAACTCCTCACGGGAACAGCGATTACAAATACTTTGAGATGGATGCTGTATCGGGGGACTGTGCACGCATAGGAATGTTCAGTATGTAATGACGCCGTTTGACATAACATGATATGTCAAAACAAAGCATAACATGACATGACATGGCATGACATAACTTAATATTACTTAAGTGTGTGTCTACCGAAGCCCGCCCATTTATTTGTGTCAGGATGTATACAGTCTGCGTGTTCGCCTTTTGTTTTTCGTCTGAATTCTTCTTTTTCTTTCTTGTCCTTTCCTCCCACTACTACGCTTACACAAACGTCGTCTCCTGTTCATGATGCCTCTGCCACCTCCGTTATTGTTATAGTTTCCTCGGCTTTCTGTTGTCTTCAAGTAGGCCCTGACGCATCCATCAAACTTTGACACCTATACAAAAGTACAGACAAACACCAGCATAGATTGACTGTCACAGAACAGTTGATGTTCATTTTGCACTGTCTTTTGATGTCTTATGACACTTGCTGGATTCTAATTGAGATGTCTTTACTTCAATTTCCAGCCAGCATTTTTATTTCCTTCTGTCGTATCTGTGTGGTATTGATTTCTATGGCTACATTGAACAATGGTAATTGTGATACATGCCAAGCCATCTTATTTGTATTACAGCAATTTATATTTGACATAATTTTTATTATGTCTTTCTTTGTTAAGAGAATCTCATTAGCGAAACGTACTGGGAGACAGCAGACAGAACGAATGTCAACAGTGTAATATTAATTTGACACAGTTGCAACTGTCACCTTATTTAGATAATTGCATCGTTTGCATCTTTATATAGTTCTTCAGTTGTGTCAGTATTGTTGCTGCTGAACATTTATTTCCTCATTATTTCGTGATAAACTCGATCTAAACTTCTTATAAAGTGGAACAGTATTTGCCAAGGGTTATCCTAATATTATGGCTGACGCGCTGGTGTAGTGGATATGACGTTATTCTGATTTTGGCATCGGCGCGGTCGGACGAGAATTCGAAGACAGTTCTCGACATTCGATGTGAGTGAGGGAAAGTCTGGCCATAGAATCATCCGTGCTCGCAGGCCTGCAACATATAATAGTGTGGACAATGCAAAGAATACCATAGATAAATAGAAAAAACCAATGACCGAGTCCTACAAGATACAAATGAAAACAGTAAACTGATTAGAGAAATCAGACGTAGACAGTCAATTTATTTTTTACCTGGATGTCTTGGCCATGTGGTATGGTCGAAACAAGAATACAGAGCTGATCCACGACTCTGGTGATCGTGTGAGATGGCAAAACATGACTGACCACACTTATCGGCATGGGACATGATGCTGATGAACACTCATGTACCCACATCATGATCTTGCTACACAAAACTGTTTGTTTATCCTGATATTAAATATATTGTTTCGTACGTAAACTGATATTGCAGGTTTGAACTGAGATGCTTTTCTTTTGTCGAAAGCGACCATCTTCCGCTGATAAAATTTACTTTTATTGTTGAGTAAAATCATTTCAGAGTCCCAGATTGAGCCCAATGGACCTGTAATCATTCCTTTAGTACTATTACATTCAGTCTCCCGAGGAAATGTAATATTAATGTCTGAACCGCTTACTGTTTTCTGGCAGGTAGTGTTTATTATTCTTTCTTATTCTTTCTAAATAATATATAGATTTATCGGATCTAGGGACTTCCCCAATTTACTATTAAAGATGAGAGATCATATTTGGGGCCTATAATTTTAACATGTTGTGACAATCGAAAATATTTGTCGAAAGAGAGATAGATGCAGACAGCATGATACAATTCTTGACAGTCTTGTGTTCACGAAGGCACGGACTGGAGCCACACACTTTATGGAGAGGCATGAACGCCCACGCCATCCGAAAAGGCATTGGATGACGATGATGATGGTGATGATGATAATTTTAAGCATTTAAAACAATATAAACCGAGGACAAGTATACTTTGCCCGTGGCACGTAAACACATTTGTTTATTATCGCCTTAATAATACATGTGATGTATGTTTTTATGATACCATTATAACTACAGAATCACCAAAGTGAGCCCTGGATGGCAAAATAACCTGGGAAAATGGTCTTTCTCTGTTCATTGTTAGCCATGGGTTTAGTTATTGTTTTTTTTTATTATATTGTCTGCCCGCAAGAGCTTGCTCATATGCTCCTTCAGATGTGTTATCTGGCCTTGAATGTGTGTCTTTTCCAATGGTGATATGCCTCTGGCTGTCTAGTTTCTCTGCCTTCCTTCCTTCTATGGCCGATTTGTTGTGACTGCAATTTTTATCTTGTCTCTGCATTGTTGGAAGTACTGACAAAACGGGTCTTCAGCTCAGCTTGTGAAGAAACAATTGACGAATTTTCTTTGTGTAATCGGCTATGTGAAGTCGTTCTCTTTTTGGATCAGTGGGAACTCGCTGAACAGGTGTGCTTTCGCATACAGGCGGTATTGCTTTTGTAGCAGCACTTGGTGTGCCAGGCTTTCTAGCACGATTAACATTGCAGAACCTCTGGGCTGTAAAACTGCAGCTGTTGCAGTCTCTTGTCTCTTGTTATAGTATCTGACATATCTTGACTTTCCAACGTTATTACTGTATCTGTAGCCGATATGTTAGCCTTTGTCAACAGTCTTTACCTAGGTGACTTCGACGTTAGTGTTTCCTTGATCCATTTGCTCTTATATCTGTTCTTTCGTGAAGTAAGTTTTATTGCGTTTCACGACACATTTCCTCCCAGCTTGATAGAAGTTGCGTGGCTTCGATAATAATGTTAGGTGGCAGGGGCAATTCCCTATCTTTCCTTGGAGATGTCTATCAATACACTGGTTGCCTTGTTGTTGATTGTGGACAATCCGACGTCGTAAATTTTCTCCAGGTTGTCCGCACTTCCTTTCCCAAAGACGCTCTCCAGAAGCACCTGATGTGATATGTCAGTAGGACTGAGATGTGGGCTCCTCCTCTTATTCAGTTGGCGCTTGGTGATATTTTCAAGGTTCTGTAGATGCCTTCCTTTAGCTAGTTCTTGATAAAGCTTTCCCGTAATTGTTGGCTGACCTTGCATTATTTGTTGTTTTTCTCCCCTGCCATTTAGACTATTTTTGTCAGTGTGGTTCGGTAGCACCATTATTCGGCTGTGACGTGTCTGTTTGTAATCCTACCCCGTGATTAGCATGGTATGCCTGTTGACAGCGGTAGCGATGATGGTGTCCTAACTCCTCTTCTTTACGGGTTTGAACATTGGTTGTTTTAGCAAAGATTTTGTTCCGACCATTGCTCTTCATCTTTGAAAATATGGCGACCTGATGCCGATAACCCTCGCAGTTGCGAATGAAGAAGAGTGTGTACCAAGAAAAAAAAACCATTATAATACAGACACGCATAGATCTATCAATGCAGACTTGCATCGGTTTAATGAGAGCGACATAAGGCAAATATACAATGGGATAATCATGAGCTTTCGCGACTAACGCAGGCTGAAATACTTGCTTATTATTGTAACCATTTATAACAATATATAACATGTTTTAAGAAACATAACATCTACTACATAGATACAGAATTTTGAAGGTGTACGAATAATCCAGACCAATTATAGGAAATCTTCATGTCTTTTAAGTTACGTATGCGAATGTCATGTCAGAGTATTCAGTCTGAAGACTGGCATGTTTCTGAAATCACTTTTGTATGCAATGATCGTAAACACATTATTAGAAAGACAACAAACCAAATTAGTTCCCCTTTTTCTTTCATACCCACGTTGTATGACCTCCACCTTTGATAGCAATTTCCGGCTGTCAGGACAAGTGAGTCCCGTGTCTTGCTCAGGTGCAGTGTAACTAACTGTTTCCGGCAAATAGATAACGCGTGGTTAAGGGCAGCTTTACACAATTACAACTGCAAAGAACTCAGTTCGCTGCGGCGACAAGGCTTCTTCAGTAAACAACCAGAAACAAACTCAACACAAAATAAAGTCATAAATGACACTTAAGTAACTATATTTAGGTGTAACAACAATATTATGCAACCGTATGAAATAAAGATTAGGCATGGACCATGACTTGCAATGGGTGGTACTTTACTCAGATGATTTAAATATAAAAGGTGAACTAAGACTGAAGACGCGATCTATTAGACAGTGAGACGATGCATGGCCTATTAGGGTGAGGCGGCTGCTTTCAGATATGAGTATGGGAGAGGCGTGAACATTGCCCAGTACAAGAAATTCAGGGAGGAGGAGAGAGAATATGCAAATGAGATGATGGAACACAGCGGGAAAAGACAGTAGAATTGGAACAATATAGGATAGAATGAGAGTGCACCTTGGATAAATATATAAGGAAGTAGCTTCAACGTGTGAGTTTCTAACACTATCATAGTATGAGTTTCTAACACTGTCAACGTGTGAGTTTCTAACACTGTCAACGTGTGAGTTTCTAACACTGTCAACGTGTGAGTTTCTAACACTGTCAACGTGTGAGTTTCTAACACTGTCAACGTGTGAGTTTCTAACACTGTCAACGTGTGAGTTTCTAACACTGTCAACGTGTGAGTTTCTAACACTGCCAACGCGTGAGTTTCTAACACTGTCAACGTGTGAGTTTCTAACACTATCATAGTGTGAGTTTCTAACACTGTCAACGTGTGAGTTTCTAACACTATCATAGTGTGAGTTTCTAACACTGTCAACGTGTGAGTTTCTAACACTGACAACGTGTAATGATGTCATAGAGATCGATGAATGATACTATCCACACACAAGGGATTGTAATAGTGAGGAGTATAACGTCAAACACACACAGATACATGAAAGAGTTAAGGTATAAAACAAGCTGTACAGATTCTAACAAATCGCATGCTTATAGGTCATGAAGAATGCACGTGTCTCATGATACATAGCTTCTCTCTTACTGATCACTACAAAATAGAGACAGTTAGGATATTTCTTATAGATCGTTTCGTTAAATCCAACAATCAAATACAATATTCCTTTACACTTTAACATTGAGATTGCAAGAACTGATGGTATACTGTGTCATCAAGAGTGTAATGTAACACCATCTGATCCATATGATAACAAGATGGCACAACAAAGATAATTATTGTGCAGTGATGCTTTAAAATATACAACACTACTTCCCTCGTAGTATTTAGGATTGCACCTACATAAAAAAAAAAAATAAAAACGTCCACGCGTGACAGAGACAGCAAAGATGATGATTTAGAGTGGGTATGGGAGTCTGTTAACAGTGTTTACAACAGCTTCAGTTTAGTTTAGTTTAGTCGTTGGATCAACATCACGGCACACGGTTTATCCCCATAAGTGCTCCGTTTTCCTCCTAACTCAAACCTGAGTCTGGAGAAACTCAGCTCAATGCACGAACTCCGTAGCATCGGCGAGGATCCTGAAACACTTTGGGAAGATTTTTAACTCGAAATTTTGCCCGGGCAGCGCCGTTAGGTTACTTTTTTTCGATTTCAAACTGCCAAGGGAATTTTTACATGCGCAACAATACACACGGGCGTCCGATCTCACTACCCAGAGAGCAGGGGAAATTTTATTACTGGACGTCCACGTGAAAAAATCCCGGTCTTCACCGGGACTTGAACCCGGGACTTGAACCCGGGACCTCCAGCACTCAAGGCGGACACCATACCTCGAGACCACTCAGCCCCCTTTACAACAGCTTCTTTCACTGCTATTCATATATCACTAGAAACAGTAGGAAATAAATGGTGGGCTCTATATGTACAGGAGTACTACACAGTCTAACCATTCTAAGATTGAAAAATATTTGTGGATAAAGAGGAATATTGAAATCCATATATACGCATAATACACGACCGCGCAACTGTCTAATTGATAATGATTAACTGAGACCCAAAGATTATGTTAGTCATTATGGATTATCCAAGACATACAAAAGAGAAAGTGGTGAAGAAAACTAAATTATAGAGAATGGTGGGGTTGCTGGGAGGAAAGCTAACATGGGAAATAATATCAACAGTTCGATAAAGCTGTGATGAGTGTTAAGGTTATGTGGTAGTAAGAATCCGATCCAGAAGATAAGACGGTTGTCAATGGTCTTTCATCCAACCGGCATGATCAGGCGAATGTAATCTGAACCTCGGATACTTGCCAGTGATCTGTGCTTTTGAAGTGAACGGAAATCGAATTTGGGGTTTTGTTACTAAAAGGCGAAAGTTGAAGGCTGCACAGTCGTTTTGGGGTGGGGAAGGAAACTGGCCAGTGAACACGTCAGAGAAATGATTACGGGTATAGGTAGTTCACGAGAGTGCTCGAGGATGCAGGATTCAGGCGGGAAAAGTGGGGCAATTAAGAATCACTGATGGACCAGGAATGAATCTGAGGTGGAGTAGCCTAGTGGCTATTTCCACAAGATATGAGATTGTACCGTGTTGGTATGTCATGATGCTATCAAGATCGGTGAATAATGATGTGCACCCATATTAGGAGTGAGGATTGGCGTAGCCTGGAAATAATGTAGAGATCGGATCATCTATAAGTCTTATGCAGAGTGCAATGAGCATTATCCATTGAAAACTGATGAAAATGTGTTAGCTGTTTGCAAATGCTAATTACTTCAAATTATAATAAAGTTAACTGCGTATGCTAATCTTATCCAATATATGGTATTATTTTTATAGACTTGTTGTTTTCATTTCAGAGTAACTGATGGCAGCTGGCCCGTTTGATGATCAGTGTAGGAGTGTAACAACCCAACAGCAAACAGCATGTGTGAGATATTAGAAAACTTCACGGCAACCTGAGAATGCTGACTCTGCGTAATTCAGTGTTGGGGCCGCACAACCGTTACATCCACACACTGGTCAGCATATTTGCAGTTGTGTCTTCAGCCTTAAGTACCGTCTTGTCGTCAGCATTAGCCACAGAGAGGAAAACGCAGTTGCTGACCACGCCGTCTATAGCATCAGCAATAACAAAAGTGACTGATATTCTAGGCGTCGATCAGAATTACCAGCTGTTGGTCGTGGTCGTTGCTCACTCGACAAACATGACCCTGAATGAGAACCAAAGTCAGAGCAGACAGCCCAGCCTCAATTACTGCCTTAATCTGACGATAGCCGAAATACAAGACAACTTCACAGAGTGCCTGCCTCCTCTCCCTAAGCATCTTTATTTCACCGACGACAACATCGTGTCGGTTGCTGCTTACTCCTGCATGTTTGTGGTAGCTGCCTGCGGAAACTTAACTGTTTTTATAACATTGTTCAGAAACAGGCGAGTGAAGTCCAGAATCAACATGTTTATAATGCACCTGGCCATATCTGACCTCATCGTGACTTTTGTCATGCTGCCCCTAGAGATAGCCTGGAACTCTACAGTGGCTTGGTTGGCCGGAGATGTGGCGTGCAGACTGCTCACATTCTTCAGAGCTGTAGGCTTCTATTTGTCCTCGTTTATACTTGTTTCGATCAGTCTTGATCGATATTTCGCCATTATGAGGCCACTGTCAATCACAGATGCTGACCTGAGAGCTAAAATAATGTTGTTGATTTCATGGTTATTGTCTATTATCGCCAGTGTACCGCAGGTAAGTTCACGTTGTGACGCTTTCTAACAACACAATTCTATCTTTATGTGTGTGTATGTGTGGGTCATTATCATCATAACGACAACCACCACCATCACCATCACCACCACAATCATTATCATGCATTGCTTTGTTCTGTTCTGAACTGTTACCCCATATGACATACCAACATTATCTCTTTCATAAATCAGATGTCCCACCTATGTTGATGTCATGTAACCTACCTGTTATACCTTGAAGTCGGCGCTGTAACTTAGGTTGAGTGAACGCGCTTCACAATTACGTGGCTTACCGAGTCGAGGGTTCGAAGTCAGCGGCAGACGATTTGGAAGCAGACTGACATGCGATATTGTAGATTGTATGAGCGTCGGTCGTTAGGAAAGAAATGACATGACAAACTACTGAAAGTAAACATTGCATAATCAATCACAAAGCGCCAAGACATTGGAATTGTTTGCGACGTCCTATAAAAGGTACGCAGCTAATTTTTTCACCATTAATCCATCTACCTTATAGTCTTCACGCTTCCCCTGTATACATTCATCCATAGTTATTTTTTTCGGACATTCATTTTACAAACCAAAAAATACACTTTACACCTTAATTTAGTCATCTAAATATAATTTAGACTCATCTTGAAAATATGTTAGTCTAGCTGTCCAAATATACTTCAGATGCTCTTGGAAAACATTTAGTCTAGTTCTCTAAATATATGTTAGAGAGATCTTGAGTACTTGTATATATTAATCTAGTTGTCTAAAAATAAGTCAGATCTTGAAGATATGGTCGTTTAGTTGTCGAAATATACTTGAGATCACCTGGAAAAGATCTTAGTCTAGTTTTCTAAATATAGGTTACACAGATCTTGAAGATAATTTAATCTAATTTTCTAAATATTGGTCAGATAGAGCTTGAAGATATCTTGTATTGTTGTCACAATATACTTCAAATCCTGGAAATATCTAAGTCTAGTTTTATAAATATAGGTTAGATAGATATTGAATATATGTTAATCTAGTTGTCTAAATATAGGTCAGGTAGATCTTGAAGATATATTAGTCTAGTTGTCCAAGTATAGTTCAGATACAGCTTGAAGATGTCGAATGCTAGAGGCTTATTTGTGTTTCAGATACACATTAAGATATATTCGTCTAGACGTTTAAATATATATGAGGTGCGTCTTGAAGATATATCGTTGCTGACTCATAGGTTGTAATTACGTCTGTGATCCCCGGAAAGTATATACATGAGTCTCAGATAGTTATGGTGTGTCGTATTCTAAATATAGACACAGATTGCAAACGTGTAGATCTCTTAGTCAGGACATACAGGCATGTTTCAGTTATGTGTAAGGCTTTTATTTCTATATAACACACACACACACGCGCGCGCACGCACACACACACACACGCGCGCGCGCTTGCTTGCATTTTGCATGTCCTGTGTAGAACGTGGTGACCAACCCTAGGTTCATTATCTAGGTAAGTGTATGTTCGGTAGATTGTCTGTGCTTGACGAGAAGAACATGTCAGTTCAACTGACCGCTTGCGGAATGAACCCATTGTCTCACAGTCCACACACACACAGTTTCAGATCAAGCGCCTTAAACCTCTCGACAAAGTTGACGTATATATATATACTAGCTGACCCTGCCCGGCTTCGCCCAGACCCTGGTGGGGATCTATCTATCTATCAGTCTGTCTGTCTGTTTGTTTGTCTGTCTGTCTGTCTGTCTGTCTGGCTGACCCGGCCCGGCTTCACCCAGTCCCTGGTGGGGAGCATCTCATTTAATTCATATAAGTAGTCATATAAGCTCTTCCGTTCCCGACTATCTGTCTATCTGTCTGTCTGTCTGACCCGGCCCGGCTTCACCCAGTCCCTGGTGGGGAGCATCTCATTTAATTCATATACGTAGTCATATAAGCTCCCGTTCCCGACTATCTGTCTGTCTGTCTGTCTATCTGTCTGTCTGTCTGACCCGGCCCGGCTTCATCCAGTCCCTGTTGGGGAGCATCTCATTTAATTCATATAGTAGTCATATAAGCTCCCGTTCCCGACTATCTGTCTGTCTGTCTGTCTGTCTGAGCCGACCTGGCTTCACCCAGTCCCTGGTGGGGAGCATGTCATTTAATTCATATAAGTAGTCAAATAAGCTCCCGTTCCCGACTATCTGTCTGTCTGTCTATCTATCTGACCTGGCGTGGTTTTGCCCAGCTCCTGGCGCACAGTAACTTAAAAGAATGTCCTTCCACACACCATCCATTATTTTTAATGAAAACTGTTTTTAATCACCGACATGACAGTTGATAACTTCGTTAAGCAGAAACAAATGGGTTACAATGTTATGCATTATGCATTATTTTTATGAAAACTTTGAAAATGCCTTAAAGATTATATCATTATTTATTATAACTCCTATGCCTGAAAATAACTATAGACAAAGAGTTTAACAATAGTGCAAGTAAGTCCAACAATATGACAATAAAGTATATAGAAATGTTATTAAAAGTTATGCCCCTTGAAATAACTTTTCTAGAGTGAAGTCCCCCTGCTATATAGAAATTATATAATGAAAAATGAAAAATTAAATGTTATTAAGTAAGTAGCCGATTTTACACTAAGAAACTATTACAGTCGGTGGCACAGGAATGAAAGGAAGACGTGTAGAAAATTTCATCTCAATCGGATGCACCGTTATCGAACGCATCCAATACATAGCTACATACACACCCACATACACTCTGTTATATATATATATATATCTTCTTCAGCGTTCTGAGCCATTGAGGTTCTTTGCTGCAAATACAATCTGTCCCCATTCTATATATATATATATATATATATATATATATATATATATATATATATATATATATATGTATATATATATATATATATATATATATATATATATATATATATATATAAAATTATAAGACTTTGCCGATTATATCAGCGTGGCGGTCATGGTTCACCACCGCAGGCGATCACGATGCTTGAACACCAGATCTATGTTCTTAGTCATGTGGCTAAGCCATCTGGATATTTATCTCTCTCCCTTCTCCTGGCTCCCCCCCCCCCCCACCCCACCACCATTTATTTTGCCAGATGTCACTAAGGCTTCCAGCATTTAGCATTTCCACATCTTCTGTCGATATGTGTGTGTATATATATGTGTGTGGGAGTGTTTGTGTATTTGTGTATGTGTGTTTATGTATGTGTAGGTTCTTTAACAATTCTACACGCGTTAATGTATATTGGGCGTACAGCGCTTGACCTATAATTGTGTAGACCAATCAGCACACAGCTGGTGATTCGGTCAGTAGCACGGCGGCCGCCTTTACTTTCAAAGAGATTTTTGTTATCATTTTAGGCTGAGTCGATCTTTAAAGCACAGGTCATAATTTAAAAATGCGAATCCATCCGGCTGCGGATTGAAACCATGATATCCTCGGTACGGCAGGCAAGAAGATAACATGGGCGAAGAGAAATCTGCAATAGTGTACAACCAGGGTGAGAGACAGAGAGTGTTAGAGAGTCATTGTAGCTAACCTTCATTGTGGAGACGGCATCCGATTGATGATTTCTAGAACTGATTATATTGCCACAATGATGAGGTTGAAAATCTGACACTATTAGGTTAGTAAACACAGTTTCATAATTATTTTACATACCGAGTAGAGGGTTTAAAAACAGCCGCTGATCGCCTTGAGTTGTGAAGTTTATTTTATTTTGTTTTGTTTTTTTGCCTTTTCTCATTTTCGTCATTACGTTTGGCCAATGAGGGTCTTTTAGACTTTCGCGATGTAATAGTGAAAGTCTTGATGTTTCCATGTAATTCACCCTCCCCCACCCCCCTTTAAAGGACATGTAGCTTACGTTTGTTTAAACTATTCACTACGCAACAACTAGAAATGTATCGGTTGTGGTAATTTTGCCATATATACTTACTTCTAATAGGACACCGCACGACGGTGAACCAAACAACTGGGTGATACATTGTTCAAACACCACCACTCTTCGGCAAATGAGCTCAAAATGAACCAGTACTCACATGATGCAGGAACTAACTCATTTTGGCTTAATGGTTACAATTTGTTACAACTCTCTGCACATTTGAAGTCATGCAAACAATCCGTCTGTTCAGTTCAATCACTGGGTCGTGCTTGGGGGGAACACAGTAGCTTGAGAAAATGAAGTTACCCTACAAGTTCAATGCGCTAAAGTAGATCTGGGCAGTACAGTACAAAGAGAGGTCTCCACGGTGAAGTGTTTAAGCCATCCCCCTCGCGCACTGAAGGTCTTGAGATGGTTCCGGGACTGCCTAGTTCAAGCCATGAGTACAATTTTTCCAGGGACACCTGGTATTCACCGCTGTAGCTGCGGAGTTCGTGCTTCCTGCGATACCCTCGGCAAGCGGCTTGCCGTTCTGCGAAAAGAGACAATCAAATGGGGTAACCCCGGTGCAATGAAGTTGACAGCTTGACTGTAGCACCTTAACCTTTTAGTACAATACATATTTAAACAAGGATCCAGCCCGAGTTCACATCTAGATAATCACCTCAAAGATCAATGTGTCCGTCCGACTTGGACATGCATGTGTGTTAGGTTGGCTTCCTCTAAACCACATGTGTCAAACTCAAGGCCCGCGGGCCACATCGGGCCCGGAGAGCAATCATATCAGTCTCGAGAGGTCTCAGCCGACGTACAAATATATTCGGCCCGAGAGAGCATTTTAGGCAAACATATTTTTTTAATGGCAACGATACAAAGTGCAAATCAAACTGCATAATTAACAGCCTTGCATCAGTGTTCGCTCGGCGCTTTCATGACTTTGAAACACAGAAAAGTAATTTCGAGCTGTTTCTTAATCCATTTGCCATAGATGTGGAAACTGCACCTGTAAATTTGCAGATGGGGTTAATAGAGCTGCAGTGTAATGGGACACTAAAGGCAAAGTACGACAATGTGGGGCCTGCTCAGTTCACTCGTTTCATTCCTGAAGAAATGCCCCGGCTTCGTCTACATGCGGTTCGAACCTTGAGCATGTTTGGTAACACATATCTGTGTGAGCAGCTGTTTTCTGTGATGAAGATTACCAAAACATCACACAGGAGTCGTCTCACTGATGAACTCTTGCAGTCTATCACGAGAATCTCAATGACATAGAACATTATTCCCAACATAAACGAACTTGTAGCCAAGAAAAGATGACAAACATCTTGCTCTGACAAATTGACGTAAGAGTGAAAATGTGAATACCAATGATGTTTTATTATTAAAACATATTTTCTGTTTTAATTTATATTAAGGTTTAAAATAGGTTTAATTTTCGGCTTATTGAATGTTTATCTTGTTTGGCCCGCAACCTTACGTGTGGTTTGAGTTTTGGACCGCTGAGCGATTGAGTTTGACACCCCTGCTCTAGACATATCCCATCTGAGGTAATGGGCTCTATCTAACCAGGGAAAGGTTTACTTTCCGCTGACAATTTTGCCAGGGAAACGGAATTACGGCCTATTCCTTGCGATTGCCACCTGACATGGGATTTGTAACGTCATCATCATCCAGTGCTTTGCCGGCTGGCGTGGGAGATCATGTCTCTCCACAAATTACGATCTCCGACGTCATGGATCAGTTCTTGTGTAGACTCCCTTCCGTGCCATGACACAAGACAGTCAATAATCTTTCCACGATGTCTTTCTCTATTTCTCTTTCCGCAAATCTTTCCGATTGTCATAACATGTTCCATATTTTATCTTTCATAACGTGACCAAAACACGAGGACTGCCTCTTTCTGATGTTTGTGATAAGTAGTCTTTGCGACATAGCTTCCCTTAAAACATCCTGACTGCTCTCTTTGGTTGTCCACATAATTTTCAGCATTCTTCTATAAAACCACATCTCCAGGGTTTCCGCGGATTTTTTCGCCCGTGTACTAATTGTCCAGGACTCACAGCCGTATCTTAAAACTGATTCTATGTAACATGTAAAAACTCTTTTCCTGACTATCAAGGACAGTGAGTTGTAACATGCAGAACTTAAACACGGAACCTCCTATTTTTCACTCTTATCCGAGAAGACTAGGTTATCTCACTGCCAAAGATATCAGGCGGACTCGTGATATCATTAAATACAATAATTCTCAGAAAACATTTCCACAAATTCGAACCCGTTATCTTCTGAGCCTGACACGGGCACTGTAACATCTGGACCAGGGCTCCCCCGTGTGCTAACAACCTAGGTTTTGGTTCAGACATGAGGAACCTTTATTACAGTCGCATCAATATCGTTATTACTCTTTCATTCACCTTCAAACGCAAGTTCTGGCCAGTTTATCGATCACGGCTCATTCAACTGTCTAGAGTCGTAGCCTATCAATTCCGATTATGACGTCTCTCCAAACATCACATACAGACCGTCTAGTCTCGTGATTTCTCTGTTAAATTTGCTCCCAGTATTTCACCACGTTGTTAAAGGAAGCAAACGGAACGGCCATCATACGCATTGAATTATTGTGCTAGGCCGCAGTTTTCCTTGCTCGATAAGCACAGCTGGGAATATATGGTCATTATTACACCTAGTATTATACAAATGCAAGATAAATTAAACACAGTTGATGAGACGTCACAACAAGCAGGTTCAACAATTCGTACGGGAAAGACACGGATAATGAGAATACGTCAAACAAATGATAACCTGATTTCCCTTGATGAAACTTCACTTCAAGAGGTGGAATCCTACACCTATTAAGGCATAAATGAAGACAAAGATAGGGAAACAAATACAGATATTATGAGTACAAAAGGCAAGGGAGCTCCCGTAGAGCTTAAGGCATTTGAGGAAGTCAAAAGAAATTAAAACTAGTATTGAACTTAAAATATTTAACTCTAACGTTAACTCAGTACTGCAGAAATAAACAGAATCATGCGGAATGACTAAATTAATTACAAACGAGCTACAAGCATTCTTTACTGGTGCTTGCGCATGACAGAAGGACAACAATGGTATACAATAATAAGTCATGCAGAGATTCGGTCCAGAGCTAGACATATACCAGTGAATAAAGTGCTGAGAAAAAGTACGGTGAGCAGGTCACATGTGGAGAAAACCTAATCACAGTGTCTCTAGAAAGTGCTTTCTCTAGAACCTAGAGTTCAATGGAAACAGAGAGAACAGAGGGAGACCTAAAACGCATGGAAAAGAGAATACGTTCATTAATGAATAATACTGAGAGGTCATAGGAGATAGCAAATTCTACTGCGACGTATCGTGAGAATTTTGAGGGCCTATGCTTCAATAGAAGACAAAGAAGCAACTGAAGAGGATTACACGTAGTGGTAGATGATGGACACTACACACGAGTGTGAGAAACGCATTTCAGTGACCCAGTTATACATAGGAATGAGTGGACAAACCTCTACCTGGACAGAGAAGGATACTCATGTGTCCTAACAGCTGAAAATTGATGTCAAATACGGAGGCCACAAGCCTCTCATGAGGATGTGGAAGCCAAGGGGAAACCACCTATACTTTGTTGTTTTCCTACAATGCATTTCAATTCCTACAGCAGTTTGCAAATCGATTGAGTCATATGATCAGTAACTTATACAAGTCTTCGGATTGAATAACTTGACAGGGAATCATGGCGGAAAGCGAATACTTAATCCACTTAGAACAGCAGTATACCAGCAATCTTTGCTGATGAGGCAGTTATCCATCTGTGATAGAACCATTGTCCCGAAACACCAAATCAAGCTATATTTATCCATTCCAGCGTGAGTACCAAGCAACTTGCATAAGTATAACCGAAAGGCAATTAGCAAATTGAGTAACCAAACAGATACCAGTATTGGCGGAAAAGAGAGTTATTCAGTCTACAGGAATCCCAGTATAGACCACAGGCTATACAACTAAGCTCAGCCATCTCTCAAAAGCTGTTAAATTGCAGTCATTAAGTAAGCACAGAAAACAGCTCTTCGTATATTGTATACGATGAACAATAAACGATTGCTCAAATAAAACGCGGCATTTGCATTTAGGCTGTTCCACCCAATCTTGTGCAAACAAAAAGACTTCATATAAACGTGATATTACCTTGGGATAACAAATGCTCCACATTCGAAGGGTATTAGTGTCTATGTGTTTTAAGTATTTCAGTGAAAATATAATTCGTCAATTCAATTCATATGATACATATTCATATGATACATATTCCAGGCAATAAATCGTGCAACGTAATGTGTATGGCTTCTGTAGTTAACATAATTTATTGCTATTAACCTATAAAATTCCTCATCTGAGATCTTTGATGGTCTTTGAGTCTTATGGAACCCTTCAACTGCCATATCTGACAGTCATTGAACCTAAACCATCCTTCATCTACTATCATTGATTGCCTTGGAGTCAAAGCCATTCCCCATCTTCTATCCTAGATTTCCTTTGAACCACAGATACACTTTCGTCCAACACCTAAAAACCACCAGTTTACGTCATCAGAATTTGAGCGGAGCTTGTGGGAGAGTGAGTTGTTAGTGTTATGTTTCTATAGAAAGTATTTCTGGCATGTTGGTTCAAAGAACCCTCTCCAACTAGATCTGAAACATTAACCTCTTTATGAATGTATCGACAAGCGTCTGATTTTAGGCAAAGTTTATGCAGTTAGTTCTAACCTAAGCGCTTCATGTTTAAGCAGAAGTCTACGTTTCTGCGGGGCTTCACGCGTTTGAATTAAACTTCCAGTGCGCTGATGGTGGGGTAGCGGGTTTATTCCCTACACTGGTCAGTTGGACTTCAACTTTGACTTCCCGTTCAGAAAGCAATGGCAAACAGTTGCATGTACAATTGCTAAGTAGATCAACCTGTGGTTGGGGTTGATGGAAATTTCCTGCAAAGAACATGCAACATTTGTAGTGTACGTATGGGCCGAGGTAATTGAGATCTGTTCAGCGGGCAGTGATCCTAAAAAAACATCCAGAATGTTTAGTGTACGTATGAACCGAAGTAATCGAGGTCAGTTTACAGGACTGTGATCAGTGCGGCGTTTTGTAAAAACCTGCTATATACTTACAGGCTTCAAATTACGGTGGCCGCCTAAAGCACCATGGGTGTGTCGTTCAACAGTATCACTAGAAAGTCCTACCTCTGAAACCAACAGGACAAACGACCTAGCTAAAAAAAAAAAAAAATTTGTTGCATATCCAATGCAGGTCTTTGCAAGCAACTCCAGAATTCTTTGGCTGTGTATGATTCCTGGGCAAGTTTTACGTTCAGTAGTTTGTCATTGTTTTCTGAACGAACGACACTTAATTATGACTTATACCATTGTATGGAAATAAACGAAAGGCGGTCTGCATCTAACTCACCTGTGTGAGGTGGAAAATATTTAGTCCAGGATGTAGATAAGGGTATCCCGGTTGGGATAGGTTCACATCCTTTGTAGCTTTCTTCATGGAGCTTGGAAATTGGCTCGTTTCCCCTCACAATTACAGATAAAGCAAGTTTCCTACACGAGTTTTATAAAGATAGGTTCCTTTGGAAGGCGTGGAGACCACGGAAGTTCACCACTGATGATAAAGAAGATTGTATCCTCTATAATGTAAATGAGCTAGTGTGAGTTATTCCGCCCTCATGGGGTCTGCAGCAGTCTATCACAATGTTATGTATGCACAGAACATATAATGTGTGAACTAAACAAGCACTGTTAAGACAGAACATCCACTGTGTGAACAGAACATACACTATTATCACAGAACATCATCCACCAATAAATCACAAAGTCATGATTCAAATACAAACATATATTAAGGAATCAAAGGTTTGAGTGCGGGTCATTCTGTGAAAGTTTTATGCTCAACATGGAATACCACATAACCCGGTCAACAAATGTCCGCAGAAGTCGGATGTGTCGGCCTAACGGCGCAAGAACGCAGCTCTGCTGTAAACAGGCACAACGCAGTCACATCCGAAAAAAAAAAAAACTCCGGATGAACGCAGAAGAAGAAGAAGAAGAATACCACATGTTGTGAAAAACAAATTATGACACATCATTCATCTAAATCACAATAATGCAATATATATATATATATATATATATATATATATATATATATATATATATATATATATATATATATATATATATATATATATATATATATATATATAGTCAACTAAATGTCAGATAAATGTTTTCTATCTCCTTTGTAGCTGTTACAAAGCAATTTAGTACATCATATCTTGTACCTCCTGACTAGTGTGCTTAAATGTCCTAAACCAATAAATGAAGGTCTCCCCCTTGGGTCAGTTCATATATAAGGTTCCTCTCCAGTGTTGAGCTACGCATGGTAATGTTATACTGGCTGTCTCCAACACCTTGGTTTTCCCAGCATTTAGGTAATGGTTCACAGGGTCAATCTCTTGGTGGATGGGTATGGTGAGGGATGCATAGTAGTTACTGGAATACTGAGAGATCTGGTAGTTTATTGACATAGGTCACAGTACCTCTGCTGCATTCAGCAAGTAATTCCGCATCACCAGAATTGAATGAACAGCATTCATATTGGTAGGCCCAAAGTTACACCACCAATCTACAGTACAAACAAAATAAAACTGCTTATGCATTTGACAAACATCATATGTCATTATAATATAAGATGTGTAAAGAGGAAAAGAAAAATAGGAGGAGGAAGGAGTGTGGGTCCACTCAAAGGTGAGATCACTACCCTCTTCTCCCTAGATGGAATTCATACCAACATCTGATGGAGTATGACCAGTATCTGCTTAGGTATCAACAATTGTTCTCCATTGATGCTGTAATGTTGTGATGAGCTAAACGCATGATGAGACAACGACAATGAGAAAAGATAAGGTCATCAAGATGAGGCCAAGTTGTCCCGATGTGACAAAGTAACCCTTGTAACCCCTTCATTACAGAGTCGGCCAAACGACATAGAGGGAGACACAAAATAAATGGAGAAGAGAATTATAGACACAGATGAACAATCTCGGGGGGGGGGGGGGTATGGAGTCGCATGACATAACACAATTAGGGTGGTGTGGGATGTGTTGTGAGGGGACGTATGCTCCAATAGGTAATGAAAGGCAAAAGAAGCAGAGAAGCCACACAATAAGTGTAGGCGGTATTACAACGACAGAAAATGTTAATTCACAATAAGTGCCGCCACATCACATGTCATCACGGGCCTGATGTTACGTAAGATTAGGATAACTAAGATGCAAATGTCAGACAACATTAGTGTAGCTCGAAACACAACCGCTGCATACAAATAGTAGTTGACATGTGTCCGGAAGCAACAATTCAGCTGTGCACGAAACGCAATGAAATGGCAATCGCCCTGGAATCTTTGAGACAATGTAACACATATAGAAATGAGTTGTACAGTGTGTTCTCAGGAAAGTAAAACACCATTTTACACCACTTAAATCGCATCGGGCAAATGGTACCAGACCCATATCTGTATATATCAATCGACACTCGGTGGGTGATGTGGCCAGCCATCATTACTCCCCAAGACATGTCCTGATACACTGAAATACTTGCAACACATAGACACTAATGTCCTTCAAATGTGGAGCATTTGGTATCCCACGGTAATTTTACGTTTAAAAAAGAAGTCTTTCTGTTTGCACACAATTGTTTGGAACCGCCTAATTGCAAACGCCTCTTTACATTTGAGCAATCATTTATTCCCTTCGGGGTGCTTAGTGGTCTCGAGGTATGGTGTCCGCCTCGAGTGCTGGAGGTCCCGGGTTCAGGCCCCGGTGAGGACTGGGATTTATTTAAAAAATCCACCTGGACTTCCAGTAATAAAATTTCCCCTGGTCTCTGGGTAGTGAGATCGGACGCCCGTGTGTATTGTTGCGCACGTAAAAAATCCCTTGGCAGTTGGAAATCGACAAAGAGTAGCCTAACGGCGCTGCCCTGGCAAAATTTCGAGTTAAAAATCTACCCAAAGTATTTCAGGATCCTCGCCGTGTGCTACGGAGTTCGTGCATTGAGCTGAGTTTCTCCAGACTCAGGTTTGAGTTTGGAGGAAAACGGAGCACTTATGGGTTAAACCGTGTGCCGTGATGTTGATCCAACGACTAAACTAAAACTAAAAAACAAAAAAAACAAATCATTTATTGTTCGTCGTATACAATATACGAAATGCAGTTTTCTGTGTTTCGATTCGAGCCCATGACCACCTGGCCGGCAGACGAGTGACTTGTCACTACACAACCGCGACTCCAATAGTGTGTTCTGCTGTGTTCTTATTTCTGGTTTAAAAAAAAAGTCGCTTAAAAGTCGACAGGGTCGACTTCATTGCACCGGGTTTTATCCCATATGGCTCCGTCTCTTTCCGCAGCGCGGAAAGCGTCGCACAAAGCACGAACTCCGTAGCTCTAGCGACGACCCACAGGAGTCTCCGAAAAACTTAACTCGTGAACCGAAGGACGCGGCCCGGAATCGAACCCACAACCTTCGGAGCCCGATTTAAACGGCTTGACCACTTCGCCATGAAGACTCCCTCTTATTTCTGGTAATATCGACAAACATCTGGTCAGATTAATCTCTTCTTATTTCTTTGATACCCAGGATTTCCCAGCGAAGTATACCTTTGTTTATTATGTAAACAAGAAATAGAGAGTTTAGGATCATGTTTAGTGTCATGTTAAGGGTTATATTTAGGGTCATGTTTTGGGTCATATTTATTCTCATGTTTAGTGTTTTGTTTAGGATAATGTTTATGGCATGGCTATGTTTAGTTTCATGTTTAGTGTCATATTTATTCTCCTATTTATTCTTCTGTTTAGTGTCATGTATAGTGAGTGGTAACACATTGCAAATGAGAATTGTCAAATGTTATGTATGTTCAACACTACTATATGGCACAGAAGCCTGGACAATGAACAAGTAATTAAAACGTCGAATAGAGGCCCTGAGGATGTGGATATACAGAAGAATATGTCACATTTCATGGAAACAAATACAAACAAATACAGAGGTTTTTAAAGGAAAAAAATAGGTATGAAAGGAGTGTTAATGAAAGAAATAAAAAAGAGCCAAGTGAAATGTTTCGGTCACGTTACAACACATAATACTTTTATCAAAATCATACTGCACTGTAAGGTTGAAGGCAAGCGAACAAGAGGTAAACAACAATACAAGTGGGAAAATAACATCAAGAGATTGACGAACATCAGCCTGACATAATTTACAGTCAAGACGAGAGACAGACAGTGTTGGAGATCCATTGCAACCTTATTTGTGGAGACAGCCCCCGATTGATTTATTAGTGGCAGAGGATGAAAACGGGAATAGAAGAATTCTCAAAGTGTTTCTATATTTACTGTTTCAATGGTGACTATAGAAACCAACAGCATCTACACATAGGAAACGGGACAGTCACAGAGGTGCAATAAACTACACATCATGTCGTCCTTTCATCTCGATATTAACTTTCTAAATGAGCTATTTGTCAATTGCTGACCCGAATGTTTCCTCTAGTAGTATTCTACCGCAAGACTAATTACAGCGAGTCTCGAATACTTATTAAAGGCACCAGATGATGGTGATGATTTTTACATATTCTATGCCATGCCGATAAGTGTGGGCGGTCATTTTTCGCCATCTCACTCGATCACTAGAGTCGTGGATCAGCTCAGTATTCTTGTCTGGACCATACCACATGGTCAAGCCATCCAGGTATTTACTTCTCTGGCTTCAGCTGTTCTTTCCCATTTGCCAGTTGTCACCTAGTTCCCCAATTTATTTCTTGTCATAACGTGACCAAAAAACATTGTGGGTGTCTACGTCTAAGTCTAGACTACTTCGTTCCTTCTCTTCATCTTTTCTACGTACTTTTTTCTGTACACTGTATCACTCAATATAATCAGAATATGTTATTTCTTCCATTTCTTCTCCTGGCATGGTTCATTATAATGGACTTTTCTACTTTTGCCTAGAGCTGTTATAAGCTCAGGTTTTCATAAAGTTAAACTTCGAAAAGAGAAGCAATTTTCAAATAATCTATAGTTTGAATTGTTTTCGTGACTGCATTTACATTGAAGAATTTGCTGGCTCAAGTTTACAATTACATTTCGCAGACCGTAATTTTGCCTTTAAAAAAGGAAGCCTCCGGAAAAATAAAACATTCCATATGTGATGCGGGCAATGATCTGAAATGTTTTAATCTTCAGTTAACATGTTGCAAAAGTTCCTGCCTGCCTGCCTGCCTGTCTGCCTATCTATCTACCTACTTACATATCTGTCTGTTTGACTGCCTGCTTACCTACCTACCTACCTACCTACCTACCTACCTACCTACCTACCTACCTACCTACTTATCTATCTATCTATCTATCTATCTATCTATCTATCTATCTATCTATCTATCTATCTATCTATCTATCTATCTATCTATCTATCTATCTATCTATCTATCTATCTATCTATCCGTCCGTCCGTCCGTCCGCCCGCCCGCCCGCCTGCCAGCCTGCCTGCCTGCCTGCCTATCTACCTTCCTACCTACCTACCTATCTGACTACCTACCTCCCTATCTACCCTAGCTACACACCTAGTTATCTACCTACCTACCTAGCTACCCACCTAGATAGCTACCTACCTACTTATCTGACTACCTATCTCCCTATCTACCTACCTAGCTACACACCTAGTTATCTACCTGCCTACCTAGCTACCCACCTAGATAGCTACCAACCTGTCTGTCTGTACCGTGATGTGGATGCGTGTGGGTTGGGGGATGGGTGCGTGATGGGTGTGGGGATGTGGGTGTGGGTTGGGAGTATGTCTGTGTTTGTGGGTGTGTGTGTGGGTGGGTGGAGGATGTATGTGTAGGTGGTGAGAGTGTTTGTAGGTGGGGAATGTGTGGATGAGTGGGAGATGTGTGGGAGATGTATGTGTGGGTGAGGGATGTGTGTGTGGGTGGGGGAGGTGTGGTTTGGTGTGGGATGTGCGGGTGGGTGAGGGATGTGTGAGGTTGGGGGATGTGTGTTTGGCTGGGTGGTTGGGATGTGTGAGTGTGGGTGGGTAAGTTTGGGAGGTATGTGTTTATGGGTGGGTGCGGGATGTGTGGGTGTGAGTGGTTGAGGGATGAGTGCGTGGGTGGGGGAATGTGTGTAAGGATGTGGGTATGGGTGGGGATGTGTATGGGTCGTGTATGTGCGGGTTGGTGGGGGGATATGTGTGTGGGTGGAAGAATTTGTGGTTGAGGGATGAGTGGATGGGGGGTGGGTGATTGGGAGTGTGTAGGTGGATGGGTGGAGGATGAGTAGAGGATGTTTTGGTGGGTGAGTGTGTGTGGGATGGGTGATGGGTGTGGCGTGTGTGTGGGTGGGGAGATTGTGTGGGTGAGGGGTGTGTGTGGGTTGAGGATGTGTGTAGAGGTGGGTGCGGTATGTGTGTATGGGTGGAGGGGGAGATTGTGTGGTGGGGGAAGTGTGGGTGGGGGAAGTGTGGGTGGGCACATGATGTGTGGGTTGGCAGTGGATGTTTGTGTGGATGGGGGAATGTGTGGCTGGGGATGTGTGTTTTGCTGAGTGGTTGGGGATGTATGGATGGGTGGGTGGAGGATGTGTGGGTGGGCGAGTGTGTATGGGGTGGGGGATGTGTGTGTGTGGTAGGGGAGATGTGTGTATGTAGGGGATGTGTGGGTGGGTGGGTGGGGGAATATATGTATGCCTGGGGTGTGTGCGTGGTTGGGGTACGTGTGTGGGTGGTAGGATGTGTGTGTGTGGTGGATGTGTGGTCAGTGGGTGATGTGTCGGTTGATGGAGGATGTGTCTCATAACATGGTAATATGCATTGTTTATGTTTACAACATTCATTTGATAATGTTTTTTTTTATTGTAAAGGCATCATGCACTATTGATGAACGAAAGATGAGTGACTGGAAGGGCCGACTGTAAGACGTGCCTGCGTGCCCAGTTTGTAACCATTCTAAAATAAAGACCAATCAATCAATCAATCAATCAATCAATCAATCTGCCTGCCTGCCTGTACTCCTACTACTTGTTTACATACCGACCAACTAACATAATTATCTACCTTCCAACATGTACAGTCTGCTAACCTGTCTATCTACAAACCTACCTGCCTACGCACGTGATTATCTATATGCGTACCTTCTTACCTATCTTCATATGTACAGACAGAAAGGTGCACGCACTAGCATAACCGCAGACATGCACATCACCCATCGCATACACATCTTTTCTCTTAATATTAATGTAAACCACAGATTGAATACCTCAGCCCACAGCCTTCCCCGTATCACAATCACGGTTATCTATGAAAGCTTGTTGAGTTACATACTGTTTCATTAACTGTTAATTCTCCACACTGGACTAGAAGTGGCAGATCATGCGGCCTTAAAGATACAGGGGCCCAATTTATTTCACTTTGGATTCTGCTCTGTCATATCAAAAAGTTTCAGGACATATCTCTGGCAAAGTAAAGCATATCAAGATGATAGTGACTATTCGACCTTCTTGTATCGTTCAGTCACGAGAGATTTCTGTTCATGTGGCTGGACTAGGGGGTTGGTTTGGGGTATGTTGGCAATGAAATACCTAACAAAAGTGAAGGAAACTTTACCAACCTACGTCTAATCCTAAGCCAGTCAGTAACACGCTGTACTGAATCATGACCTGATTACATACTAATATGCTTCTTCGCAGATGTGAGGTTCCAGTGCATGTATTGCCAACCCCGCTGAGGTTCCAGTGCGTGTATTGCCAACCCCGCTGAGGTTCCAGTGCGTGTATTGCCAACCCCGCTGGTTTCTTAGCCTGGAGAGGGGAAAGATAATTCTATTTCAAAGTCGCGGTTAAAAAGGTACTTAGAAACTTCTCTGTACCATCATCACTCCGATCGCTGTAAGCGCTTTTCCTAGCCACAATGACCTGACTGCTAGTGTATCGATGTATTCGCCGCTTAGAATATGTTGATTTCTACAACGGAAGAAATAAATGGTATATCTCCCCCGTAGATCCTGGAAAAAAGATGGGACATATATCATTCAAGGGCAAGGACGAAGAACTCGAAGGACTCGCTTACCATTCATTTAATTACATTGACAACATGTTGAAAGCACAAAAGAAACTAACACATATCTGTTATCTGTTGGGGTATCATCCATGCATTCTGACAAATGCGTGAGTACTCAGATCATCCCACCAATATATGTATCATTGGCTAATAGTGTCAGTTCCGTGTTGGTTGACGAGTCCCCTTGTTCTACCGATGTGCTCAGTTCCGTGTTGGTTAACGAGTCCCCTTGTTCTACCGATGTGCTCAGTTCCGTGTTGGTTGACGAGTCCCCTTGTTCTACCGATGTTCTCAGTTCTGTGTTGGTTGGCAAGTCTCCTTGTTCTACCGATGTGCTCAGTTCTGTGTTGGTTGACGAGTCTCCTTGTTCTCCCGATGTGCTCAGTTCTGTGTTGGTTGACGAGTCTCCTTGTTCTCCCGATGTGCTCAGGTCTGTGTTGGTTGACGAGTCCCCTTGTTCTCCCGATGTGCTCAGGTCTGTGTTGGTTGACGAGTCCCCTTGTTCTCCCGATGTGCTCAGTTCTGTGTTGGTTGACGAGTCTCCTTGTTCTACCGATGTGCTCAGTTCTGTGTTGGTTGACGAGTCTTCTTGTTCTCCCGGTGTGCTCAGTTCTGTGTTGGTTGAGCAGTCCCCTGGTTCTATCGATGTGCCTCTCGTGTCGAGCCGTACAACTTCTTACTCCCTAGTCTGCATAGAAATTATGTAAATCAAAACAAAATCACCCCGGGCAACGAGGAAGCGGGTCCACTTGAAAATCTAAAACAAAATTATTTCATCACAATTTATGGAACAGCAGAAGTTTCTATTAAATGGTCTTACACAACAGGGACAAAGAACTACTCTGATCATACGACAATTGAAGCTTACAATCAACTGTCAATGGAGGATTAGATCATAAGTTTTTAAGTTTGCAAATGTGACACAACATATTGAAATCAAATAGATTCATCAGCTCTTTGTGTGTGTGTGTGTGTGTGTGTGTGTGTAAGAGTGTGTGTGTGTGTGTGTGTGTGTGTAAGAGTGTGTGTGTGTGTAAGAGTGTGTGCGCGCGCGTGTGTATGTGTGTAAGAGTGTGTGTGTGTGTGCGCGTGCCAAACGACGCCAGTCACAAACTACATATCTGAACAACTGACGACTATTAAAACAACAAAAAATAAATACGACAGCAGCAATTGTCATTATAACATACACTGTATACGCTATGCAGATGACACAGTATTGATAGCGGATATTGCAACAGATCTTTAACAATTATGCAAAGAAAGGAATCTCCTTGAATATAAAGAAAACAGTAACAATGGTGATATCAAAGAAACAGGAGACACCCAAATGTGAAATAGAAATAGAAGGAAAAATTCTAGGGACAATTATAGCATCAGATGGAAGATGCACAACAGAGATAAAGAGCAGAATAGGGCAAGCAAAGGCTGCATTTCAGAAAATGAAGAATATCTTATGCAATAAGTCATTATCATTGAATGTAAGAAAGAGAGTGCTGAAGAGCTATATAGAATCTGTATTGCTGTATGGCTGTGAATCTTGGAATATAAATAAACAAATTAGGAAGAGATTCGAAGCAACAGAGATGTGGTTCCTTAGACGAATGTTGCGAATTCCCTGGACTGCCAAAGTAACTAACAACGAATGCCTTAACGCGGCTAACGAAACTAGAACATTCTATACACCAATAAGAAAGAGACAAACCGATTTTTTTGGTCATGTGATGAGAAGAGAGGCGCTGGAGAACATCGTGACAACTGGAAAGATCGAGGAGAAGAGGGGCAGAGGCAGACCACGAGAAATTATGCTGGATGGATTGCGAAAGTGACATGGAGGAATATCAACGGAGGAGTTGATCCAGAAAACCAAATACCGAGATCTGTGAAGAGTCATGAACGCCTACGCCAGTCGGTACGGCACTTGATGATGATCATAAACTGTACGTCCCGGGTTGTCATGAACAGTAAACGAACTACCGTTTTTTTTTTTTTTTTAAATTAAAGACATAAACAGAAAATTATTAATGAGAACGACAAGAAGAATATAAATCATGGGAAACAACACTTAGAAACACAGGTAACATACTAAATATCGACATCTGTGGCTTAGGGGCTAGTGAACGCAGTTCCCCAATTCTCTGACATACCGGGTTGGGGGGTTCCAAATTAGCCGCAAGCGATTTAGGTGTAAATGGCAATGCGTTAATTTCGATGGCAGGAGAGTCGGCTGTTCAGACAACAATGGAAAAAAATTGAACATAAATAATTACCTATAAAATCACAAATAACCAATATGCACTTGGGTTGATTGCAACATTCTGTAAAAGGACACGCAACTAACATAAACATGGTAAATAATAAATAATACAAGCAAAACCTCAAATTACAAAACCTGAACACTGCAAACTACGATTAAGTTCAGTACTTGTTAGAACATTGGGTCCATATACCAATACAGTTAGTGCTCGACTTACGACCACAATCGGTTCCGACAGACCGGTCGTAACACGATTTGGTCGTAAGTTGAGTACGCAATGCGTACAGTACTGTGAAGTGATGTTATAAAAATATTTAAGTTAAATGATATCATAATTGTATGTAATTGTATGTTATATGAATTGTATGTTTCTTTTTTTTTTCATCATAAATTTCACGATACGGACGAAACAATCCTTGCAAATCTTTCGATGTTTGGGTCCATTGCTTCGAAATGTATAAGAAGTTTATTCAGTAAAGATAAACCTTCTGATAATCCCTTAGTATTGAACTTTCTTTCTGGCTCATCCTCTTCTTTCTTGGCTCCTCTTCTTTCTTCTTCCGCCACTCTTTCTTCTTACAGTTCGATTAACTCTTCATTTGTAAGTTCTCCGGATTCTTTGTATAGCAACTCTTTTAAAACTTCAATTTCACACTCCAAGGAAAGGTCTTTGGCGAGTTTTACTATTTTTTCCCGAATCATTTCAAGTTCATGTTCACTGTCAAATCCATGAAAATCATTAACATAGCGCTTAACACAATTTTTCCAGATGCCATTCATGCACTTTGTCGTCACAGCCTCCCAGGCTGTAGCGATATTTTTGATACACAATATGGCTAGTGATTGTGGTTGTAAAGTCTAATGGTCGTAAGTTGCATAGGTCGTAAGTCGATCAATACCTGTATATCAACAATATATCAACAGTATATCCACAGTCGGCTGGAGATCAATGCACAAGCTAACCAACACCATAGTCAGCCAAGGTTTCCTCATTAACACACCGTGGCACTCGGTTGGAGTCTGATGGCGACGGAAAACCTAAATCCCGCGAAGGAAACATTGCCAACATCGACCAGATCTCAACTAATCCACATCTGCCGTTACCAATCATGCATTCATATCACCATCATTTGCCTCTTGGCGGATGCGAAGCTCAGCAACAGACTACCACACCCCCTGGTTTCTAAGCTTGGGGAGGTAAAGGAGATGTCTGCTGCACGTTCCCCGTGTAGAAGGTAATGTATACTGGGTCTAGAGACAAGTTTATACGCTAATCTCTTCCGTGTAGATGCAGCTACTTGTCAGGGCTCCGACTACCTAAACCACAAAGCATCGGACTTTAGAGTTAACACTTAGTTTTCCGAAGCATTCACAACTACACACCAACCAAAGCATTCACAACTACAAACCAACCAAAGGATTCACAACTACAAACCAACAAGAGGATTCACAACTACAAACCAACCAAAGGATTCACAACTACACACCAACCAAAGGATTCACAACTACAAACCAACCAAAGGATTCACAACTACAAACCAACCAAAGAATTCACAACTACAAACCAACCAAAGGATTCACAACTACAAACCAACCAATCTTCAGTAACAATGCATTCCCCCACTTTTCTAGATAGTACACATGTGGAGCTGACATCTGCTAAAACTGGTACCAGACTCTTTCATAGAATGAAGGATGCGAGGAAAGGTGCTGGGCAACGCATGTCATAATGCATATGTCATGAAAGTACTTTTACTTTCATAATGCGAGTGAGAAAAGGAGAGAGTAACATGCCAGTCTTTACTATCCAACACTATCAACCGTCTTCGTAACGATATTACATGCAAATGTTAAAGATTGAAACAGCTGTACTAAATGTTCGATCATCATCATCATCATCATCATCATCATCATCATCATCATCATCATCATCATCATCATCATCATCATCATCATCATCATCATCACCATCATCATCATCATCATCATCATCATCATCATCATCTGGAATATGTGGCTTCCAGTATAGGCGGTCTGAAGGAATTCCGGTTCTTAGAAAGACATCCTTCATCATCCTGCAAGGCCACGTGATGTCCCGAGTCCACTGGAGTTTATGGTGATCCAAGAAAGTGTTCCATGGAACATATCTTACATTAGTGGACCCTTGGTTTGGACGTTACGCTGATAATTTTATGAGCTCTGTCCATCAAGGGTTCGATGTCAGCTCTAGACATTCGCTACGAGAGGTAATCTTCCGTACACTTAGGCCTACACAATGTGATGGTCCAAATACTTCACATAACTACAACAGGCTCCTGCACTTGTATAGGGTGTATTTTTTATTGACTGTGCAGTGTTTGAAAATAATGCAGGTCCAAGTTTTATATTTACCTATTATGTTGCATGAAATTTACAGAGGGTGAAAACAAAACTTGGACCGGCAATATTTTCAAACACTGCAGAGTCATTAAAATACACCCTATATACTCTATTTTGTCTTATACTTTTCATTATTAGTATTTCTAGATCGTACTAATGCCGCATGTAATTTGTAGAATAATGAGGACTCCATGATGAGACTGTCGATCGATAGCCAGCTATTCTGCCTGATGAATTATACATTCTAGGGTGCCTTTAATGTCTTTTGTCCACCGTTATTTTGGTCTCCTTGTCTCGTCTTCCTGCCCTTTATTACCGCTCTTTCCTAAACCAATGTGACTTTTGATATGGCCAAAGTGCTTTAGTTTCCGAGACACGATAATGTTTATTAGCCACTTGCTGATATTTTGTTGAATGTCTATATATTTTTCTTGATCTATGGTTTTATATACATCTCTGTTCTACTTAATTCCAAAAGCAATGATTATCTCTCACTCAATGACTCACTGACTAACTAATTCATTGACTCACTGACTAACTAACTCACTCACCCAACTCATTCACTCACTCACTCACTCACTCACTCACTCACTCACTCACTCACTCACTCCACTCCACTCCACTCACTCACTCACTCACTCACTCACTTATTCACTCACTCACTCACTCACGCACGTACGTACGCACGCACGCACGCACTCACTCACTCACTCAATCACCCATGCCACCCACCCACCCACCCACTCACTCACTCACTCACTCACTCACGCACGTACGTACGCACGCACACACGCACTCACTCACTCACTCAATCACCCACCCACCCACTCACTCACTCACTCACCCACTCACTCACTCACTCACTCACCCACTCACGCACCCACCCACGTATTCACTCACTCATTCACCCACTCACCCACTCATTCACTTTCTCACTCACTCACTCACTCACTCACGCACTCACCCACTCACTCACTCACCCACCCACCCACCCACCCACTCACTCACTCACTCACTCACCCACTCACTCACTCACTCACTCACCCACTCACCCACTCATTCACTCACTCACTCACTCACCCACTCACTCACCCACTCACCCACTCAGTCACCCACTCACTCACTCACCCACTCACTCACCCACTCACCCACTCAGTCACTCACTCACTAACTCACCCACCCACCCACTCAGTCACTCACTCACTCACCCACCCACTCACTCACTCACCCACTCACTAACTCACTCACAAATCAAACAATCAATCGATCGATCAATCAATCATCAAGTGTTATTGTCATCATAACTGCAACCGTTCTCCCATGTATGTTTCTTGGTCTGGTTGTACACTTTTATTTACCGTTGTTCGTCTATCTTTTGATATCTTCGCACTTGAACTTTGCCTTCCAGTACGGCTGTTATAAGAGTATGATGATGATCATTTGCGAGCATCTAACACTCGCCTCCTTCCTTTGTAAAAGGTAATTCCGTCCCTCATGCATTGCTTACCTCAGACATTTCATTTAACAAGTGGCCGGCTTTGTTTCAGGTTTTCCTTTGTTCTAAATGATGTCTACAACCAGAATTGGGACCTCGTATTTGTTGACCGGACAGACATCGAGATAATTACTTGGCAGATAACTTTCCCAATGTCTTCTTTATGTGTTTACTGTCAGGTCTACTGCCGATGTCATTTGGTGTCGTCTGCCTTTAGGATGATTAATTGGTTAAGTAAAATGAGAACGGCAAGTAAACAAACACCGTGCACTGAGTAATTACAGGAAATTATTTGAAGAGATTTAAAGCGGAAGAGGATTGTCTCGTAGCATATTATTATCCCTTCTAACACGGTCTCACTCGGCTAACTGCCTACCAAAGGTGTCGCACAGAGCACGAACTCCGTAGCTCCGGTGACGACTCCCGTGGATCTCTGAAATACAATTGCTGGCTCGAAACGAATAACGAGTCCCGATACGAACCTTCTGAGCATGAGGCAGACTTGCTTGACCAATCCGCTATTTATAATTTAAATTGCAAGGTAACACACATTTTTTGGAAATACCCTGGCTGTTTCAGTCATAATGAAATAAACTAAAATAGCAATGAAGCATGTCTGAGACTGACATGAGGTAGAATTTTTCTTTTTCTTCTTCTTCTGCATTCGTCCGGGATTTTGTTATGGATGCAATTGCTTTGTGTCTGTTTACAGCGGAGCCGCGATATTTGCACCTTTCGGCGGACACATCTGACTTCTTCAGGCATTTGTTGACTGGGTTAACCTTCCCGGGTAATTGCTCATATACGTATACAATGGAATAACCCCTCCCATAGAGTACGACATGTCTCCACACGGGGAAACACAAGAAAAGGAAAATAAAACATAAAATCAGATGTAAATAATAGCCAAACCAGTGCTGCTAAAAGTCAAAACCCAGGAAAAATAGACAGAAGTGCTTATGGGTGGATAAAAGACAATATTTAGATGCCCTAGCAAGAGATGCAGAGCACCAACAAATGGAAACTTTAGAGACCTTTACAACGTCACAAGAAAAATAGTAGGAAAAATAAATTCAATCAAATGAATGTACCTAAAATAGTAATGGTATAGCTCTCACAAATATTCAAGACCAAATTAAAAGATGGGTCGAATTCTTTGAGGAACTTCTGAATAACCCAGTTCCTAATGATCTTTTTGATTCAGTCGACAGAAGTGGAGCCGAATATCAACTATGAGAAATCATCCATAGAAGAACTCAGTAAAGCTACCAAACTGCTAAAGACGTGAAAGCCACATCGAGTCGTGAATTGTTTTCAAATTGACTTTGGCTTCCCAAACCCACTCGGCCTAAATTCTGTACTAGTTCGTGGCCTGCTAAGCTAGGGACAGATCGACCACTTCTTCCTCCGTGCATTCAGGCCTACAGAATGGCATAGTCCTATCACTTCATAGACCCATAACAGGTTCCCTTGAAACGAGAAAAAGAGTGTTGAAGTGCTACATAGAACCTGTACTTTTGCATGTATGTGAAGCGTGGACAATGAGCAGACAAGCTGAAAAAACATCTGATGGCTGAGGAAATGTGGTTTCTAGGAAAATGCAAAGGATACCATGGACAGACAGAAAAAAAAACAATGAAAAAGCCCTTCAAGAAACAAATAAAGCATACACTGATTAGAGACAGTAGACGTAGATAGTCAACATTTTTGGGCTTGTTACGAGAAGAAATGAATTGGAGAACTTGGTGACAACTGGCAAGATCGAAGGGAAGAGATCAAGGGGAAGACCAAGAAGTAAATATCTGGATGGCTTGGCCACGTGGCATGGTCGAGACAGAAAAACGGAGCTGATCCACGACTCTGGTGATCGAGTGAGATGGCGAAACATGATCGCCCACGCTTAGCTACATGGCACATTATGGATGGATGGAACAGGTTCCTGCAACGGGACTCTCTCTCTCTCTCTCTCTCTCTCTCTCTCTCTCTCTTTTACCCCCCCCCCTCCCCGTTTGTTATCAGTTATCAGTTATCAGTTGGGGTATCTTCATTGCACTCCGGACATGTCCATGGGTGCTCAGATCCTCCCCCAAGCATATGCATCAGCGTCCGGTGGCTAATAGTGCCAGTTCTGTGTTGGTTGACGAGGCGCTTTGTTGCGTCCTCTAAGTCTATGGCGGCCGCACATGTCTCTTCTCTGACCTGAAATCCTTCGTAAACATCTTGAGCAAAGACCGCCGCATTCAGCCATGACTCTTTGTTGCGTCTGTATCCTCCAAGTGTGGGCGGGAAGCAGCCGAGCTGTTCCAAGCTACAAGCAAGTCTGTGTGCTACAATTTTCTCCAGTAGCTTGCCAACAGTATTCTGCATCGTAATGATTCTGTAGCCGCTTATCTTGGAATGGTCTTTGTTCGGTTTTGGCAGCGGCAGCGAGTAGCTGTGTGATCTACCATATCAAAAGCTTTTTTAAATTCTACAAACACCGCTCCACAAATTCTACCGTTGTTGATGTTTAAGTGCCAGTTATCGGTCATTTTTGTTAAAGCACTATGGCAAGAATATTTAGGTCGAAACCCATCTATAAAGGTAGTAACATAGACAACGATGGGGAAGAGATAGATATATTAATACATGAATATAAATGCAAGAGGAGTTTTCAAAGCATTAAACAATTTATGGAAGTCAAACCAAATTATACTGTGCTCCAAACTTAGAAGGACCCTAACGCTAAATTAGGACTACTGTATGAATTGGGACATGCAGAGCGATTAAATCGCTTACTTTTAAACTATAAACGTTGATTTAGTGTTGCCTGTGCAGAATAGAAGGGTTAATATAGTATGCAAAAATCATCAATATCGAACTCATGGAAAGAACTAAACACATTTCTTGAATAAAGAGGGCAAGAAAAGATGCTAGCACTGGACAGTACATCCACTGAGAAAGCATGAGAATTGTATAACTATAAGTTCTTCCCGAGGAATTCACAAGAAAAACGATAGCGAGGCAGAAATAAAATACACGGAGAACAGACTTAGAGACAGAGTTTGATAATAGAGGGAAGGAATGGAGGGAGCTCAAAGGATGGAGACGCTTGGCACGGGCTAGTTGGGCGATCGTGCTTTAATGGGTAATGAAGTTGGCGCAGAGAAGAACTACCGATAATATGATCAACCTACGCGACCTTAGAACTCAAGCGTATCCCCGAAACCACCCACACCGCACCACCCTATGCATTAATGGCAAATGGATATTAAGAAAAGTGGCAGCATCCACCAGGTACCATATAATAGCCACTCAAATCAGCATCATCATGTGCTATGGGCGGTCATGTTTCACCATCTTGCACGATCACTAGATTCGTGGATCTGCTTTGTGTTCTTGTCCCGACCATGCTATGTGATCAAGTCATCTAGATATTTACTCAGATGCCTTCACCTTGTTCCAATTCCCTCAATCTTGCCAGTTGTCACCAAGTTCTCTTGTTTATTTCTTCTCATAACGTGCTCACAAAAATGTGATTGTCTACGTCTAATTTCTCTAATCAGTTTGCGGTTTTCATTTTCTTCTTGCACGACGTGCACATTGGTTTTTCTCTCCGTCCATGGTATTCTTTGCATTTTCCTAAAAAACCACGTTTCCACTGCCATTACATGTTTATAAGCTTGTCTGCTCCACATTTCACCTCCATACAAATGTATAGGGCTATGTAGCACCTTAACACTCGTCTTGTTGCAGTTGCCATCTATTTATTGGTCAATATGTCAAATACCAGCATGATGTACGGACGTCAGGTATGGTCACTGCTGTTTTATTGACCACTACAAGCTTGTTATTGTCGACCTGTTCTCATTACAGCTTTAGAGAATATTTTTCTTTGACTCACGTGTAACTATTAACTGATTCTATACCACACATACGCACCATATTGATCAGTGACTTACCATGTGTTATGCCTGTAGCGTAGGCGATCATGTTTTATGATCAAACGCATTAACCAATCTCTGGGTTGGTGTTGCTGTCCCTATTCTGCCATTTAACATAGGCATTCGGGCTATTATATCTTTATATCCTTTCTGCTTCGTCCCCACTAAGTTTACCAGGAATTAAGTTTTCAGTGTTGTCTCTCTTCGTAGCATGCCCACAAATCTTGATTGTCTATATGTAGTTTCTGTAATCATTGTGTGGTATCTAACGACTTCGTGAAGATTTGATTCACCTGTTTCTCCCCGAGTCCATCATATTCTTTATAGTGTTATCTGAAACCACATCTCTGCGGCCGACAGGTGGTCCTCGGGATATTGAGCGCAGATACAACAGATATGTTATAATAGCATGTGTGTGTCCTCCGAGGACATGTTTTTATAGAGAGGAAAGTAGCAAACCACTCTGTTTATTATTTGTTATCTCTTTATATATATAATATTTTATTTTATTTGTTTTGTTCGCATATCCTTTACGGGACATCGCTGTCATGATCAGCATCTTTCAGCGGTTTGTTGATTTCTTGGCGAGATTAGGCTTAGTAGTTTGCCAATTCTTTCTGAGCGGCCGGCTCACATACCCCGTAAATCACCACAGCGGCGAGAACCGCTACCGATTCTCGCGCAAGTTAGTTCCTCACGTGGATATTCGGGATTACGGAGAAAGTCGCTTACCCTAGGCCAGGGAGACAGCACACACACACACACACACACACACACACACACACACACACACACACACACACACACATATAATATATATATATATATATATATATATATATATATATATATATATATATATATGGTGGCATATTCATCATGTGCCATGCCGATAAGGGTGGGCTGTCATGATTCGCCATCTCATTCGATCACCAGAGTCGTGGATCAGCTCAGTGTTTTTTTTTTTTTTGCTTGTCTGCTCATTGTCCAAGCTTCACATCCATACAACAGTACAGATTTTATGTAGCACCTCAACACTCTTTCTCTCGGTGCAATTGACATCTGTTTATTGGTCAGTATTTTGTTCGATTGCATGCTGACTCCATGATCATGTGTTCGAATCTCCCTGGAGGTGGGTATATTTTTTTTTTCAAATTGGCGTCACTACCAGGTCGCCCCATACTAAAATGAACACCAGGACATGTTCTGGGAGGTAAATGCGACCGGCATCGATACAAATATGGGCTAGCACCATAAACTCAGTAGTTAATAATATGCGGGAGAGGGTACATTACTGCAAAGCAAAAACATTGCAGACTTAGCAGACATAAGATAGCTCTCCATGAACTATGTCAGCAATCCCAGACATCCACAAGGGTTGTAATACAGTCGATCTTGTCATATTGTATCATGCATGGAAATGGAGAGCCTGACAAACTGGCAATAGAAGATGGAAGACTACCTCGGCCTAATATATATATATATATATATATATATATATATATATATATATATATATATATATATATATATATATATATATATATATATATATATATAGTTGAAGATGAAGCCAAGAGGTTTATAATCAACACTTAGAATCAAGTGGAGAGCAAAGAAAATTATATCTATTACCGACTCGACAGACGCGAACAAGAATCTATCGTAAAGTCATCAGACTGCGCAAGGATATAATATGCTGAAGTGCCAAATGTTCATTACACAAAACATAGGAGTTACTGATTAATGTACCTCTGAAACTGGTTAAATGGCGACTAAACGGCTGCTGCAAAAGTTTTCAAGACATACAGAAGAGAGGACATTATTTTGGCGCGCGACCCATACCACCCCCGCTCCCATTTAAGGACAAACACTATGGAAATGTCAACAACCTCAAGTTGATTGTTGCCTTCATTAAATACATTCAGATTACGCCGGAAAGTGTAAGCAGAAGAAGATGAAAATAGGAAGAAGATTAAGAAGACGAAGAAACACTTTGAGGTATTCCGGTCATGTAATTGTGTTTTTAATGCTAGCTAATGACAACGTGATGTCAAAATGATTGCTGCTGTTCCCTAGCAACCCTAAAGGATTGTCAATATGTAATGTAAAAAAAAAAGAAAAAAACGTCAGTCAGGTCTTAGTCAGATATGACTGAGCTACCGTATAACAGTAGACGGTACTACCTGGTTTCTGTTAGCGCCGAACGTTGGGCGGCGCTTACCAAACCCGACACCCCACATTGTGCCAACGGCTTCGGGCGGAAGAGCGCAATTGGGAGGGTACAAGCCTTACCCTGGTGCGAGGAAATGCAAGCTAAAGACAAAATTGTCATGGCAGGGCAGACCAGGCCCTAAGCCTTGGTTGGCGACTGGTCTAGGATCGAAGCTCCGACAGGCGGACAGTTAGAGCATTGCTTTGCTGATCCGGCAGCTTCTGCAGCTTGTCTTGTTCCAGATGTAGGGGTGTTACCTTTCCTCTGGAGTGAACTAGGCAGGCCGAGAGAGGGATCATGCTGCATGGGCAACACATGATCTCTATATTTTAGCCCAGGCTTTGTGCTATGGAGAGGCAATAACTCCATCCCTGGTCTTAACTGGTCTCGATTGCAGAAAAGTCACACACCAAGCGTTTGAGACGTAAGATGGTGCATGATGGTGGAAATTTACAGCGCAAATTGGCCTTATCAGTCACACTCGCTACCGCCATAGTTAAAAGTTATTATGCCTTTTTAAAGCACAAACTATCGTCTGTCAAGACGACAAGGTGCCAATGTGTGAATGTAAAAAAAAAAAACATTTGCAAATCTGCAAAAATGTTGACATTTTTACAGTTGCAAAAATCGTATCCTTTGTCCCTGATTTTATTCCTTGATATTATCTATATCTATAAAACAAAGTGTATGTATGTAAATATGTAAATATGTATGTCCTTTATTTGTTCGCGAACGGCCCATCCGATTGAGATGAAATTTTCTACACACCTTCCTTTCATTCCAGAGCTGTCAACTGTCATAGTTTTTTTTTCTTCTTCCTCCTCCTCCCTCCTCCCCTCCCAAAATACGTACGTAAATATATGATGATGATGATGAAAGAATCCCCGAACCAAAACGCTAGGGAAAGGGAAGAAAATGACGTGACTACACAGAATCGTCACACGACAATCATCATCATCAAGTGCCGTGCCGGCTGGCGTAGGCGTTCATGGCTCTCCGTAGATCTCAGTCTTTGGTTTTTTGGATCAACTCTGCTGCTGATATTCCTCCATGCCACGGCAATATCAATAACAATTCATCTTTTTATGTGTAAGGAAGTTATCTACAGTCGTGTAGAAGGGAAGAACTAGACGAGTATGAATTCGGAATGGCGAACTCTCTCCTCCTCCCTCCTCCTCCCTCTACCTCCTCCCTCCACCCTCCTCCTCTTCTTCCTCCCTCTCATCCCTCTCCCGACTCCCTCCTCCTTCTCCCTCTTCCTCTCCCCTCCTCCTCCATCCTCCTCCCTCCGCCTCCTCCCTCATCTTCCCTTCTCCTCCCTCTCCCTCCTTATCCCTCCTCCTCCTCCTGCCTCCCTCCTCCTCCTCCTGCCTCCTTCTCCCTCATCATCCTCACTCCTCCTTCTCCCTTCTTCTCCCTCTTCCCTCTTCCTCCTCCTCCTACCTCCTCCCTCCTCCGCCCTCTACCTCCTCCTCCTCCCTCCACCCTCCTCCTCCCTTCTCCTCCTCTTCCTCCTCCCTTTCCTTCCTCCTCCTCCTCCCTCTATCTCCTCCTCCCCCTACCTCTTTCCTCCTCCCTCCTCCTCCTCTTCCACCTCCCTTTCCTTCCTCCCCTCCTCATTCTCCCTCCTTCCTCCTCCTCCTTCCTTCTTCTCCCTCTGCCTCCTCCCTCCTCCTTCTCCTCCTCCCTCCTTCTCCTCCTCTCCCCTCCTCCTCCTCCTACCCTCTTCCTCTTTCCCTCCTCCTCCTCCCTCTTCCTCCTTCCTCCTCCTCCCTCTTCCTCCCTCTCCCTCCTCCATCCTCCTCCTCCCTCTTCCTCCTCCTCCTTCCTTCTCCTCCCTCCTCCTCCTCCCTCCTCCCTTTTCCTCCCTCCTCCTCCCTCTACATCCTCCCTCCTCCTCTCCACTCTTCCTCCTACCCTCTTCCTCTTCCCTTCCTCCCTCTACCTCCTCCTCCCTCCTCCTCCTCATCCCTCCTTCTCCCTCCTCCTCCTTCTTCCTCCCTCCTCCTCCTCCTCCCCCTTCCTCCTCCTCCTCCTCCCTCCTCCTCCCTCTACCTCCTCCCTCCTCCTCCCTTCACATTCCTCCTCCTCCCTCTTCCTCCTCCTCCTTCCTTCTCCTCCCTCCTCCTCCTCCCTCCTCCCTTTTCCTCCCTCCTCCTCCCTCTACATCCTCCCTCCTCCTCTCCACTCTTCCTCCTACCCTCTTCCTCTTCCCTTCCTCCCTCTACCTCCTCCTCCCTCCTCCTCCTCATCCCTCCTTCTCCCTCCTCCTCCTTCTTCCTCCCTCCTCCTCCTCCTCCCCCTTCCTCCTCCTCCTCCTCCCTCCTCCTCCTCTCTCCTCCTCCCTCCTCCTCATCACTCCTCCTCCCTCCTCCTCCTCCTCTCTCCTCCCTCTCCGCCTCCTCGCTCCTCCTCCTCCCTCTACCTCCTCTCCTCCCTCCTCCTCCCTCTACATCCTCCCTCCTCCTCCTCCCTCTACCTCCTCCCTCTACCTCCTCCATCCTCCTCCCTTCACATTCCTCCTCCTCCCTCCTCCTCTCTCCGCCTCCCTCCTCCTCCTCCCTCTACCTCCTCCCTCCTCCTCCCTTCACATTCCTCCTCCTCCCTCCTCCTCCTCCCCTCCTTCTCCCTCCTCATTCTCCCTCTTCCTCCTCCCTCTTCCTTCTCCCTCCGCCTCCTCCATCCTCCTACTCTCTCCTCCTCCTCCCTCCTCCTCCCTCTCCTCCTCCTGCTCCCTTCTCCTACTGCGTTCTCCTTCTCCCTCCTCCTCCCTCTTCCTCCTCCCTCCTCCTCGCCTCCTCCTCCACACTACTCCTCCCTCCTCCTCCTAATCCCTCCTCCTCCCTCCTATTCCTCCCTACTCCTACTGTCTCCTCCCTCCTCCTCCCTCCTCTTCCCTCCTCCACCTCCCTCTTCCTCCTCCCTCCTCCATTTACCCAAGACAGACAGACAGTCAGACAGATAGTCGGGAACGGGATCTTATATGACTACTTATATAATTTAAATGAGATGCTCTCCACCATGGGCTGGGCCGGGTCAGACAGACAGACAGACAGATAGATAGACAGACAGACAGACAGACAGACAGACAGACAGACAGACAGACAGTCGGGAACGGGAACTTATATGACTACTTATATGAATTAAATGAGATTCTCCCCACCAGGAGTTGGGCGATGCCGGGCCGGGTCAGACAGACAGACAGATAGATAGTCGGAACGGGAACTTATATGACTACTTATATGAATTAAATGAGATTCTCCCCATCAGGGTCTGGGCGAAGACGGGCCGGGTCAGACAGACAGACAGACAGACAGACAGACAGACAGACAGATAGTCGGTAACGGGAACGAGAACTTATATGACTACTTATATGAATTAAATGAGATGCTCCCCACCAGGGTATGGGCGAAGCCGGGCCGGGTCAGCTAGTTATGTAATAAATAGAAGTATCTTTGTGAAGATAAAAGGCTGTATATGAAACTAACTACTGATCGCTAGCTTTTATTATGCAAGTATATGAAAATAATCGGTACTCAGTTTAGAAACACAGAGATGGTCAGTCCTGTTGTAAAAAACAAAAAAATGTATAAACTCAGAAACTAAGCAGAGTAAATTTAGCAGCACGTACTCACAGACGTGTCCTTGGATCGGATCTCAGGTGTGTATATATATATATATATATATATATATATATATATATATATATATATATATAGAGAGAGAGAGAGAGAGAGAGAGAGAGCGAGAGAGAGAGAGAGAGAGAGAGAGAGAGAGAGAGAGAGAGAATTTGCCGTCTAGAGAAGCAAGCCATAGTGGGTGCCTTCTATGTAAAGTGGGTGTCTTCTATATGGAGTAGGGGTCTCCTATGTGAAGTGGGTGTCTTCTATGTGGAGCGGGTGTCTTCTATGTGAAGTGGATGTCTTCTGTATGGATTGGGTGTCTTCTGTGTGGACTGGGTGTCTTCTATGTGGAGTGGGTGTCTTCTATATGGAGTGGATGTCTTCTATGTGGAATGGGTGTCTTCTATATGGAGTGGGTGTCTTCTGTGTGGAGTGGGTGTCTTCTGTGTGGGTTGAGTGCCTTCTGTCTGGAGTGCATGTCTTATATGTTGTGTGGGTGTCTCATATGTTGAATGGGTGTCTTATATGTGAAGTGGATGTCTTGTATGTGGAGTGGGTGTCGTCTATATGGAGTGGATGTCTTCCATATAGAGTGGGTGACTTATATGTGTAGTGAGTGTCTTCTATGTGGAGAGGATGTCTTCTATATGGAACGGTGTTGTCTGTGTGGAAGGGGTGTCTTCTGTGTGGAGTGGGTGTCTACTATGTGGAGCGGGTGTTTTCTGTGTGGATTGGATGTCTTCTGTGTGGAGTAGGTGTCCTCTACATGGAGTGGATATCTTCTATGTGGAGTGGGTGTCTTCTATATGGAGTGGGCGTCTTCTGTGTGGAGTGGGTGTTTTCTGTGTGAAGTGGGTGGCTTATATGTTGTGTGGTTGTCTTATATGTTGAGTGGGTGTCTTATATGTGAAGTGGATGTCTTGTATGTGGAGTGGGTGTCGTCTTAGTGGAGTGGATGTCTTCCGTATGGAGTGCATGACTTATATGTGGAGTGAGTGTCTTCTATGTGGAGTATGTCTTCTACATAGAGTGGGTGTCTTCTATGTGGAATGGGTGTCTTCTATATGGAGTGGGTATCTTCTGTGTGGAGTGGGTGTCTTCTGTGTCTTCTGTCTGGAATGGGTGTCTTCTATGTGGAATGTCTGTCTTCTATGTGGAGTGTGTGTATTCTATGTGGTGTGGGTGTCTTCTGTGTGGAGAGGGTGTTTTATGTGTGGATTGGGTGTCTTCTGTGTGGACTGGATGTCTTCTATGTGGCGTGGGTGTCTTCTATATAGAGTGGATGTCTTCTATGTGGAGTGGGTGTATTCTATGTGAAGCGGGTGTCCTCTATGTAGAGTGGGTGTCTTCTGTGTGGAGGGAGTGTCTTATATGTGGAGGGGCTGGCTTCTGTGAGGAGTTGTATTTTCTGTGTGAAGGGAGTGTGTTCTGTATGAAGGGGGTGTCTTCTATGTGAAAGGAGGAGGGGGTTGTCTTCTATGTGGAGTAGGTGTCATCTATGAGGATCACGTAAAGTAAAGTACCCCTTTCCATACTTGGGGGTCATGTTGGGCATGTGGTGCTAACTCCATAGTTATACAGATCAGTGGACCCTCGATAGATTAGCTTGCCAATATAACACCGACAACCGTTACTTCCTAGGTCATTTTCTTGTGCTCATTTTAGACTGGGTCGACCTGGAACTACAGGTCAGTTGTTAAAATACTCCACTCGATGGGCATTCGAACACATGGCCACCTAGATAGGCTATCGAGCTAGCCACTATGCTATTACGTCAACCTCACACTTACTAAGCAACAGTTTTATTGGTTTGGGGTGGTCTGGGGCCGTCATCTCTAATTATAACCACCTTTGCTTTCCTTCAATTTGAACAATCAGAAATAAGAAACAAAACACATGGAACAAAAAATGCAGCAAGTCGTTTGCGTTGAATTCAGCTCATTAGAACTGTCACAAACAATTCTTTAATTTGTCATTCAACTATTCTTAACATAATTATGATTGCTCGTCAAGTAATAATATAATGTACGGTTTCGCAGATAAGTTACGCAGTGATGGAATGTATAATGGGAACAGAGGATACTGAAGAGAAGTAGAAAGGACGATGAAGAAAGAAGGTAACAGACTTTTTGTGAAAGAAGGACACACACACACACACACACACAGAGAGAGAGAGAGAGAGAGAGAGAGAGAGAGAGAGAGAGAGAGAGAGAGAGAGAGAAAGAAAGGAGAAGTGATGATGAAGGCAAAGAAATAAGAAGGCATGCATCAGAAGAGAAGAAAGAGAAGAGCATACAAGGAATATGGAAGAAGAAAGACAGGATATAATTAAGGTACATGATGCAAAAAGGAAGAGAAGAGAATAAAAAAGGTTATAAATTGAAGCCGGTAGGATAATAAGGAAGTACAACGAAAAATTAAAACAAACGTTGAAGGAGAACTGAAGAATATGGGCAAGAAAGCCGTAATTCGTAAATAGGTAAAGAAGGAAGACGGAACGACTAAATTAATTAAAGAAGAAACAACAAGAAGTAGAAGATGGAAAGACAAAATGAAACGTTACATTTACATGCTCCATATATGTTATTTTCTGTTTACTTATGGATTTAATAGATGATCTATTAACACCTGCTGCTGTTAATATTTCAGAATTTGCTTTCTTATCTTTCCACAATGTTCTCTGCATTCTTTTCAAAAGACAAATCTCAAATTCCCACAGTTTCTTCACTATTATGCATTCCCATAAAATCAATTAGTTTCATTACACATTTACTGACAGAAGTTCACAGGTGAAAATATGATTGTCACATCTATAACAACACATGATGTTTCATTTATGTTACATCATTATTACACATGAAGGGCACACACACACCCGTATGTGGAAAGAACACACGACCCATATGTGGAAAGGATGAGATTGCGGGAGATCGGCAGGGGTGCTGGAAGAATCTCAAAACTGAAAGGGAAGACCAGGAGAACGTTTAATCAGATAGCGGTGGGAACGATTAGTAGTATGACTCTTCGCTGGCTGGTGAACGAGGGGACGGAACACGTATGGGAATGTCCCTAGTGCAGTCGGTTCTTAACTCAACTCAACTCAACTCAACTCAACATTACACATTTAATCACACCTGAACATTAGTTAACATGTGGGGATATATAATAAAACATTATGCTTAAATCATGTTACATCATCAAGATCTGAATCTGTTGAAGTGTTTTAACTATATTCATAGTTAGATTCTACCTATGTGCGCAGCAACCGAAATACGAAATGTTGGTAAACGAATAACGAAATTTATTTCATTATATGAAATACTTTCACTGCATGTCTAAATCGTGCAGAAATAATTAAGAGCATATTTTTTCATCTTTGAGGTACATAAACTCATTAGATACCTAACATCGTCTAACAGACGCGCAATCCGTCCAATCTGTGCTGAAAGTATTTGCTAAATTCCAAGTGTGTTGTTTTTGTTAGGCTTGATTTGTTAAAAAAAAAAAAAAAAAAAAAATTACTAATGTGGATCCCTCCATGCTTGCTCCCGGCTTCTACCATAGATCAAGTAAAGGCAATCTCAACATAGTGCATCAACTCCAATGCACCATCAAGGATTTGTACGAACAACATGAAAGGTGCCACTCCGTGGATTAAAATAATGGATTAATACACGAGCCAGAAGTGACCAGAACGATGAAGGACACATGACATTGTAGACACCATGGGCGTGAGAGTGAAAGTGGCAGGGGTCGACCAGCACGAAGACACCATGGGCGTGAGAGTGAAAGTGGCAGGGGTCGACCAGCACCAAGACACCATGGGCGTGAGAGTGAAAGAGGTAGGGGTCGACCAGCACGAAGACACCATGGACGTGAGAGTGAAAGAGGTAGGGGTCGACCAGCACGAAGACACCATGGGTGTGAGAGTTAAAGAGGTAGGGGTCGACAAGCACGAAGACACCATGGGCGTGAGAGTGAAAGTGGCAGGGGTCGACCAGCACGAAGACACCATGGGCGTGAGAGTGAAAGAGGTAGGGGTCGACCTGCACGAAGACACCATGGGTGTGAGAGTGAAAGAGGTAGGGGTCGACCAGCACGAAGACACCATGGGCATGAGAGTGAAAGAGCCAGGGAATGACCAGCACAAAGACACCATGAGCATGAGAGTGAAAGAGGTAGGGGTCGACCAGCACGAAGACACAATGGGCATAAGAGTGAAAGAGCCAGGGAATGACCAGCACGAAGACACCATGAGCATGAGAGTGAAAGAGGTAGGGGTCGACCAGCACGAAGACACCATGGGCATGAGAGTGAAAGAGCCAGGGAATGACCAGCAGGAAGACACCATGGGCATGAGAGTGAAAGAGCTAGGGGTCGACCAGCACGAAGACAAAATGGGCATAAGAGTGAAAGAGCCAGGGAATGACCAGCACGAAGACACCATGAGCATGAGAGTGAAAGAGGTAGGGGTCGACCAGCACGAAGACACCATGGGCATGAGAGTGAAAAAGCTAGGGGTCGACCAGCACGAAGACACAATAGGCATGAGAGTGAAAGTGGCATGGGTCGACCAGCACGAAGACACCATGGGCATGAAAGTGAAAGAGGTAGGGGTCGACCAGCACGAAGACACCATGAGCATAAGAGTGAAAAAGCTAGGGGTCGCCCAGCACGAAGACACCATGGGCATGAGAGTGAAAGAGCCAGGGAATGACCAGCACGAAGACACCATGGGCATGAGAGTGAAAGAGGTAGGGGTCGACCATATCGAAGACACCATGGGCATGAGAGTGAAAGAGGTAGGGGTCGACCAGCACGAAGACACAATGGGCATGAGAGTGAAAGTGGCAGGGGTCGACCAGCACGAAGACACCATGGGCATGAAAGTGAAAGAGGTAGGGGTCGACCAGCACGAAGACACCATGAGCATAAGAGTGAAAAAGCTAGGGGTCGCCCAGCACGAAGACACCATGGGCATGAGAGTGAAAGAGCCAGGGAATGACCAGCACGAAGACACAATGGGCATGCGAGTGAAAGAGATAGGGGTCGACCATATCGAAGACACCATGGGCATGAGAGTGAAAGAGGTAGGGGTCGACCAGCACGAAGACACCATGAGCATGAGAGTGAAAGAGCCAGGGAATGACCAGCACGAAGACACCATGGGCATGAGAGTGAAAGTGGCAGGGTTCGACCAGCACGAAGACACCATGGGCATGAGAGTTAAAGAGCCAGGGAATGACCAGCACGAAGACACAATGGGCATGCGAGTGAAAGAGATAGGGGTCGACCATATCGAAGACACCATGGGCATGAGAGTGAAAGAGCCAGGGAATGACCAGCACGAAGACACCATGGGCATGAGAGTTAAAGAGCTAGTGAATGACCAGCACGAAGACACCATGAGCATGAGAGTGAAATAGCCAGGGAATGACCAGCACGAAGACACCATGAGCATGAGAGTTAAAGAGCCAGGGAATGACCAGCACGAAGACACCATGGGCATGAGAGTTAAAGAGCTAGGGGTCGACCAGCACGAAGACACCATGGGCATGAGAGTGCATTGAAGAGTGAGAACTGGCAATAGATTGAGAAACTCCCGAGTCCCTGATGAGAGCGGCGATCTACAAAGGAACTACTTGATGATAATTATGATAATGATGACGATGATGATAATGACGATTATGTTGGTGTTGCAGATACTATGGTATCAACGCATTGTGTTGTTGCTTTTTCTAAACATATACTTGCCAAGAAATCATAGTTAAAAATGCTGGGGTTGACTGCGACGTCCTATAAGTGATATGCAACTAATTTACATCGTAATCTGACTCTCCAGAGATGTGCAATTGCAGTACTGGTCTTGTACATTGATGTGGTTTCTGTGTTTGGAGAGAAGAAGGAGAACCCAGCAACACAGTGAACTGTGCAGGCTATGTATATTCTTTTTGCCCCTGACAGACACAAACTCCATCACATTACCGAGATTCGAAAACGGGTCTCCTGAATGGGTGCCCGACGTTGTAGCCACTCTGTCAGACACTAATCTGGCATATTATATAAAGATAATTAACTAGGGTTAGAATTGAATTGTAAGAAGATAAGATTATGGTCGTCACTAGGAAGAAAGAAATATCACAATGTAATATACAAGTAAATGGGCATATTCTTAAACAAGTGAATCGGTACAACTATCTCGGAACAGTCATAACATCTGATGGGAGATGCCTTGAAGAGATTAGAACAAGAATTGCCATGGCGAAAGTAGGCTTTTGCAAGATGAAAAACATACTGACCAATAAAAAGATATCAACTGAAACGAGAAAAAGAGTGTTGAAGTGCTACATAGAACCTGTACTTTTATATGAATGTGAGGCGTGGACAATGAGCAGACAAGCTGAAAAACATCAAATGGATGTGGAAATGTGGTTTCTGAGGAAAATGCAAAGAATACCATGGACAGATCGAATAATCAATGAACAACTCCTTCAAGAAACAAATGAAGATCGTAAACTGATTAGAGACATTATATGTAGACAGTCAAACTTTTTTGGGCATGTTATGAGAAGAAGTGAATTGGAGAACTTGGTGACAACTGGCAAGATCGAAGGGAACAGACCAAGGGGAAGACCAAGAATTAAATACTTGGATGGCTTGGCCACGTGGCATGGTCGAAACAGAAACACGGAGCTGATCCACGACTCTGGTGATCGAGTGAGATGGCAGAACATGACCGCCCACGCTTATCGGCATGGCATATAATGAATTAATTAATTAATTAATTGAAGGGAAACGATTCCTTTCTAGGAAATGTTGTCTTAATGTGCGTAAGAAGAGGCGTGGGGAGTGATTTAGAGAAATAGACCTTAAACAAGTTAGAATAAACAAGATAAATAACGTCAAAGAGCTATTTTCTCATGACACAAAACCACATTAGCTTTGCATAGAGTGATAGCCAATTTGTTAAAGCCATATCGTGTTGAGTTTCTGTCTTCTTTATTACTTAACACAATTCATTAGAACAGAGGGAGTTGCCAACCTGAAGTCAACACACGAATAAACAAGGAGCAACAATTTAGGAAAAACATACAGAGTAGTAAATCATAGGCAGACAAAACAATCAGTCAAGTCATAATTTTGGGAAAACAAACTGTCGCATTCATATTTCTTTCGAAAGGAGACACACGTGGAAATCACATCCGTTTTTTTAACGATCAATCGGTTGTCAGCCTTACCTGGAGGTAGTTTACTATCATCACAGTTCTCATATTTTAACCAACTAGGAAGTTATGCGTTCGTTGCTTTTATTACCTGTTATAAGCATGGTTAAGGCAACAATAAGCCCACATGGAGTCGCCAAACAGGAACCTGACATTGATCTAAGTAGACGGTGGAATTGATATCATTAAAAGAAACAAGTTAGATCACCTCTTATTGTTTGATGCCTAGCATATTTAATAATAAGTGAGCAAAAGGTTCCTTTAACACGCCTAAGTCGTGTATGATGCTAGACTCATTTATTTATAGACCTACAGACACTCAATAGTACTGGTACAAGACCATTAATGTAATTTAGGAGCATGTAGGCACAGATGTATCCCGGGGTAAGATCTCAGGAATTAGTGTGACAAAAGATAAACTTTGGTTTGGAAGGTCAGCGCGCACGCGCGCGCGCACACACACACACACACACACACACACACGCACACACACACGCACACACACAGATATATATATATATATATATATATATATATATATATATATATATATATATACACAAATGCCGGCTCCCTGGCCGAGGTGTTAGCAGCTTTCTCCGTAACTCCAAATACTCTCGTGGTTGACGTGAGTGCACGGGAATTGGAAGCGGTTCGAGTCGCACCAGTGACTTATGAGAGTATGGAGCCGGTCGCTGAGAAAGTCGTGGCGTGCTGATGAGCGTAATCTAGCCTAGGAATCAACATACAGCTGAAAGATGCTGATGTTGATATTCGCAATATCCTGAAACAGGATGGAAACGCGGGAACAAATATAGATAGATAGATAGATAGATAGATAGATAGATAGATAGATAGAGAGAGAGAGAGAGAGAGAGAGAGAGAGAGAGAGAGAGAGAGAGAGAGAGAGAGAGAGAGATTTTGGCTTCTAGAGAAGCTATAGTGGGTGTCTTCTATGTGGAGTGGTTGTCTTCTATGTTAATCAGGCAACGTAAAGTACCCTTTTCCATACTTGGGGGAATATTGGGCATATGGTGCTAAGTCCATAGTTATACAGATTAGTCGATAGATTATCCTGTCAATATAACACCGACAATCTTTACTGTCTATGTCATTTTCTGGTGCCATCTTCGGCTGGGTCGACCTATACGTGTTCAGTATCTTTAGCTGTCTTTATTCCCAGGAAATGTTCTGATGGCCATGTTTGGCTAGGTCGACCTGGGAGCCCATGATGTTAAACATTCGAATCCGCCCCGATACGAATCAATCCCATGTCCGCGGGTCGGCAGGCAAGTGTTTAGCCACTACGCTACCACAGCTAATATTTTTTAACATTGATTTCTCGTTCAGAAAGCAATGGCAAACTACTAAACGTAAACTTGCCTAGTAAACCAACTTAGATTCGGGTTGATCGCGAAGTCCTGGCAACAGAACTGTGAAATATATAGCTAATGTGTGAATGATGGGTTGTGCTGGGGAGGGCAACATGTAAGACGAAACTGCATCCCAAATAATAAATTCTGGAAAAATAGTTTGTTCGTTCGTTCATCATGATTACAATGTTGCACTACTACTACTTCATTTGTAGGCAAATTTAAACATCCATTAATTAGTTATCGGAGACTCCTGGGGTCGTCGCTGGAGCTACGGAGTTAGTGCTTGGTGCGACGCTTTCGGCAGCCTGTGCTGCGGAAAGAGACTGAGCCATATGGGATAAAACCCGGTGCAATGAAGTCGACCCTGTCGACTTTTAAGAGACATTTTAAAAGTTATTTGTTACATTAATTGTGTGTTATTTTATGCAGCCTTCAATTAGTTGTTACATTAGAAGTCTCATCATATATGCAGCTTTTACTACGGTCTTAATCAGTTAGCCGGCTCTGTGGCAAAGGGGTTAATAATTCAGTTTGTAATCCCGCATACCGCATTAGAAACACAGCTGCGGGCGATTTGGAAGCAGACCGCCTTGCGTTGGTTTCTATACAATGGTATGAGTGTCGGTTTAGAAAGCAATGACAAACTACTGAACGTGAACTTGCAAAGAAATCACAAATAACCGAAAAATGATGGGGTTGACTGCGACGTCCTATGTAAGTGATATGCAACTAACTTTTCAAAAGGTGTAACTGCGTTTGCAGTCTATCTGAACTTAGTAATGTTACATTGTGCCATCCTGGATTTGTCCATGTGTGATGATGGAAGTTCATTTTGATCATTTGAAAATATAGTGGTCGCCTAAAGAGATCTGAAATGGGAGATGGGAGCAATAATGAAGAGTTTCAATGTGCATTAAAGATTATCAGGAATATTATCAATCAGTCAATCAATCGACAATCAGGTCGATTAATAAATCAATCAAGTTACCGCACTTTAAAATAATGTAGTGTATACGTCTAAAATATCAAATTTCAATTCAGCTGCGTAGGATTTCAACTCAACTATGTATGATTTATGAGCCTGATTGTTTTTGTGTGTGTGTCAGACTGCGGCTAATTTAAAATAGCAATTTCCAGAGAGCATCTTCAGCTGCCTGGAGTAGACATCAACGATTACTACCGTTCGATTCTCTCTGTCATGAAATATTTTAATGACGATGATGTTACTTCCATTATTATGTGTGTCCAATTGTTGGCGTATTCCACATACTTCTTTCTATATTACGCTTTGCTTCTTCTTCTCAATAGTTTCTCCATCCAGTAATTTCTTTAGCAAGCTGCAGTGTCTAGCAGCTTGCTTGTGGGCTCAATGGCCATGTGTTTGAATCCCCATCGAGTGACCCATGTCAACCCAGGTTAAAACTGGCACCATTAAATGTTCTAGGAAGTAAAGACTGCCGGTGTGGTATTGATGGCACTGTCCATCGATTGCCGGCTAATCTATACAATATGGGGGAACGATCATATACCCTATACATCTAAGGATATTAAAATAATCCCGAACTCATTGCATCGTTTAACACGCGTCATACATTTCAATTGCCTTTTCCTAATGGTTTTGATGATACCCTGCTGTATTGTCAGTAGCAACGTCTTCTTAGAGCCAGCGCAACACCACGGTATCTGCCTCCACATTTATTCTCCGACGAAATATTGTGGTATTATACGAGAGGATCTCCTGCAATAAACACCGTTAGTTAACCATCGATATGAACCAACTGATGCCTTTCTTGCCTCGCCACACAGAGCAATCCGTAAAGCGCCTGGGCGCTAAATGACATGGATCAATTGTTGCACCATCTGTTCTGCGGAGCTTGTTGACTGATCCAGCACGCTCGGTTCAATGTTATTATAACCTTGAACAAATCTGAGGTTTCCTCTGGTATTCTGAACCACACCTCTCTCAAAGTTCTCAAGTATACACCCATCTCTGATTGTTTTCTCTGTCTGAAGCATTGGTGAGTTTCCTTTCTTAAGCTCTTGGCCTTTAACCGTGTCGAGGGCTTCGTGAACGGGGTTTCCCGTGTCTGCGTCCGCTCGTATAGATATAATTTATCCTGCAGCAAACTGAGCCTGTCCGCATTCGGTGGTAAAGCAAGGATGGATCGCACGCTACCGGCACGTACCTAGTGCATCCCATGATCATCCACAATGCTTCTTTCTGTATGTGCTCTTTTCTACAGAAAACAAAGGTTTTCATGTGTATATTTGACAAGTAGCATTGAATTGTTTTGAAATATGGACAATTGATGCACGTAATTAGGTGTGTATAGGGACGTTTGCGGTGTTTTTGTACGGGAAATTGACAAGAAACTATTAGACTGAAACATTTACATATGAACAAATTCTGGAAATTATAACAGAACACAGAAGACTTCATGAAATAATGAAAAGCGAAGACGCTAATGGTTAAATCACATAATAAAATACGAAGAAACACAAATGAGGGGACTAGTAGGCAACATACTGTGGGGAAATAAAGAAAGCGTAGAACAAGAAAATATTTGAAGGAAAAATAAACGGGTATGCTAAAGTGTATCAACTTACACATACACGCAATGAAGCATAGCGGCGCAAGACAGACAGCGATTGAATGGAATAACCAGGACATCTTATTATTTTTATGAATAACTCTCGTTGGAGCATAATCTCTCAATCACCTCATAAGAAGCCGTCCTATCGTTTGCTATCTCCTACAGCTTCCACCATGTCCACCCCATATTATAAATCAATGTCTCTAATTGTCTTCTCTGCATGTTTTAGATGACTAGTTTTCTAGTCATGTGCTTATTGCCAGATTTTGTCAATATGTGTATTATTCGGCACCAGCGTTTTTGTCTCACCCCGTGATTCTCTGTAATTTGTCTCATTATCTCCCTAAGCTCCACATTAGTGATTCTGTCTGACCATACCAGTCCTAAAGATAATGTTTGTTGTTCAACTACTGTCAAAGCTGCAGTCCGTTAATGATGAGTGTCTAGGAAGACAAGAGAAGACAGCTGTGACCCAGACTGGTTCTATTAGTGTTCAGATTGTACGCGCATGTCAACAACATTAAGTTTAGTCCTCGCATTTGTGTAATGTATGTACATAAATCCAAAGTTTCCACTACGTTCAAATTGATTGATCCGCATTGGTTATAACTAGCTTGTTTATGACGTGTCTTCCGGTCCTTTTTGGCCCTTTGAAGTTGATTTATGTTCTGTGTTGCTAGCATGACAGGTGTCCGCATTTTGTTGATTTCTTTCTTTCATTAAAAAAAAAAAAAACCTCCCGTAGCAAGAACCTCCCATGGATCTGTGCAGTTTTAGGACTTTTCATTTTGTAAACCTGAACGCATAGAGGAGTAGGTGGTCATTATTTTCATCTCTTAACGGACGACGAGTGTAGGCGTCCATCCCACCTCCGACAGCGCTCATCACATTATGAGCGTAATCTTTTAGCGATTACACCTATGAGCTCGCTTTTCTGGCTTCTAGTGTGGGGGAAAACGTGTAGGATTTTCTTGCTCCTGCTGTGGGAGAAATGTTTCAGGTTTTTTTTCCTGTTGTCGTCATTCTGGAATGCTTGCGTGTTTTATTCAGTTTGACCGCGACGGTGGTATAGTGATTATCGCGTTAGCCTGTCAAGATAATGGCCCGGGTTAAATCCCCAGCAGAGGCGGGATTATTTTGTTTTGATTGGTACATCTCTGCCTCACATAAAAAGGTACCAGACAATATCCAGACTGTCCTGGAAGTCACATGGAAAGGAAAGGGGACGAAAACTGGAACTGGCCGCACATCCACATTGAGGTGAGCCAAGAACCAACATCAGTCGTGACATTCCAGTAGTGCTCTATCGTCATCTTTGACAGCCAGCGAAGATTCCAAATATTAATGGTACCAGATGCAGCCTCCATTATGTGTCCGTCTGGCTTTTACTTTGAGTACTGAGTGTCTGTCAGATACTCTGGTTATGTGGAATATATCAAGACCTAACAGTTCATACCCCTGCGGTAGTATTTTCTATAAGATTACCTTTACTATTTGTTTAAGAATATTCTTCTTAATTTTTAAAGTCACATGACAGATACCGACGTCGCCGAGTGAATTGTAAGACATTCACCACAGTACAATGCCACACCACACCAGAATTGTATACTACAGCACACTGTTAAACCACAGCACAATTGTAGACCACAGTACAATCGAAGACCACAGCACACGGTTAAACCACAGCACAATTGTAGACCACAGCGTAATGCTAGACCACAGCACAGTGTTAGACCCCAGCACAATGTTAGACCACAATAAGGTGGGGCGACTTGTGGTGTGTACAGGTGTATAGAAAAAACATTCCATAATTAGAAATGTGCGGGCATTTTGAACAGAAAATATTTTTAAAAATACGTAATATATTCCAACTGAATATTAGTGCTTTGAAAAGGTTGTCTCCATCCATCCATCATGTGCCATGCCGGTAAGCGTGGGCGGTCATGTTCTGCCATCTCACTCGATCAACAGAGTCGTGGATCAGTTCCGTGTTTCTGTCTCGACCATGCCACAAGGCCAAGCCATCCAGATACTTGTTTCTAGGTCTTCCCCTTGGTCTGTTCCCCTCGATCTTACCAGTTGTCACCAAGTTCTCCAAATCATTTCTTCTCATAACATGCCCAAAAAATTGTGACTGTCTACGTCTAATGTCTCTGATCAGTTTACGATCTTCATTTGTTTCTTGAAGGACTTGTTCATTGGTCTTTCTGGCTGTCCATGGTATTCTTTGCATTTTCCTCAGAAACCACATTTCTACAGCCATCAGATGTTTTTCAGCCTGGCTGCTCATTGTCCAAGCTTCACATCCATATAAAAGTACAGGTTCTATGTAGCATCTCAACACTCTTTTTCTCGTTTCAATTGACATCTTTTTATTGGTCAGTATGTTTTTCATCTTGCTAAAGGCTACTTTTGCCATGGCGATTCTTGTTCTAATCTCTTCAAGGCATCTCCCATCAGATGTTATTACTGTTCCGAGGTAATTGTACCTATTCACTTGTTGAAGAATATTCCCATTTACTTGTATATTACACTGTGGTATTTCGTTCTTCTTAGTGACGACCATAATCTGTGTCTTTTTACAATTTAATTCTAACCCTTGTTGTTCACTGTGTGTAACAACCGCATCTACTAAATTTTGCAGGTCCTGTTCATTGTCTGCAATCAAGACTGTATCATCTGCATATCTAATGTTATTGATGCATCGTCCCCCAATGTTGATTCCTTCCATATTTTCAATATTTCTGAAAATATTTTCACTGTACAGGGAAAACAGATCTGGAGACATTACACATCCCTGTCTCACACCTCTCTTAATAGGCTGATATTGGCTTACTTGATTATCAACTCTTATGGCAGCTTGTTGTTTCCAATATATGTTTTTTACAAGTCTAAGGTCTTTCCCATCAATTTGTAGATCTTCAAGCATCCTTATCATGTTGACATGTCTCACTTTATCAAAAGCCTTTGTGTAGTCAATGAAGCAAAGGTGTAGATCTTTGTTTACTTCTATAGAACGTTCGATTACGGTTCTCAGTATATACACAGCATGTCCTGACAAATACTGTATTGATTTAAGCAATGGACATGATGTAATTAAAACAGGTAAAGAGACTCCTAATTCAAATACTGCCACAGTGGGCGTGAAGTGCTAAGCATTCAAATATAATAGCTAGAGGGAGGATGTCCTGATCTATTTCTAACTACCTCTTCCCAGATAATTTCCAGATTCGGTTATAAATTTACAAAACCAGGGCCGATGGGAAACAAATCATGTCACTATTTTAGATTGTCGGAACACTGCATTGGTGGGCAAGCTAATTAACGTTAGGGGAAAAGTAGCTCAGAGGTAAGCTATTCGACTCTAACTGTTAAACACATCTGATGACTCCGAAGGTTGTAGGTTCGATTCCGGGCCGTGTCCTTCGGTTCACGAGTTAAATTTTTCGGAGACTCGTGTGGGTTGTCGCTAGAGCTACGGAGTTTGTGCTTTGTGTGACGCTTTTCGCGCTGCGGAAAAAGACCGAGCCATATGGGATAAATCCGGTGCAATGAAGTCTACCCTGTCGACTTTTAAGCGACTTTTTTTAAAACGCCTAGAAAGAGACTGGAACTCTTATGAAGATAACCGTGTATAATGACAGCGGTCATTTACGATGTAATTTAAACCAGGCCTAGCTAATGACCCCACTATAACACTGTCATTTTAGTAACCAGTGAAAGTTAATAACAATATGGACCTCTGTGTTATTTATAGCAACAGCAATCCATAACTTGACCCGTTCCTTAAAAACTGTGTTCATATTTATCATGATGATGATGCTGATGGTGATGGGCTGGGAGGATACGACATCATTTTCGATTCCCGAAGTCTTGGATCAAACCCGTTTTCATGCTTTGATTATGCCATGCAATCAAGACATCCATATCTTTCCATGATTCCTTGCCAAAACAATTTGCATTTGTCACTGAGTTTTCAGGTTTATTCTGAGTTGTCGTGTCATAATTTACTAGGCATCCGAAAAGAAAGTAGTCTGCTTTTGCTTTCGTGATTGGCATTGACCATACTGATAGCGTTGTTTCTATAAGGAGTCCATCTGCTCACCGTCACGTACTTGAGATCATAACCAACAACTATCTATTGGCTGCTCAGAAGCTCCATCCGTCATCTGCTCAACAGGTTTCACGTTACCCTGGTTGGGATGCCAAATGGATATTTTATCTTGCTCATGGGCATCCCGTAGATTGGCGAAGGGAAGGGAGTGTTTTACTTCTCCTTTGATGGCAGATACTCCAACCCGCTAGTTTTAGCAGAAATTACAAACATCTTGTTTGAGTGTTAACACTTGACACCAGAAACGACAACAATGTCAGCTTTACAAGAACTTGTTCACAAATAACACTGCGGGCGCCGCAGTGGCAAATTCTTCATCAGTAAACGATACTATGTGTATTTTTGTGTGTGTGTGCTGATCTGTTATTTGTGGTGGTTGTTTTAACAACTGATATTTTACAATTTTCTTTCCTGTTCGTGTATTCGTGCATTTGCGCAGTTATGCAGGTAACCCTGCTTTATTTATGTCTAACTCTTAGCCCAGCACACTGCATTCTGAATGAAATAGCAGGCAGTAGATGTAAAATATATCATGTTATTCATGTAGAATTGGTATTAAAATTGTAATTTTAAAAGCACTGACAAATAATGATGCAGTGTTTCGCAATATTTTTTGTGCTATGTTCCCACCTAAGCCTTTCTAAAATTCTTATGCCCACCCCCCCCCCCCCCCCCCAACATATACATAATTTTTGATATTCAAAAATTGAAATGTTCACTAAAGAAACTTGAATGATAGGTAGGCCTATTAGGAAGAAAACAATAGGAAATTATTGCGCGAACACAGTAAGTAAATATTCCAAACATATAATGGAGAACTGAAATTCAAATACAAAATAATTTTAATGAAAGATTTTTCTATATTATTTTAATTATTACTAATTATTTATTATTTCAATTTAGTGAAATCCTTGCGCTTGATGCTTGCTGCAAAGAGATTGTATGTCCGATTCCAATTTAGTTAACTTCAGTCTCAAGTCTCCCCATTTTGTAATATCCAGCCGATTTCTCTCTCTCTCTCTTTTGTTTTTTTTTTAGCAGAAAATCATTTATGGCACAAAATCCGCATTCATCTAAATATGAAGGTGGAAACGGTAACACTAGTTCTCTTGCACAATTGGTTGCATTTGGATATTTGATTTCGGTTTCCTCACAAGGCCATGTCATCGCTCCTTTTATATTAAATAAAGTTTTAATTGACTCATCACTTTGCATTTCTGCGAGTTCTTCTTGATACTGCATATTTGAAATATCAGACAAATCCACTAACAATGGCCGCATCATCCAAGTTAGGAAATCAATTTGTTTCAAATCAGAAAATCTTTCTTTTAAATCATCCGATAAAATTTTCAGATTTTTTCTTCTTCTTCTTTCGTTCGCATGAAATATGTTTATAACTGCAATGTTGTCTCTTGTATGAATCTAACAGTCTTTTCTTTTTTAGGACACTCAGCGGTCCGTAGAGTTTATCTTCCATTGTTATCTCTCTAGGCCAAAGAGACAACCGTGGAAGATAAACTCTATGGACAGCTCAGTGAACTAAAAAAGATTTTCAGATGATCGACAATAACGTATATAGCGGTATCAGTCACTTCACATTGTTTGAGCCATTGAAACTTTTCAAAATTTTTGTTTTATAATAAATATAGGTCTGGCATATTTAAATAAAGGTAATGAAACCAATATCTTCGTTTTTTCATCGACAAGAGTTTTATTTGTTCCTTGACGCTGTTTATTTAATATATTTAGTTTTTCAAAGATATCGGCTAAATAACTCACAAATGTGACCGTTAACAGATTTTTCATTTCAGGTTTGTCGCTTAAAAAATCACTAAGAGTATCAAATAGTTCCATAAATCTTTTCAAGCAGTTCCCTTTCGAGAGCCATCTTACTTCAGTGTGAAGTATAAGTCTCACATGGTCTTCATTTTGTTCTTCACAAAATAACTTGAAGAGACGTTCACATTTGGCACTAGCTTTAATAGCATTGATGCACTTTATAACTAAATTTAGTACTTCATTTAGAACAGGCGAAATGTTTTTAGCTACCAGGTTTTTCCCTGTGAATAACACAATACACAAGAAGCAATCCTGGATTCTGATCTTTCATCAATTTTAAGCAACCATTTTTCTTCCCCATCATAGCACAAGATGTTATATTTTTCATTGGTATATTATTGACATCTAAGTAATTTTCTAGCTTACTATATATATCTTTGGAGGTAGTGGTGCTTTCTAATGATTTACAGAACAACATTTCTTCAGCAAAATCACCTTTATCAATATATCTTACGTATATTATAAGTACGGCCGCACTGTCTCTCAAAGTTAATTCATCCGCTTGCACCGAGAATTTTGTTGTTTTCAGCTTTTCAACAAGTTGTATTTCAATATCCTCACTCATTTCGTCTATTCTTCTGCAAACAGTATTGTTACTTAGTGGCATAGCTTTAACGTCTTTGTCATCTTTTTCCAGAACCGTTTTAAGGAATGCTGATATTGATGGTTTGATTAAATTCTCCCATATAGTATGATGTTTCCCAGATTTAGCGATGAGTAATGAAATGTGATAACTAGCCTTAAGAGTACGATTGATAGTTGCATTATGAGCAGTAAATAGAGACTTTAATGTTACTCTTTTTTTCAAAATGTTTCTTTAAAGTTTGAAAGTAATTCAAATCTGAATTAATATGAGTATTATGTTTCGCCTTCAAAAGTGCCTCAAGACGACCTAGTTTCATTGATTCGTTGGTCAAGCATTGTTGGCATAAAAGTCAAAAAGGTGACCGTTCATCGTGGACAGCGGGTATGAAACCAAATTTTAAATATTCCTCCGAATACTGACAATTCTTTTTCTTGCTTGCACGACTAATTTCACTATGGGCTGAAATAAATAAATATAAGATCAATTAAAAACTATGAAAAAAATAAATATGAACTGAGTAAACGTAGACTAAAAATGCATATTTAAATATGTATGGTACATTTACCCCACCGCAAAAAAAAAAAAAAAAAAAAAAAAAAAAAAAAATAACAAAAAACATACTTTTTCATTTAACAAATTTGTCTGGAAAATTATAATTATAAAACTAAAATTAATTTTAAAAAAATTACCAAATAAATTTACATACCATTTATATATCACTTATATTTATACAATGTATATATATATATTTAAAACAACGAGACTTTTACAACAATTTAACGGACTGCCATGTAGCTGATTCCCGGCTCGTTTATTCAGCCACAAGGACAAATGTAAGCAGGAACATGTAACAAAGGAGAATATCAAACAAGCCAATGTCCTTGCCATTGTCGTCAGTGTTTATTATTGAAAGTCATCGCCGCTGTTTATACAATCAATTACCAACAGGTGCGGGCTGACATGTGATGATTCTAAATCACTCTATATAAAGTTCAACACTGCAAAATATCTCCTACACAATAGTTAGCTCTAATCACCAACTTACGGCCTGGCTTGACCTTGACATCGGGCATGTGCTGTGCTCCACTGCCCTTCACTCGGCGTACAGATTATCGAGCGTGACTGGCTTGTATAATTGGTCGCTCAACTTGGGCGACGCACTTTTGCCTCAGGTTGAAGTATCTGTGCAACCTTGGAGTAATGTCAACTTCATGTCGCTTGACTTCTGCACTCGTTTTCACAACCGTCTTCAACGAGGACCCTGGCAAGACTGACTCTGTCTCGCCGCGACTCCTCCGTGTACTACCCAACTAGTGTCACGTGATACGCAACTTTCCGGAGTTACTTCCCTTTGTCCCTCATCACCATCTGTTGTTCATCGACTTCTCTCAATTTAATCGTGTGTTCTTTGTTCATAGTGATCATGTGAACGGTTCTCACTATGCCGCTTCTTCTTCTCTTGTAAACATGGTCTTACTCTATCCGTTTACCGCTGTCTACCTCATATCGGTCCATGGCACGGACGCTTATTTCAAATTAACACCAACGGTTACTGCTGAGCGTTACTGCAAAACACTGCAGAAACTGAGATCCCGGCACTAAGCATTTCGCGCTATTTAGAACAAATAACGCGAAATGCTTAGTGCCGGCCCAGTATAACCAGTAGTTCGACTCTAACGTCTAACAATGAAATCACGGCTACTATCATGGCGGACAGAAGTTACTTATACTGTACGTTTACCCAGCTCGAATAGCGACAGAGAGTCGCCATATGGTTAACTTAAACTCTGAACGAGTCCATTTTCAAATTGCCCTCTTAACAATCGAATTGCCCCCCTGTGGGGCGTGGGCCCCACGTTGGGAAACACTGGTGTAGCGTATGTGTCTCCTCTGCCAGATAGCTCGCCTCGTATAAGTAAAGCAAATCATAGGGCTCTCTAAACACGCCTTCAGATGTATTGATTATATGGTGGTAGCGACATATTTCCCCCCCCCCCCCCAGACTAATCAGTACTCTAATGGGTTATGTGGTTAATATTATGCCGGTGTCCTTTGCTACCAAAGACATCTATAGGTACTTATTGTTGACTGTGTCGACATGGAAGCTCAGTTCAATTTAAAATGTGTACATCGATGAGAAATCGAATCCATGACCAATGGGCCGGCAGGCGAGCGTGCTAGATAATGCGTTACCGTGAGTTAGTTAGTTAGTCGTGGTTCAAACTTCACTGCAAAGTGTCGCCCCATTATGATCCGTTCCTGTGCCAGTGAATATCACACAAAATGCTGATCACTGTCCTATGTGAAAAAATGGAAGAGAGAGGAGTCTCGACAGTTACGGTGAGGTGTCATAGTATACTGAGTGCTGAATAATTTTAACATAACGATCTCAACAATTGTTTTCTAGTGTACGTAAATAAAGTACACGATCCTTTTACATGTCTTAATGCGCATTGGGTATATGGTGCTAGATACTTATTTGTGTAGACCATTCGGCACTCGTGGGGTGATGCAGTCAGTATCACGCCGGCCGCCTTTATAGCCCGAGACATTTTCTGATAACTCAATTCTCTAATGTTTAGTTTAGTTTAGTTTAGTTTAGTCGACGGATCAATATCACGGCACACGGATGTAACCCATAAGTGCTCCGTTCTACTCCTAACTCAAGCCTGAGTCCGGAGAATCTCAGCTCAGTGCACGAACTCCGTAGCACCGGCGAGGCTCCTAAAATACTTTAGGTAGATTTTTAAACTCGAAGTTTTGCCCGGGCAGCGCCGTTAGACTACTTTTTTTTTTTACGATTTCCAACAGCCAAGAGATTGTGTTACGTGCGTAACAATATACACAGGGTCCGATCTCACTACCCAGAGACCAGGGGGAAATTTTTTTGCTAGAAGTCCACATGAAAAAATCCCGGCCCTCACCGGGTTAGAACTAATGTGACAACGTGTAATCTGAGTTAATTTATTATGTTTTCATTATATGAACACAACGCGATTCGTGAAATCAACGAATGCTATACCCATATTTATATAGATCATTCGTCACTCGCTGTGTATTGCGGTCAGTATTACGGCAGCCGCCTTTATCTCGCAAGACATTTTACGATAACTTAATTCTTTAGTGTGACATAATTTAAGCATGAGGTAATTTAATTAATTCAGTAGCATGTCCTTTGCAGAACCTAGCTCCCATAACTTCTTGATCACATGCAAGACGTTCCACATCCGATACACCATCTGGAGATCATCCGCCACATCCTGCACCCATCTTCTCTTTGGCCCTCTTCTTCCTCTCTTCCCAAGCAAATACACCTCCATTATTGTTCTCTCCAAACTTTCACGACGTTTCAAGTGACCAAAATATACCAATTTTCTTTATTTGTATCGTCTTTAATAGACAACCCTCTTCAATAATCAGTTCGTGAAGTATGGATGCATTTGTTCTTTTCTTTACCCAAGATATTCTTAGAACCAGTCTATAACATTTATAGTCAAAGGCATTTATGCGCTGTTCAGCTTGTTTAGTACGTGTCTGGGTCTCACAGGCGTATGTTGCAATGGGAAAGATGCATGCTCATAAAAATCTAGTTTTATTTTTAGTTCTATCTGTCCCACTGTTTTAGTCTTTGAAGAGCAATTTATAGTAGTTGTTAAATGTCTTTTCATTGAGTCACCATTATTGAGCGAGTTACGAGGGGATGTCAATAAGTAAGACACAAATGGCTGTAGAAAAATAACTAAATATGATAACAACTTGAAACCAGTTTACTTTTATACATACATTGTCTCTTTATTTCTCAACATAATGTCCATCAACATTGATGCACTTATCCAATCGTTTTATCAGTTCTCCCAAACCTTCTGCATAGAACTGTGTGCTCTGTTTTCTAAACCACGTTGTCACTTCACATTCAACTTCGGCGTAATTCGCGATATGTCTCTGGCCAAAGTGGGTTTTCAATGGACAAAAAAAGGTGGAAATCGCTAGGGGCTAAGTCGGGGCTGTAAGGTGGATGTTCCAGAACTTCCCACCTTAGTTGGTTAATTTCCTCCTTAGTTAATCGAGCCGTATGTGGTCTCATAACATGTCCACAATTTTTCGGAAATGTTATGAGAAGAAATGAATTGGAGAACTTATTGACAACTGGCAAGATCAAAGGTAAAAGACCAAGGGGAAGACCGAGAGGAAAATACCTGGATGGCTTGGCCGCGTGGCATGGACGAGTCAGGAACACTGAGTTGATCCACGACTCTGGTGATCGAGTGAAATGGCGAGTCATGACCGCCCACGCTTTCCGGCATGGCCATGATTGATTGATTGATTGATGTGGTCTGGCATTGTAATGAAGAAGCGACACTCCTGTAGTCACCAGTCTTGTACGTTTTCTTCGAATTGCACCATGAAGTATCGACAGAACGTCACAGTACGATTCAGAATGCACGTTGTCACTTTTCTTCTTGAAATTGGTTAAAAGCACTCCTTGACAATCCCAGAACACTGTCAGCATAACCTTCTCTGCTGATGGCGTAACTTTGAATTTTTGGACACAAGGCTAAGAAGGATGTTTTCTACCCAGCTATGCATCGCTTTTCGGGACAAACATTTGTCAGCTTAAACAGAAAGCATCTCCTTATGAATGTCCTTTCCAGGCAGTCCTTTTGCCCACAAGAAACGCACAACAGCACGTTGTTCTTTGGTTGTACACTTCGTAAGTACAGTCGCCATTTTCTTTATGCGCTGCGCATGCGCATGAGACAACTAGCGCCATCTGACGAACAGGAATATAAAGTTCGCTGTTGCTGTCAACTAAAGACACCTGTAGAAAACACCAACTACATTTTCCTGCCATCCCACGGAGCTGTGTGACTTACTTATTGATGTTTTTATTACGTGAACAAAACGCGATTCATGAAATAAACGAATGCTGTAACCATTCAGCACTCGCTGGGTAATACGGTCAGTCTTACGCCTGCCGCCCTTATCTCGCAAGACATTTCATGATAACTCAGTTCTTTAGTGTGGCAACATGTAAGTATGAAATAATTAATGATGTTTTTATTACGTAAACCAAACGCAATTGGCGAAATCAGCGTCAGAATGATTTCTTATCATGTGACAATATCGTCACATTACGAGCTATATCAAGCAATGAAGCCAATTATTATCTGCGAAAACAAATAAAACAGGAAGACGAGGTAGAAATAACATGACATTGAAATACTGATGTCGGGAATGCTTCATGATACGTGCGCCATTTCTTATTCGTCTATTCATTCAGAGACGAAATTGATCTCGTGGTTTTAAAAATCCGACAAGAATTTATTTTTCATGCATTTTAACACGATTTTATTGTTTTCTATGTGCAAATTAGGAAGCTTCTTCACAAAAAGCAAGGACAGCCCGTGTGCATAAAAAATGCATCGAAAGGTTGATTAGCAAACAAGATCTATCACGGAAACGAAGAACGAAGCAAACATTGCATAAATAAAAGAAATTGCCGCACGATTGAAAAATTAACAAAAACATAATACAGGATCAATCTAAAAGTCACATAGACCAGGCACACATGATCCTTCAAGTACGTGACGTTTTACACAGTATTTGTGCATGTTGTTCTCTGCATTGATGGATCTATTTAATAGAATCGACCTCAATTCACCAGGGACATTTTCAGTCGTTTTTGTGTGTGTGTGTGTCTCTCTCTCTCTCTCTGTATACATCGAAGAGAAGGTATTCTGATTATACTGGCAGTGCACTGATTATAAATGATTATAAATGCGTCTACGCCGTCTAAAGTGTCTACAAGTATAATGCTTGTAGTTCTGGTCTGGAATTAATCCTATGCCTCCCTTTCTTTGATTATTTGATGAGAGGAGAGAAATTGGAGAACATCGTGACGACTGGAAAGATCGAGGGAAAGAGACGCAGAGGCCGACCAATTCAAATAATGCTGGCTGGATTGAGACAATAGGATGGAGGAATATCAGCAGCAGAGTTGATCCAGAACACCAAAGACCGAGATATGTGGAGAGACATGAACGCCTACACCAGCTGGTATGACACTTGATGATGATGATGTAGTCCCTGATGGTGGGAGGAAGCGGGGGAGGTAGTACAGTAGCTAGTAAGATAGCCTGGCGGTCCGGTATTCCTAGGGCTGAATCCGCACGGACGCGGACGTTTAAAATTAACCTGGGCTCACAGGTCGACTCAGCATAAGATGGGTTCCAGAAAATGTCCTGGTTGGGGGTGGGGGGGGGTGGGGGGGGGGGAGACCGTCATATGGTGCTTGACCCATATTTTTATAGACCAATCATCATTCGATAAGTGATCTTAACCATATCATCTATCAATTGCCGATTGTTCAAAATAGAGGCCTGAATTGACTGGTTTGCCTTTTCGGGTCACGAGTGCATTTTTCAGGAGACTTCTGGGAGTCGTCGCTGGAGCTACGGAGTTCATGCGTTGTACGGGGCTTTCGGCTGGTCCCCCTGGGATCATGTGGGATAAAACTAGGGTCAATGAAGTCTTTCTCGTGACTGCCGATTCTAACGACGATGAACTGTATTTTTCGTGGAGGACTTTTGTGTTGGCATTCTGGCGGCGGCATTATGCACAGTGTACCTGTGCGGGCTGTTGGCTTGCCGACACTCCTGTCTGTTCCATTGTTCACATGGGGCAGTGAGGAGCATTTTGTGATATTCACTGGCGCAGGAACGGAGCATAATAGGGACGACCCATTGCCGTGAAGTTGGAACCGCGACAGACTGACTGACTAGTAGGCCTAGTACCGACTGCCTAATGCGCTTCAAGGCATGAAAACGTGTGAATTACTCTTTGCCGCTGTGTCTTTTCCACCTCCAATCTCATGCTGGAGGTCGTGGCATATGAGGCTACGACCTCCAGCAAGAGAATGTAAGTGGAAGCAGTTACAGCGGCATTCTGTTGGTTAGAGGAGACCACTGCAACAAACATTGTCTTCATCACGGACTCAAGGAGTATGCTTAGTAAGGTGGCGAAAGGAATGTATTGCATGGAATGGCCCACCTCGCTTCAGAACTACCAGGTTGTGAGAATTGTATGGATTTTTTTGCCATGACGATGCGGGAGTGCGAGGGGATGAACAGGCTGACAGGCTGACTGGGAATACACCTCATGGTGGTAGATTACCTATGGACAAGAGAGAAGTGGTCGCGCGCTTGTGGGACCAGGTGGAGAAGGTAGGAGAACGGATTGAGAACCCGTATGTGGACATGATGAGATTGCGGGGAATCGGCAGGGGTTTTGAAAGAATCTCAAACTTGAGAGGGCAGACAAGGAAATCTTTTAATCAGATAGCGATGGGAACGATTAGTAGTGTGACTCTTCACTGGCTGTTTAACGAGGGGACGGAGCACGTATGGAAATGTCCTGAGTGTAGTGATGTCAGTTCTTAGCTCAACTCAACTCAACTGTTGTGTGTCGTCCCAGCCTATTTAAAACATCAGCATCTGGATACAAGACGTTGATATCGACAACACCATGGCATTGTATAGAACACTGAAGACACAGTTTAGGCGTCTGGTGGTAACTTCATTGTTGATCGTATAATGGCAAACAAAATGAACACATTTAGCATCACTATCAGTCAAAGTCCACATACAATTTGTATTTCGCGTCGATCACTGGAGTGTGTAAAGTGTACTGCTTGTATAATGCAAGTATAATGCTTGTACCTCTGTTCTGGAATTAATCCTAGGCTTTGATTCTATTCCTAATATCCTATCTTTATTTATTTCCTTACCTGAAGTTCTATGCAGTTTATTTTAAGCGAAAGAAAGAAAGAAAGAATGAGGGGAAGAAGAAGAAGAAGAAGAAGAAGAAGAAGAAGAAGAAGAAGAAGAAGAAGAAGAAGAAGAAGAAGAAGAAGAAGAACAAAGGAAGAAGGAAGCTGAAGTAATGAAGAAGAAGAAGAAGAAGAAGAAGAAGAAGAAGAAGAAGAAGAAGAAGAAGAAGAAGAAGAAGAAGAAGAAGAAGAAGAAGAAGAAGAAGAAGAAGAAGAAGACTCGTTTATTACTTCGAATTCCAGTTTTTTTTTGTTTTTTTGTTTTTTGTTTTGTTTTTGTTTTTAACATTCTACACATACTGTTAACACTTAAGTGAAAACTCAAGTTAAAACTAAAGAATTGTAAGCTTCATTTCTTAAACTGTATATTTGTTATGCACGATTGAAAAACATAATATAAAAAAAAAATAAACTATTATCTGTGGGGGAAAAAGAGATAGCGGCGGAAAACAAGAAAGAATTGTGAAAGTCTTTCGCAGTGGTATCGAAAAATACCCGCAAACGAACTGCTCGTACTTTCTATGGGAGATCGCAAGATATGTAGTAGCATGGTGTCAAGCTAGTTGACACGGCACTTTATTATTATGATAATAATCAGAATGAAATGAATAATTTGCTGCGAGTTATTATCTACGAAAACTAACCTTCTGTCACCAATGATTGATTAAATTGGCACCAGAAAGGGATGTCTGTACTTATGAGTAGAGTTCTGTACTTTAAGAGTAGTGTGTGGATTAGCTTTCCATATTACCAATGTCCCTAACCATCAAGCGAACCCACCCCGACTTCTGAAATACTTTTAATTTACATCCCTAAGGACGAGAAGTCAACATTTTAGTCTAGTTGACCGTTGTGAGGGAATGGACACGCCACAAGAGAGTATTCGAAATCTTACAAGAGTTAATGCAAAGTGAAATAAATTATACAAAGTTCACAAGTGTAACCGACTGCTAACAATAAGGAGAAGAATATCGAGTGGTACGTTAACCAGGAGTAAATCATTATTATGTATCATGCCGATAACGGTTGGCAATCATGGTTCAACATCTCAACAAATCAGCAGAGTCATCTGCCTTCATTTGGCTCTTTCCGCATCAATCTTGCCAGTTGAACGAGGAAATCATATTATCATGTATAGTGCTTCCATATTGACGTGGATGGGCCTTAGGTTCATACCGGAATGCGATCGGCGTTGCCAGTAGTGGGTTGTGCTCAATATTTATATTATCATACCATTTCTAACAATTTATTAAACAATTTATTAATGTATTGTAAGACACACTCGAATCTTGGAAAATAAATATCCGGTCGATTGTTTAGATTTATCTGTGTGTGTAATTTGCCGTGGTTAGGGAGCTTTTCGTCTGCCCCCAAGAGCATCCAAGCGATAAATCACATGGAGGCCACTACTTTAATTCGGTTGCATGATACGTGGTCATCATAGTTTGTTACGAGTAAATGTGCGTCAGAGACATCAGCTGGTGAAAAATGAGTTAATCTTACGTTTAGTTGTGTAGTTATGTTGAGATATGTGTTTCTTGTCCACGAGGAAATAGCATTGCGTTCCATATTATATGTATAGCCAACAGTTTGTTACTATTTATATAAACCAAGCTAGGTTTTTAAAGTAAGGGCCTCTGTATCCAAGCTTTGAGGAGTACTTGGTATATTGTGCTTGCCCCATATTTTAGACAAATTGTCAATTGATGGAGATGTGGTCGATGTAATACCGGAGCCTTTACTTCTCAGCACCATTTCTGGTACACATTTAGGCTGGGTCGATCTGCAAGGGCAGCTGCGGCTATTAGATGCTCGCCTGTTGGCCGCCGGTCATGTGTTCGAATCCCCATTGGGGTGTATTTTGATAATTGACCTGACCACCCAGGCCGTCATAGTCTAAATAAGACACTAGGGAATGTCGTGGAAAGCAAGCGTGGCCGGTGTAACACTGAACACATCATCCATCTGGTGCCGATTGGTCTATATAATATGGGTCTAATACATTGAAGTCGTGTAATAGAGTTCTTTACTTGCTTTGTGAAACCCGGAAGTCCAGGACAATTAAAATAAAAATGCCCGTTGTACTGGGATGTAAACACATGAGTCTCAGCCGACAGACATGCGTGCTGGCCACCGCGCTATCACAGCTCTATCACGGCTCTATCACGTAACGTGTTATATTGATCATTTCTACCTTGTGATCGAGCTCCGGTTTGCTGCCACATTCTGTGTGATCGAGCTCCGGTTTGCTGACACATTCTGTATTTATTTTCTGGGCACGTTAAGGATTATTTACTGTTAGCCGACGGACTCAAAATAAGTTTCCCAATATGGAACGTATAAACGTCGGATAGGGGGAAGCGACAGATGTCGATGGGTGAGAAACGCATACGGATACATTCGAGAAGAGGAGAAAGTGAAACTGTGCAGGAGAGTTATTTATTGGACATACAGCAAACATTTGGTTAAGTCCGGGGTGTCGTCTGCGATGAGTTACAGTGATGAGATTGTTTAGTTTAGAGTGGTGGGCAGTCGTAACGCTATAAATCACATGAGGAGGCAGTTGTCAGTGTCTACGTGATGTAAGGCATTATAGTGTGTCTGTGAGAAAGCGTTCAAAAAAATCCAGAATGCTTGGAGTGGAAGAATTACTCACTTTGACACTCGGCAAACTTGTATGGAAACGCAGTGGCTCTCAAAGTAAGTCGTGTGATATGTAGGGCCTTTCCCCGAGATTTAAGGCGTTCTAAGTGTAAGGTGCTAGCCTCATACTGGTATACACCAACTGTTACTCAATGAAAGATGGGGTTCTTATAACGCCGGACGTCTTCACCTCCAACACATTTCCTGATGTCTATTTTAGATTGCGCTCACCTGAGAGGGGAACCATATTAGCGTGGTGACCAAACGTTCGACTGCCGCCTGAATGTCATGGATTCGTTCCCGTGGGTTTCTTAAATCGATCTTAGTTCCCGGATCGGTAAAACCTAAAATGGATACAGTATCTTGAAGTAAAGGCGGGCTGTGTGAAACCTATTGCATCCCCCACCGGGTGCTGATTGGCCTATAGTCACATGGGCCTTGTATAGAGAGTATTTTAACGACTGTGCAGTGTTTGAAAATATTGCCGGTCCACGTTTTGTATTTACCTATTATGTTGCACGAACTTTACAGAGGGTAAATACAAAACTTAAACCGGCAATATTTTCAAACACTGCACAGCCATTAAAAATACACCTGTAGTATATGCCAAATAGGAAGTAAGTAAACCATTGAGCACAAGAAAGCAAATACAAAATTCCCGCCTTCATTGGGATTCAAATACATGATCACACGGCCGGCTGGCAAGCGTGCTACCCACCGCGCTTTGGCCTGCTCCAACATTTAAAGTGTCTATTGATCATTTCTACTTTGTGATCAACGAGCTCCGGTTTGCTGCCACACTCTGTATTTATTTTAGAGCAGGTTAAGGATTAATTGCAATTAGCCGACGGACTCAAAATACGTTTCCTAATATGGAACGAGTACAAGATAGATTTGGGAGTGGGGGAAGGGGAAGGGGCTTCGTGACATATGTCAATGGATGACAAATAATAAGAACGCTTTATAAGAACGCTTTTAGCAAGTTTCTGAACATACAATTTTCCTCCAAGCCGTCACCATTAATTGTGCCATGCTGGCGGTCAGGGCACTTCCTGCAGACAGATAGGCATTTGGTGCTTCTATCTATCTCCCTTACTGAGTAATAAATCTCATGGAAACAAGATGCTCTTCCCTCAAATCCTCTCAATATTTTTATGACAAAGATCACATGTTAATCACAAAATCTAACCATAGGAGGTGTAAAACACAGACTCTTCAGAACTTTCGACATTTGGAGGAAGATTGTGCAGTAATGTGCGTCCATGGGGACGGTTCTAAAGCCATAGGAAAATGCAAATATGCATTGTGAGTGAGATAAAGTTCACATGCATACAGCAAAACTACTTATAGCAGGTGAAACGCTAAACATGGCAAACCTTTCCAGCAGCATAGGCATGTCATTTCTGCAGAAGGCGAGAAAGTCAGACTATCCTCTCAATGAGGCGCGAATCTCTTAATTTCACAATCCATATATAAAACTAATAATGCATGTCTCCTATAAGCATTTAGAGACTCATTATAGCATTTACAATGAATTCACAAGCTCACCGGTGGCGCAGAGAGTGAGGTTGGGCACTAGGATAAACCTCTCCCAGGTTAGGAAAGGGACTTGTTTCTCTGACAATTTTCTCATAAATGACAACTACTGTCCGACGGGTCTCCAGCTGGCCTGGCCGGGACTTCGCCATCCAATCGGTGTGCTCATGTCAACCTTACTCCCAGTCCTTATAAGGAGCGTCTGCCTAGACCCATTTTCCTCCATTTCCAGGAAAAGTGGTGATGGCTGATGACATATACCGCACCTATTATTGCTAACTGAAACATATTGCTAACTGAAACATATTGTCTAGTATTGGTAACTGAAACATATTGCATAGTATTGGTAACTGAAACGTATTGCTAACTGAAACATATTGCCTAGTATTGGTAACTGAAACGTATTGCCTATTATTGCTAACTAAAACATATTACCTAGTATTGCTAACTGAAACATATTGCCTAATATTGCTACATGAAAGGTGTTGCCTAGTATTGCTAACTGAAACATATTGCTTTATATTGCTAACTGATACATATTGCTTAGTATTGCTAACTGAAACATATTGCCTAGTATTGCTAACTAAAACGTATTGATAACTGAAACTTATTGCCTAGTATTGGTAACTGAAACGTATTGCCTAATATTGCTAACTGAAACATATTGCCTAATATTGCTAACTGAAACATATTGCCTAGTATTGATAACTGAAACATATTGCCTAGTATTGATAACTGAAACATATTGCCTAGTATTGCTAATTGAAACGTATTGCCTAGTATTGCTAATTGAAACATATTGCCTAGTATTGCTAATTGAAACATATTGCCTAGTATTGCTAATTGAAATATATTGCTTAGTATTGCTAACTGAAACATATTGCCTAGTAGTGCTAACTGAAACATAATGCCTAGTATTGCTAATTGAAATATATTGCTTAGTATTGCTAACTGAAACATATTGCCTAGTATTGCTAACTGAAACATATTGCCTAATATTGCTAAAAACATATTGCCTAATATTGCTAACTGAAATATTTTGCCTAGTATTGGTAACTGAAACTTATTGCCTAATATTGCTAACTGAAACATATTACCTAGTTTTGCTAACTGAAACATATTGCCTAGTGAGTGGCACCTTGCCGTCTTTGCAGACGAAAGTATGTGAATTGGAACAGAGCTAGAATTCCAAAGCACAATCCCTGGGCATGAAATCAGAGAACAGATGTTGCCCATGCAGCATGATCCCTCTCTCGGCCTTGCCATGTTATCTCCAGGGGAAAGTATAACCAGTAAGTCTGGAGCAAGGTAGGCTGCAGATGCTGGCGGTTCAGTATCAAACCTCCAAGAGCATGAGGTGTGTAGTGGCCAGGCCCTCACATCCGAGGGATTTGGCTCAGAGACGTTCAGCCATATCCCACAGCTGAGTGCCTTATACTAAGTGTCTGGACCGGTATGAGCGTGTAAATCTGTCATCGTAAGTGGTGTCTAGGCCTATAAAAAACGTGTATTACAGTCACACTCCCCGCCTGATACTGTGCGGATCCCAGTGACCAGCGAGAATCTTGCCTAGTACTGTTAACTGAAACATATTGCCTAGTATTGCTAACTGAAACGCATTGCCTAATATTGCTATCTGAAACGCATTGCCTAATATTGCTAACTGAAACGCATTGCCTAATATTGCTAACTGAAACGTATTGCTAACTGAAACGCATTGCCTAGTATCTTCAGACACACAGTCCATTTTGCTGAGTATTTGTTGACTGTCTGAGAGCGATCTATTAGGTTATTTACCGTGGCGGAGGCAGCCCTTTCTGTGCTCGTGAGAATTCACCATTTATCTTTGTTTTCTTGTCACTGCTGTCAGAAATCCTCTTTGCAGTTTTCCCTATTCTATCCATTCGTGTTTGACCAAAGTCAGACACTTTGTCATTCTATATCTTGTTCAGTGTATCTTGTTTGAAGAAATGGGAAATCCTGTTTGGTTACTTAACTCCTGAGGGACATGAGGGTTTAACATTCTTTGCGCATCTCTATTTGATTTTTCACAAACAATTAACCTTTTCTTGTGTGCCTATTATTCTATGTTCGTTCAGGCATATATTCACATATTTCAGAGTTATAGCATGGATACTTTAAAAAATAAATAAGGTTAAAAAAATATTTCAGTTAAAGGTCTCCGGCGCGAATACTGACCTCATGTGATACATATTGGCACCAAATACTGACCTCATGTGATACATATTGGCACCAAATACTGACCTCATGTGATACATATTGGCACCAAATACTGACCTCATGTGATACATATTGGCACCAAATACTGACCTCATGTGATACATATTGGCACCAAATACTGACCTCATGTGATACATATTGGCACCAAATACTGACCTCAAGTGATACATATTGGCACCAAATACTGACCTCATGTGATACATATTGGCACCAAATACTGACCTCATGTGATACATATTGGCACCAAATACTGACCTTCGGACTGAACAAAGGAAACTTTTCCACGCCTTGGAGCCTAGTAGGTATATGGTGCTAGCCTATTTATTTATTATATACCAATCGGCACTCGATGATGAATATCAAAAGACCAACTTTACTACCGAGAAAGTTTCTTGGTTCCCATTTAAGCGGGATCGATCTGTGAGCCCAGTGCAATACAAATAAATCCTTACCTCGATGAGGATTCGAATATGTGACCACTCAGCGGACAGGCAAGAGTCTCATTCTGTTAGTGTTAGTCAATACCCATTAAAATATTTTTACAGGGTTACGTATCCCTAAATTTAAAAAAATAAAAGCCAGCTCCATATCCTTTATTGCAAGTCGCAGTGTATTTGGCTGTTTGTGATTTATTCACAAGTTTACCTTCAGCAGTTTGCCATTGCCGCCTGAACGACCGGCACTCATACCCTTGAATGAAAACCAACGAGAGGCTGAATGCTGCCAAATCAGCTGCGGTTGTGTTTTGAACGCGGTATGCGGGATTACGAATTGCGTCCGTAACACATTGGCCACAGAGCCGGCAATCCATAAATACAACATTTCCTGAGCCATGTTTCTGGAATTAACCAACATGTGTAAAGCTGTGGTAGATATTAACAGAACAATCAAGTAGACATGGCCTCAAGAAAATGACGAGTTAGCAGTAGAACTGCGCTCCGTTTAAGAATAATTAAAACATATGGCACACACTCTTTGGAATGACAAAGACAGTGCTCTGAGTGGATTCATGCAAGGGTAGTCTCTCACTGTCAAAACCTGTCAATGCCATTACTACCTATAGTACCTTGAGTTGTAGGACCCGAGGGGGTCTTGAGCCTGAGGAATTAATGTAAGGTGTATTTTTAATGACTGTGCAGTGTTTGAAAATATTGCCGGTCCACGGTTTGTATTCACCTTCTGTAAAGTTCATGCAATATAATAGGTAAATACAAAACTTGGACCGGCAATATTTTCAAACACTGCACAGTCATTAAATATAAACCCTGTATAAGTAAATAAGTAAAGGACTCTCACGAGCTTTCAGCGTATCTGGTATATCATACTAACTCATTATTTGTATAGACCATTCGACACTCCGTGTGCAATGTGGTCAGTATTACGCTGGCTGCCTTTACTTCCCGTGCCATTGCCAGGCACCCATTTTATCCTGGGTGGACTTAGCAGCCCAGGTGAATTAATATTAGTGTCTTTTAAATTCGAATCCACCCGGATGTAGAACGAACCGATGACCAACAGGCCGGCTGATGAGGCCCTAGCCACTATGCCACCGCGGCTTCCTCTCTCTAATGGCCACTGTAATACTGATCACAGCAGAGGAGGGAATGCTTAAAAGAATGTCATACCAACCCCGAGTCTTTATTTCGAACTTCTTAAAGAAAGAAGGGCGACTTCAAAACATGATTTAGTCGTTAAAAAAAAACAAAACACACACACACATTTTCGTCTAAGATCGATAACAGGTCTCAACAATCACCACCAATGCTAATTCAAAATGCAGTATTCGGTCACAACAAGAATGTTATTGACACTGTTTACTCAGGTCAGAAACAGGCACATATGTGTACAGTAGTTATCTAGATGCATCTTCTATACAGGACGTGGCAATCAACCACAATATTTATTAGCTGTCTGTGATATACTAGGCAGGTTTACGTTCAATAGGTAGTTTTTTGGTGAGTGGGGCAGGGAGGTGGGGGGGGGGGGGTGCGTATGTCATGAAGAGAGAAAAGCTGGTGTATGTCATCACAACGGGAAAGTTGGAGGGGAAGAGAGGCAAAAGGAGACCAAGAGAGACCATGATGCACAAGCATCCAGGAACGTCGGTATCAAAAATTATTCGCAGCAAAAGAGACAGAAGTTTGTGGGCAGACATAATCACGGCATAGACTATAAGAAGAAAAAGGTTGCCATTGCTTTGTAAACGGCCGATGCCTCATACTATTGAAATCAACGCAAATCAATCTGGCCAAAATTGCCGGCGGTTGATTTCGAAACTTAGACTCGGTATGTCTGTTTTTTTGTGGAACTGGGTTTCACTAACCTCTACGATACAGAGTTTACTATAGATAGCATAGACTGCGAAGTCAGACTTTTCATATACACATGTCAATAAGCAGTCACTGAGCAATAGTATTCAACTACAAACATTTATATTTTCTGAGTTTTAAAGACTTGGTTTTGATACCAGGAACCATTCCTTGTGATTTTAATGAAATCCATTATCTAAAGCAGTGGTTCTCAACCGGTGGGGAATCCCCCCCCCCCCCGGGGGGGGGGGGGGAATGAAGATTATTTCAAGTTCGTGTTAATACAAGAACCGATTACTTGATCTTGTTTTTCCTTTCATACTTTACGCTTCTGTACGCATCACCCTTCTGAAATTCATTTTATATCGTAAGTAGATCCGCAAATCACATTTTATGTACATGTCTAGACTTGTTTTAGTATGTGCTATTAAATTTAGCTTCAATTATTACGTATACTGTGTAGGGGCAGGGGGAAATTTTTAGGGAGGAAATACAAAAGGGGGGGGGGGATGACGCTCTAAAAATATGGTAGGGGGGGAATGATGTCTTAAAAATATGGTGAGGGGGGGGATGGACGTCCTAAAAATATGGTGAAAGGGGGAACGGACCAAAAAAGGTTGAGAACCACTGATCTAAAGGATCTTAATGGTGCCAGGCTACTAGGAACCTACTAGGCCCGTAAATCAATGCAATACTAGACCGTGGGCTAATTTCCTTCTTTTATGTACTTTCAAATTGTAAAGAAAAATAAAAACAAAGAAGCAAGGAAGAAAGAAAAGGAAGAAATTGAAAGAAAAATGGAAAGAAGGACAACAAGAAGGAAGAGTGGAAAGAAGAAAAGGATAAAAAAGGAATAATGAAGGGATGAAGATTGAAGAAAAGAAATGAAGAAAAGGAAGGACAGCAAGCAAAAGAAAGGAGGAAAAAAAGGAAGGGTAGAATCATGAAGGAAGGTAGGAAGGACGGAATCTAGGATTGAAGGACTACAAGGGTAACAGTGAGAAAAAGAAAGAAAGAAGGAAAGAAAGAAAGAAAGAAAAAAGGGACAGAAAGAAGGAAAGAAAGGAAGGAAGGAAGGAACTCAGAAAGAAAGAAAGAAAGAAAGAAAGAAAGAAAGAAAGAAATAATTTCCTGACTATAAGAGTTGCTTTCGCCTGCAGTGTAGATTTCTCTGTAAGTTTTATCTGATCTACTTTCTATCTAAACCTGCAGCCTCGAAGATTGATGTTGGAACACAATTCTATATCTGTCATCGTCCCAGTCGTCGAGAACTAGGGATTGACATAACCTCAGTGTATGACCCGCAGTTTGTAAAATAGCTTTATAATATCAGCGGTGGGAACATGATTATTGAAACCGCATGATAACATCAGCGTAGAAAACACGATTTGTGAAACTGTTTCATAATAGCAAAGGTGGAAAACATGATTAGTACAACTATCATAATATCAACAGTGGAAAACACAAGTTATGAAACTGCTTCATAATATCAACGGTGGAAACCACGATTTGTAAAATTTCTTATAACTTTAGCCCATGAACCATAATTTGTGATCTAATAAAGCAGAAGTGTACAATTTCACGCACTAAATACTTCAAAATTAGATTGCAGACAGCAGCACTTGTAGGACGAGTCCTTTGTGTCTGCAAGGTTTCAGCGTCGCCGGATAAAGGTTTCACAGACTATACATTTGTTTGTCTTCAGTATAGTTGGACGAAACCATGGCGGTCCTGGCATTTTAGTTACTAGCTGTCAGAATTTACGTGTTTTCTGTAATAACAATGAAAGTAAAGGAACGTTTTACACGCCTTAAGCGTATTAGACATATGGTGAGAAAAACAAACTTGTATAGATGAATCGGCACCTAGCGGGTGATATGGTTGACATGTCGCCGGCAAACTTCTAAATACTTTTCCTGATACACCTGGTAGGTGCCACGGTGCGACGTCAATTGGACTTCTCAGGCGCCATTGGTGGTCTCATATATTTATATACATTTATACAATCTTTATTTCTCGAGACCGTTCATGGATGTTATCCTCGTCTAGGGGTATTATTTGTAACTTCATCATCATCAAGTCACCACCGTGGTTGTTTCTCAGCACTTTACTTTGCTGATGATTCGACTTTGCTATTCTACACAAGTTACGCCAACTGACTATTAAACACAACTCATCTCTCCTGTAGAAACGTGACTGGTACTCAGATTTAGTTCTGTTACTGTATTCATCTAAACACTCTAGCATAAACATTATCAAGTACATCATCATATGTTCAACAATGTAGGAAACACCACATATCTACACATTGACTATCCTAAACGAAAGGCTCAATTTTGGTCATAACTCTATTCACAACATTGTCCGCATTGGACGAAACCACAGCCTTCAATCTCCTTGTCAGGAACCTCTTCGTGCTGACCGTGAAGCGAGTCCCAACGTTTCCACGCTGCGTGAAAAGTTTTCACTTTTCACGTTCTAGGTGACCATTTACTGAACACTGCCATAACCTCTGACCTAGTCTAATTTGGGTTATGGCATGACTATTCCATGAACTAATATGGATCATGGCAGTAGGCATGTCGACTTGGCAGTATGGGTCAACTTTAAAATTGTGCCTCTATGTCAGTCCCGCTTTGCCGACGGGCAAGTAGCTAGACATTACTATAACACAGCTCCATTAGTTTGTATTACAGGAATATATAAACAAACGCCTATTGTTTGCTAGTAAAACTATCTTTGATTATGCTTAACATGACACAAACAGACTTCACTTAACACAGTGGTAATGGTATTTGAGTCTTGAGTGCAAACGTTAACATTACCTGATATTGTAAAAAAAAGACAGTGTTAATACATTTTATTAATTCATGGTAATGCTCCTAAGTATTGTAGAAAATGATATATTTAGACTGCTACATTATCCCAAGCCCCCAACACGACCCAGGCTAAAACTGATACCAGGAAATGTCTTGGGAAATGAAAGGGTTCGGCATGATATTTACTTCATCACCCACCGAGTGCCGGTTGATCTGTACACATATGGATCTAGCACCATATGCCCAATGCACTATATATATATATATATAAGTAATCTCTAACTATAGGTAGGACAGTAAACGAAGTTACTATATGCGTGCCGGTAAACTGTGTAAGAATATTCCACCACAGTAAATTGAGTAACTATATACAGGACACTAAACCGAGTAACTATATACAGGATACTAAACTGAGTAATTATATGCAGGACAGTAAACTGGGTATGTATATATATATATATATATATATATATATATATATATATATATATATATATATATATATATAGAGAGAGAGAGAGAGAGAGAGAGAGAGTACAACTAGGGTTAGAATTATATTGTAAAAAGACACAGATTATGGTCGTCAATAGGAAGTACGAAATGCCACAATGTAATATACAAGTAAATGGGAATATTCTTCAACAAGTGAATCAGTACAATTATCTCGGAACAGTCATAACATCTGATGGGAGATGCCTTGAAGAGATTAGAACAAGAATCGCCATTGCCAAAGTAGCGTTTAGCAAGATGAAAAACATACTGACCAATAAAAAGATTTCAATTGAAACGGGGGAAAAGAGTGTTGAGGTGCTATACAGAGCCTGTTCTTTTGTATGGATGTGAAACTTGGACAATTAGCAGTCAAGCTGAAAAACATCTGATGGCTGCAGAAATGTGGTTTCAGAGGAGAATGCAAAGAATACTATAGACAGACAGAAAAACCAATGACCAAGTACTATAGGAGACAAATGAAAATCGTAAACTGATCAGAGAAATTAGACGTAGACAGTCAAAATATTTTGGACATGTTATGAGAAGAAATGAATTGGAGAACTTGGTGACAACTGGCAAGATCGAAGGGAACAGACCAAGGGGGAGACCGAGAAGTAAATACCTAGATGGCTTGAGCGCATGGCATGGACGAGACAGGAACACTGAGCTGATCCACGACACTGGTGATCGAGTGAAATGACGAGTCATGACTGCCCACGCGCTTAATAATTATATATGAAGCAGTAAACTAAGAATTGCTTTGTGACAAAGGACGTGATTAGTACTTTGACTAAGACCTCGTAAAGTAGTAATAACTTTTGTATTCAAAAAGCAGCAATCAAACGAACATGCGAATGCACACAAGTCAAAACCAGCAATGCATGTCAATATGTGAGTTTTTCGTCTTAGTATTCATTCTGCTTCACCTCCTAATGGCTTCCGTCGATTAACACCTTCTCAGTGAGCTACACATTCTTTAAAGGAAAGAACATTTTCAAGAACAAAACGATGGTTCTTATATATTGTTCAGCGTAGTTTAATTTCCTAAAGAACAGAAAACCCACGTTTTCTCTCGTATTGTTACATTCAAATCGTAATCACTTTATAATTGTTTTTATGCTCTTGTGTAAAGACATATGGGAAGCACGGACAAAGCGATTGTATGGAATCTATTCAATGCCCATGATTAATGCCGCAATGCTCACAAGTATCATTGACCTTTTCGAAGACGTTATTTCCAGACAGCGATTTTAATTCAGTTCTGGATTTTGTTCACGTTTCCGGTAGTTTTAAATGATTCGACCCCCCGCCCCGCCCTTGTTTTCTTCACTAAAACTTCTTGAGAACTGAGGTTGTGCTTCATCATTCAAGGTTCATTACTACATCGTTCAAGCTTCATTACTATGTATTTAGTAGTCCATTCAACTTTGTTACGATTACTGTGTGAGATGTGGAAATAAAATTGAGATCTAAATCGAACAACCATCATATTCCTAGGTGCGGACACATTAGAGTAGTTGAAAGGGAGCTGCGCTGATAATGTCATGAGTGCGGTCGGACGAAATTTCGACCCCTGCTTTCGTCATCGTGCCTAGTGAGGGATATACTAGACACGTATTTCTCCGTTTTTTCCGGCCTACACAATGTGAAGAATTAGAAGTATTTACCCCCTGTACATTAGCGTTTAAGATAGTTCATGAGAATATCGCAACTAACCTATGTGATCATTGCAGTTTTCACGTCTGTGGCATTTAGTGTAATGGTAATTACTACGACAAAATGTCTTCCCAAGTTGAGTTGAGTTGAGTTAAGAACCGTCATCACTGCACTCAGGGCATTCCCATATGTGCTCGGTTCCCTCGTTCAACAGCCAGCGAAGAGTCTAATAGACTACTAATAGTTCCTACCGCTATCTGATTTAAAGTTCTCCTGGTCTTTCCTCTCAGCTTTGAGGTTCCCGCATGGTCAAGGCAAAATATCCATAGAATTCTCACAATCTGTGACCTCTGAAGCAACATCAATGTGAATGGAGTCAACCTGAAACAAGTCAATGTATTGAAGTATTTGTGCACTTTACTAACATCAGATGAAGATGCATTAAGGACGATGCATGTAAAATAGCCCATGCATAAACAACATTTCACAAGATGAAGAATATTCCCTGCAATTTAACTTGTCAAACTTGGTGAGGACAATAGTTCTTAAGAGCTAAGTGTAGCCATTCCTGATGTACGGAAGGAAATCATGGACAATTGACAGACACGTGAGGAAAGGTGTGAATGATGTGGAGATCCGATTTTATAGAATAATAATGATAACATGGTGAACCAATAGAAAGAGTAACGAAGATATATTGACAGAATTTAACTCACAAAGATAACTGGTTACTCGCATCAGGAGAGACAATCCATATTATTTGAGCATGTCATGAGAAGGGGAAAACTGGAGTATGTCGTCACAACGGGAAAGCTGGAGTGGAGAAAAAGCAGGGGAAGACCAAGAGAGAAGAAGCTGGACAGTCTGACATTATGGCATGGCGATATGTCAGTATTAGAAATTATTGGCATTGCACAAGACAGACAGCTTTGCCCAGAGAGGACACTAACGCTGCACGGCACTATTAGAACAAGAGGCACGAACTGTAAACGGATTACTTATGAGTATGTGCAACGCATAGACATTCTATTATGCGACACGAGGACGCATGTGTATAAGGATTACAAACTCTTAAGTCGCAGATGGTTAACACATCTACCTAACACTTAAGTTGTATAATCAATTATATTAGTCTTTAGGTACAGTTCTACTGAAGCGCTGTACAACATTGCTATTAACATTATATTGGTCTCACGCGCCTGTTAAAGGGCGAAGTAGCTTAAAAGTATAACCTCCACATCTAATTCTAGCAGACGTGCTCAAATCACAATTTTGGACGGTTAAAGGCTTGTAGATTAAGGCAAGAGGGTCAACTTCATGGCACCGGTTTCTCTCCCATTTTTCTTTCACAGAGCGAACGGCCGAAAGCACCTCACGGAGAACGAACTTCGTAGCCCCAGCCACGGCTCCTAGGGGGCTGGGGGAAAAAATTGCACTCGTGAACCGAATGACGGAATCCGGAAACGAACTCATGACCTTTCGAAGCAGGAGGCAGACGGCTGGATCACGTAGCCACTGAGACTACGGTAACTGTGACATAATAAGGACAAGTTGGTATACTCCGAGTGGTCCCGGGGTAGAAGATGGGGTATCTAGTCTTCTCGGATATGGTTGGCAAACTTGGAGTACCCGTGTGGATGTTGCCAACTTGAAGTACCCGTGCGGATGTTGCCAACTGAAACAATCCGTCGACAATTTGAAATTAAAACGAATGGGTCATAGCCCAGGCTAATTTTCAAAATTAATAAACCCTCTAGCAAAACATCATTTATAGCATGTGAGAGTCTTATATTCACACCTGGAGTCTCACTGGTGCTACAGTACGCTGTGCTGAGCTCTTTCTCGTTGTGTGATCAATAGGAGAAGACTGGGGCATTTATGTGACTATCTGTGAACATTTAAATTGTTCTTTTACCAACATCACATTAAAGCACCCCTGTTAAAGCTTTGGCAGTGCGGTTCGCACCCTTCCCAGTTGTGAAGACACTGCTGTGGAAGTCTAAGGATATATCCCTTGTGATGTCTCGCTGGTCTTGACTTCGCAAATGAAGACATACCATGAGACTGTTGTGTGAACAGTAACAATTGTGAAGTGTCACGAAACCATCGGGTAGAAGTGGAATAGCTCTGATTAGAAAATACAAATTTAAAATCAAAGATTTACAAAACCAGTTTCGTGGAACTAAGTCTGCTGTTCGCCAAAACAGAATTTTCGTGATGTTACCCCAGGTTTTGCATATCATTTACAGAACGTAGCAGTCAACTCCATCATTTTGTGGCTGTTTGTGATGCCAGAGCAAGTTAACGTTCACAAGTTTGTCATTGCTTTCTGAACGACCGACACTAATAACATTGTATGGAAATACATTGCAAAGCCGTCTGCATTCAAATCGCCCGCTGATGTGGTTCGAACGTATTATGCGGCATTACAATATATTGCATGATAAACATGATGACAATACCATCGAAGCAAAGCAGGCACGATGTCAGGTTGTGAGATGTGAGACCAGCACGGCTTCATATCTGGGTCTTGGAGTCTGGTGACAGTGAATGACGTTAATGAGGAAACCTAGGCTTAATCCCAAACAGTCAGTTTCGAATCGTAGCCTTTTTGTGTACTAATATACTTTCCGTATATAAACCAAGCAAGTGATGAGCCTATATCTTTTGGTGGAACATCGCTTCAGGTGGTGGAGTCATATAAAGGTACCCATGTTTGCAAATATGGGGAACAGACATACGAATTATTAACACACGAATACAGAAAGCAAGAGGATCTTTCAGAGAAGTATGGAAATATGGAAGTCGCGAGAAATTAAAACTAGTACCAGACTTAAATGTAACGTGCTTAGGCGGAACTAACCAGGTGGAGGGGGGGGGGTGTGATTGCCCTGGGTAGGAATGTTACAACATAAACAAGTTAACTGGGTTAGAGAAATAATAGGCGAAGGGTAGGTCAGAAAGTGTTAGGTAGAGATGCCAAGATAGTGCTGATATACTAGCTAAGAAGGGGACAAGTAACAAAGCAATATGCAAATGCTAGGCCAGCAGGGTAATCACAGTTTGCAATATCTGGGGAAATCCCAAACAAAATGGTTGGTTAAAGCACATAGGCATGACATAAATCAGCAGCTAATGTCGATATTAAAATTACCTGGGGGAAAGTGAACCGAGCCAGCTAAGGAAGAAAACAAAGGATAATTCTATATGCAATTTTCAGGGCAACGGATAAGTATGATCACAGGGTTAAAGGGCATTTCCTGGGAGGTCTGCAAAGAAGGGATAAAAGACAAGTCTAAAACATTGAAGGGGCCAGTTGAGTTTGGGACCAGTCAGTGGGGGTCTGAAATCTGGGAAGTTGAATGGTAGTGGAGTTAGCGAGAAAACTCCGCCCTGTGGTTTTAGTGATAGTGATTCTGGGGCCAAGTATTGGAGACTTAGCCCGGTTGTCAGCGGCGATAGTGTTTGGGGCTACGTGGACTGTACCTGTGCAGATGCAATATATCTAGATGTAATGTTGAAGTGTTCCTGAGGAATAATGTTGTATCTAGTTGTTCAAATTAAAGTATTATGTGCGCAGCCTGGTGTCTGGTATTGATGCATCGTGGTTGATCAGTCGTTCAACACAACATTCACACAGACATCCTCTAGACACAACCATAGCCAAATATTTATGTCCAGTCACCTTGTGACATTAAGAATATCCAAACTTAGTATTTAAGTCAATTCTATTATAAAGACGAGAACGACTAAAACGATTATAAATAATATACACATAATAATACATTATACAAATAATAGCTTATGCCATGTTGGATAGAAACGACTTGGTGAACCACAAACACCAATGCAGGTTTTACTGAGAGAACTCAACGGATTCCAGTGAATAAAAAGGCGAGGTAGTGATGCTGACGTTGAGTAGAGCACCCATCGAGAAAACGTGATAACGGAATGGTTAGAAAGTCCTTTTACTGGAAGGAACGCGATAAATAAATTAGAGGGAGACCCACAAACACGCGGAGAACAGAACTTGAAATAAAGATAAATGATATGTGGGCGACATGGATCGAACTGTAGGCGATAGCAAAATATAGGACAGCTAGGACAGAGTGGGGTGAGGACCTATCATCCAATAGGAGATAAAGGACAGCCGGGTATGCCTCTCCACGTATGGGAAGTTGCAAGATAGGCCTTGCACACCCCGCTGATGCATGAGACATAAGTGGTGAAATCGTCTTCCAGAGTACTCACCAAGAAAGATGTGCTTGGCACAAAGTATTGTAACTATGCAAACAAGCAATCAAGGAAAGGAATAACGATGTTTGTAAAGATACTCCAGCATGGCGGTTTGTAGTGGTCAGCAGTTTTATATTACAACCATCAGCATCTGTTGTCACAGTTCCAACAGTCGTATTAGCTATTTACATCGCTAGTATCTCTGACTTCTAAAAGAGCCAGTTATATATTTGTGTATGCAATTCCGCATTCAGCAAAGATCGTAATATGGTTTTCGAATGCTAGAGTATGTGACAGTTAATTCATGTTCATGACATTTGGGAACGAGATATGTTATCGAGACTGTCAAACATGTTTTAACCCATACCCAGTGTGGGTCCCAGGTTGTCAAATCCACAAAAAACGCAAACTGACACTTGTTCAACAGAATCACGGGTAAGAGTGTTTTTCCGTGCTAAATGTGATGGACATGGCTGTGTGTAATCAATAATAATAACTCGTCGCGTGGCCAATGAGATGTATTATATGACTGTTATAGTTATTTGGAGAAGCCGTGAGGGTGTCTAGACACCAGCCTGCTGGTACAGTGCTTGTGTGTTCGATCCGTGTCAGGGATTAGAATTTTCAAAATTGACCAGGGCTTGTCAATCAGCATTAATATTTCTTCATTCATGAATTTTTTCTTAACCTTTTGGCTTCTCTCCGGTAATATTTCTTTGCTAGTTTGATGAATTTAGTCCCTTAACAGAAGAGACAAATAGCTTTCTTTTGTCATGTGATGAGAAGAGAGGCATTGGAGAACATCGTGACAACTGGAAAGATCGGGGGAAAGAGAGGCAGAGGCAGAACAAGAGAAATGATGCTGGATGGATTGAGACGGTGGCATGGAGGAATATCTTTAGCAGAGTTGATCCAGAACACCAAAGACCGAGATCTGTGGAGAGCCATTAACGCCTACACCAGCCGGCAGGACACTTGATGATGATGTTGATGATGATGACCAGGGCTTCTATGTCGACTCATGGTAAAATAACTACCGGGCATGTAGTGCATTTATAGTATTTATTGTCTGTCATTGAAGATGATGGCCAAAGTTAACTTAGCATAGACAACAGTCTTTTAAACCTAGTTTCCATTTACAACGGCCGAAAGATGTTTAGCAACCGCACGGGTCCAACATTTGTGAGAACACGCATCTTTCCTGTGGCAACACAGGAATGTTAGTCACGTGACCATTCGCAGTCATTAATGAAGTAAATCGGAGCTTGTGAACTTAAACCTTGGAGAAAAGATATTTGAACATCGTGGAGCAAGAAGAAGTTTACAAAGCTGATACTCTACATGAGCTGTACATTGAAGAAAATTGGCTCATAAAGAGCTTCATGTCTCTGAAACAAACACTTTTGCCATAGTAAAGGTCACAGTGACGTGAAAAGAACAATGGTAGTAGACATGATTCCCCGCATAAAGTTAGAGTGGACCAGCATGAATATGGACTAACAACATTGGGGGTACCTGGGGCATGAAAATGCATTGGGCAGAAAAACTGAAGAATCCTTTGTACAGGCCGTATTACAAAAGAGCTGCTACATTTTTTACAGGATAGAAAAGGACAAGGCGTCCAATACGGAACTTAGGATCCAGAGAAATTGCCAACTATCTCGTCGGTCTCCTTATTGTTCAGTTCCACAGTTTGAATAGTACCTGGTCTTCGCTATTAGGAGGCGGCGCCGTACCTTTAAAGCCACTTCGCCTCTAAACTGCAATCTGTTTCTATCCCAAGACACAGTAAAATGTGATCTGCTGTTGCCCACGTACAAGCAAGAAAGTCAGTAACTTTGATCACTTGTTAATTCGTGCGTATTAAGTTGTGTATCATGCACGTTCGGCCTGATTATACTAAAGTAATCTGGTTGGATCATTTGATACGCAGCAGAGAGTATGTCGAGTCTTTTCTGAATCTGCTTTCATTGTAGTTATTGTGATCTTTGGACATCTACCGCGAAAACTTCTGGAGCTTCGGTTTGCTAAGACTTAATGGCATCTATTATTTATGTCAGCTTATGTACGTCGTTTTTTTTTTTGGGGGGGGGGGGGGGAGGGGGGGGGTGCATAGCCTAATTACAGGACATCGCTGTCAACACCAGCTTTTTTCCTGCTGTTGTTGATGTCTTGACAAGTTTACGTTCAGTAGTTTGCTGTCACCCTATTTGTTTAACCTGTACGCCGAAAATATAATGAGAAATGTAAGAGATGATATAAACAGGGAGCTATATGAAGCCCTAAATATCGGCGGTGATGACATACCAGAGATTCGATATGCTAATGATACAGTATTACTATCCACAACACACAATGGCATAGAAAACCCAATTGAATAGTGAAAATCACAACTTATATCTTAACATAGCAAAAACAAAGATAATGCATACAGACAAAACTACCATGGAGAACGAAATATACGTTAATGGGGAACAATTGGAGGTGGTGGAAAATTTTGAACATCTTGGGTCATTGATTACCAACAATGGTGACACAATGACTGAAATTAAGCGACGACTATCAATTGCTCTTCAAAGACTAAAACAACTGAATAAATTATGGAATGTGACAGACAGAACTGCAAAAATTAGATTTTTAAAAGCATGCATCTTTCCCATTGCAACATACGCTTGTGAGACATGGACACTTACTAACCAAGCTGAACAGCGCATAAATGCCTTTGAATATAAATGTTATAGACGAGTTTTAAGAATATCTTGGGTAAAGAAAAAAACAAATGCACCCATACTTCAAGCATTGAATATTGAAGAAGGTTGGCTATTAAAGACGATAAAACAAAGAAAATTGAAATATTTTGGTCGCTTGAAACGTCACGAAAGTTTGGAGAGAACAATAATGGGAGGGTATATGCCTGGGAAAAGAGGAAGAGGAAGGCCAACGAGAAGATGGGTGCAGGATGTGGCGGATAATCCCCAGATGGGTGTATCAGACGCGGGACATCTTGCTTATGATCGAGAGGTTTTCCGGAAGGTTGTTATGGCAGCGAGGTTCTGCAAAGGACATGCTACTGAATGAATGAGTTTGCCATTACTTTCTAATCGACCGGCTCCCATACCAACACGTTAAAACCCAGTGCAACGCGGTATGCTGCCAAATCGGTCGCAGCTGCTTTTCTAACGGGGGTAAGTCGGCTTGTGAATCGCGTCCGTAAGCCCTTAGCCTCGTAGACCGGCTTTATGTATTTCTAATAACCTCATATTCATTCATACAGAATCCTGATTCTGGCTGCTGGCCGGTAGTTATGCGATCGAATTCCGATGGAGCCAATAAAAAAAATTCATCTGGGGTTCCAGATCGATCCATCATGAAATAGATACTATACAATATCATGGAAAGTACAAGCGACCTGCGGGATATTAACCACATCACACATCAAGTCACGATCAGTCTATACGTATATTGAGCTAGTATCAAATGCCAATTTCGCCTCAATGGGATAAATGGATCCTTTACTACACGTATGCACTCTCTCTGAACATTGTGTTTGAATCTCACGTATTTACTTTCTCTGGACATTGTGTTGGAATCTCACGTATTTACCTCCTCTGCACATTGTGTTGGAATCTCACGTATTTACTTCCTCTGGACATTGTATTGGAATCAAATATCTCAAATCTTTCGAGTAAACATTGCCAAATGACACTTAACCCCAGCAGGCCCCTATGTGTTGTCTCTATTATGACCTGTTTACATATACATACACTTCTCCACAGATGGGCAGTTTCACTACTTCTCTTGCACACCTGGTTTGTGAGCTTTGAAATGGGAAGTAAAGTTTTGCGCCATAGTTCCCTTGGAGACGTTACATGGTACCAGGTCAAGTTAAAAGCATCTATATAAACCACATTCCCATAGATGTAGGCCATATTCAGGGCCACAACACCAATGCCTCGGATTTAAGACTTAATACTTCTTTCAAAAGATTAACTATTTAACCAATCAATCAACACAACATTCTCCTCGACCACAGCGTTTTTTTTTTACATTTGAGAATATTGGAGAACGCAAAGCAAATTAGGTATTAATTATATATTATTTATACAGGTTATTTATTAACAACAATAACTATAATTACTGAAAGTAATAAGCAAACTGGCGTGGAAACGATAAGATGAATAAGTCCATGTTTATTTATTGGCAACCTGAGAAATGTGACAGAGGCAGAATTAGTTTTGATCCACCAGACTGCCCCGTGTGTGGCCAGAGCAAATAAAATGGGACGCGGATAATGTTTATGGAATTGTATGAGAAGGAAAAGCAACGGGGAAGAGAAATGGTTACAGTACCTCATTGTGTCGTAGACACTTCAGATTCCAATGGCAGTAACTGCTATGGAATAAACCTTCTTCTTGTAGCTCTTGCTGTGTGGCGTTGGTGGTCACACATGTCTACAGCCTTCTGTCTCTTGTGCTGTGAATCATTCCTGGTACCGATGTGTTTCATGCTACGATGTCAAAATATCCATCATTTTCTCTCTTGGTCTCCCCCTGCCTCTCTTCTAACTTCCCCACCTCTCTTCCCACTATCCCACCTCACAGTCTTCCCATTTGACGACATACTCCAGCTTTCCCCTTCTCATGACATGCCAAAGAATATGGACTGTCCTCTTCTTATGCGAGTAACCAGTTCTCTTTGTGAATTAACTTCTTTCAAGGTATCTTCATTGCTGTTTTTATCCATCCACAGTATTATTATCATCATTCTAACTAAAATCCAGATCTCTGCAGCTTCCCATAATTCTTAACTTGTCTACTAAAGAATTTGTTTAAGCTTTTTTTATAAAGTCGTTTCAAGTTTGTCATTTCTGTTCTTATTTTTTCATTGTACAAATCATTCCCACATGGCTGCTGAAATGTCTTTACCGGTCAAGCGTTGAATAACATCTCGATATCATTAATTAACCGTTAAAGTTTTTAGTCACCTTTAGAAAAGGTTTAATTTGATCGTTGCCATCTGGGTCAGAAACTGGTTAACTGTCGTGAAGGGTTTTTCGCGAACAGTTCGAGTTTGTTGCGTTTCTTGGTAGTTCTCAAAATTAGCTTGCATAATAATAATAATCAACATCATCATGTGCCATCCCGATATGTTGACCATGTTACAAGATAATCTATGGTTTTGGATCAGGCCTGTGTTCATCTTTCCATTCTGCTCTGTGCCAAGAAATACAGGTATTTCTCTGCTTGCCTCCACAGTTTCTCTTTTCCCTAACAAGTTTATGTGAATTGGCGAATCATGGTTTCCTGGGCATCTGCAAAGAAGGTAGTCTGCATTGCTTTCTATCTTGGCAGTAACCTTAGTGGTTGATGTCTGGAGAAACTGTGAAGAGGTCGTCGACCTACAGTCGCGAACTTGAGATCATAAACGATAACTGTCTGTCGGCCACTCTGAAGCTCAGTCAACCACCTGCTTATTAATTAATACTCGTACATAGCGATTTTGTAAACCCTAAACATTGAAATCTGTTGACAGCAAAATCCCCACAACTGTTGGTGAATCATTCACCAGCCCATGCCTAGTTCCAGCAAGCTTACCTATTGTGCTGGATCATCACCTGGTTACATCGTATCAAGCCTCTTCGCTAATGAGAAGTTGATGAACTCTCTTTACATGCTGTAAATTGTTCTCGAATCATAAAATCGACATGAAAGAATTGCATGTCCTTTTCAAGAACTTGTTATCACCCTCATCCTTTATTTATTGTTTGTGGTTACTAGACAATTTTACTCTCAATAATTTAAAACTGACATATTTTTGCTATTATATATCTTTCAACGCTCGTATATAAGATGAATATTTTTTTTTTTTAGGTTACGTGTATTTGTGTCTCGAGCAATAACAAAACTAGCGTTATTGTATCAAGGTACAACTTTTTTATAGCTTTAGCAACAATAGTTTTAGACGTGGACAACTTTACGAAGAGTAAAACGATCACACAAATGTATGCAAGCATATGCAACTTCAATGCAATCGAAAAGAACGGACACCTTATGCTTTCACATATACAATTTTCTCGCTTAATGAAATCAGATAATTTATTTATCCACAATCTCCCATTCGATAAGAACCGACATTACATTATCACACGTAACGATTTATTGCGTAATGAAATCAGATACGTTATAGTATCCACAATCTCTTGTGCGACAAGAACAGACACATATGTTTGGCCTGCGTGTAAAAATGTATGCAGGATCCTAGACTAATAATTGTACCCATATTTAGTTATGTTTTAAAGTACTGGAGAGTATGAGATATGCCATTATGGTGTTGGGTCGATGAATGAACGTTCCCAAAGACACCTTCTATTGGTATAGGACATTCATTCATTCAGTAGCATGTCCTTTGCAGAACCTCGCTCCAATAAACCCCTTCCGGAAAACCTCTCGATCACAAGAATGATGTCCCGCGTCAGATACATCCATCTGGAGATCATCTGTCACATCCTGCACCCATTTTCTCTTTGACCTTCCTCTTTCTCTCTTCCCAGGCATATACCCCTCCATTATTATTCTCTCCAAACTTTCGTGACGTTTCAAGTGACCACACTATTTCAATTTTCTTTGTTTTATCGTCTTTAATAGCCAACCTTCTTCAATATCTAGCTCTTGAAGTATGGATGCATTTGTTCTTTTCTTCACCCAAGATATTCTTAGAACTAGTCTATAACATTTATATGTTCAGCTTGATTAGTAAGTGTCCATGTCTCACAAGCGTATGTTGCAATGGGAAAGATGCATGCTTTTAAAAATCTAATTTTTCGTACTTCTGTCTGTCACATTCCATAATTTATTCAGTTGTTTTAGTCTTTGAAGAGCAATTGATAGTCGTCGTTTAATTTCTTTCATTGTGTCACCGTTGTTGGTTATCAGTGATATTTCTTTTTCTATAGTAATTTTATCTATATGCATTACCTTTGTTTTTGCTATGTTAATATATAAGTTGTGATATTCACTATTAAATTGGGTTGAGGCTATTAGGTTTTCTATATATCTATAGGACAGACAAAACATAAAAATTTGGCGAAGGCAGTTCAGGGGCTGGGGTAAAAGATCCAGTATACGCGACTAAAACGCATTAGGCACATGGTGCTACAATTATATTTGTATAGGCCAGTCTGCGCTCGGTGTTCCTATTACCTGTTTTAGGATGCTTCGGCCTGTGAGTCCAGGTCAATTTTCAAAATTCGAAGAGAACCGAGCACCATTTGAATAAATGGACACCGCATGCACGTGATCAGAGCACTTGATGGACATGAAATAGGAGAAATTGCTATAAAGGCGGAGGTGAGAAACAGACCCACGTGGATCTGGAAAACAAAGCAAAACTATCACACTATCTTTCACACAATAAGTTATGAGTATTCTACACATCTGAATTGAAGGAGTTCGTTTTAAAAACTGAATAACAGGAAATGACGTGTATACATGAATGATCTGAGTGTTCTACAAATCTTAAATGAAGGCGTGGTGTGTTCAAGAAACGCCATGCATATCTCCGGACTGAATAACAGGAAATAACAGGATAGTGTATACTTGAGTAGTTAGTAAATCAAAATTTTTACCAGCGTGCAGTTTTCTCCTAACGAAATAATAATATTCATAAATAAATGTTCCGTAGCGTGAATCTGCCGGCCTCCCTGGTCTAGGATTTACACGACTTTCTCCGTAATCCCGTATACTCTCGTGAGTAACGTGACGTGCGCGAGAATTGGTAGCGGTTCTCTCCACGATTGTAACTTACGGGGTATGTGAGCCGGTCGCTCAGAAAGCAGTGGCAAACTGCTGAGCGTAATCTTGCCAAGAAATCAACAATTAGCTGAAAGATGCTGATGTTGACAACGATGTCCTGTAAAGGATACGCGAACAAAAAGAGCAGGAATCTGCTGTGGGTGTGAATTGAGTTGAATTGAGTCAAAAACCAACATGATTGCACTCAGGGCTTTTCCCATAAGCGCTCAGTCATCATCTTCAACAGCCAGCGTAGGGTTCTAGTTTTTCTTTTCTTTTTTTTTTCTTTTTTTTTGCGCTCGCTCGCTTTGAACTCAAGCGTAGTCCATTCACACTATTTATAGTAGTGATGGACTGAATTTTGCGTGTGGGTTAGCTTTCCCTATTAACAGTGTCCCTCGCCATCAGGCGAACCCACTCAGACTTCAGAGGTAGTAGAGTTCTAGTACTAATGGTGCCTGTATATGTCCGTCTTGCTAAACTCTAAATGACGCCTATCTACCAGATCCTCTGACCACCTCCTGCTGCCGCATAGTCTATCTATTCTTCTGCATTATTCATGCACTCTCAGAGGGCCTTCATCACATCTGCCTTATCATATATCAAATCACCCCTCAATGATGCAGCACCAGCCAATCTATCTGCCTATTCATTTCCAGCCACACCAGAGTGTCCTGGAGAAAGGATCCAGCGAATGCTCACAACCCGCGACCTCCGAATTGATGCATACCATTCAGCACGAAGCATGCGAGTCTCCACCCTTGTCAGCAAGCTTCGTGAATCAGTCACAATCACATTAACAGTGCGTTCTCCAACTAGTGGAAAGCTGCAGTAACCGCCTCCACCTCCATTCTCAGACTTGAGGCAGTGGTGCCTGCTGTGGGTATGTGAAAAGTTAACGCCGTGACTTTCTTGTACTCCTGTGTGCATGGGGTAATAGGTGGCAAGTCTTTCCATCTAGTAGCGAACGGCGAGCCTAGGGACACATTTATTGAGCGTTCAGAAACCCATTGCCAGTGTCTTATATGTTAACACAGTTTCAGAACTTTAAAGAGTAAATTTACCTGTTGTCTAAATAGTTATGCTCGCGATGAGTGAATTCTCATATACTCGAATATATATATATATATATATATATATATATATATATATATATATATATATATATATATATATATATATATATATATATATATATATATATATATGCGTTAAAAGAAGACATTCCATATTCTTTGTTACGAGGGGAACAATAGGAAACGTTGGAGGGGAGGGGAGGCAGTGTAGACTAATTGAGAAAATACTGCACAGTTTGGCATAATATAAGGGTTTGAAACCCGTTCCAATGGCTTTATTACAAAAGAATGAAAGAAACATTAACAGGTGTTGTAGAATTAAACAAAGCACTCATTTTGAATGAATTATGCAGCATGGGTTGGTCAGAAGAAATCGCCGTAGGCATTCAGGCAAGCATCCCATTGCTTAGGTAGGCAGCGAATGCCATCCGAAAAAAAAGGATTGTGGTTGCTCACTGAACCAAGTGTTTACCGCGTTCATAACGTCTGCATCTGTGTGAAATCATTGCCCCTTGAGAAGTTTTTTTTTAGAGGTCCGAACAAATGAAAATCACATGGTGACAAATCAGGACAATAGGCTGGATGTTGCAGAATTTCCCACTTTTTCCTTGCTAATGCTTCCTGCACAATCTTTGCGACATGTGGACGAGAATTATCGAGCAACAAAATCACACCGCGAGAAAGCATGCCGGGTCGTTTATTCTTGATGGCTTTTTGCAGCTTGTCTAGTGTTTGCAAATAGTGGGTAGAGTTGATGTTGACACCAGGTTCTTTAAAGTCGGCCAAAAATAGTCCTTAATGTTTAAAAACTGCGCTCAACATAACCTTACCAGAGGAAACCTGTAACTTAAATTGTTTGGCTTTTGGTGATCCAGCATGCTTCCATTTCATGCTCTCTCCTTTGCTGCTCGGCTCAAAGTGGTGACACCATGATTCAACGCCTGCCACTATGCGGAAGAGAAATGGATCACCCTCCACTCTGTAACGCAGCAAGTGGTTCAAACACCATCCGATGTGTTCTTCTTTTCGGTGGTCGGTCAACATCCGTGGTACCCACTGTGAACACACCTTCCGATATTGCAGTTTCTTACGAACGGCCTTATGAAGTGTCCCAATTGACACATCAAATTCTTTTATTTTGTTTTTTCGGGATTTGAGATTTAAATATTGAGCACAACCCACTACTGGCAACGCTGATCGTATTCTGGTATGAACCTCAGGCCTATCCACGTCAGGCAGGCAGGCAGGCAGACAGACAGACAGACAGACAGACAGACAGACAGACAGACAGAGAGACAGACAGACAGACAGACAGACAGACAGACAGATAGATAGATAGATAGATAGATAGATAGATAGATAGATAGATAGATAGATAGATAGATAGATATATAGATAGATAGATAGATATATAGATAGATAGATAGACAGATAGATAGATAGATAGATAGATAGATCCCCGCCAGGACCTGGGAGAAGCCGGCTGGGTCAGCTAGTATATATATATATATATGCCAATCCTGTGACAACCACCGAGGCATCTCCTTGCTTTCAATTGCAGGGAAGATACTCGCCAAAATTCTTCTCAATCGCCTCACAGCCCATCTCGATCAAGGTCTTCTTCCTGAGAGTCAATGTGGCTTCAGAAAAGAACGTGGAACTGTTGACATGATTTTCGCTGCAAGGCAGCTGCAAGAGAAATGTCAGGAACAGAACTGCGAAATGTTCTCCACTTTCATTGACCTTACCAAGGCTTTTGATACAGTCAGCAGAGAAGGACTGTGGAAGATTATGGCAAAATATGGCTGTCCACGAAAGTGTGTCCAAATAGTGCGGCTATTTCATGACGGCATGCAGGCAAGAGTACAGAAAAATGGTGAACTGTCTGAACCCTTTCCTGTAACCAATGGAGTGAAGCAAGGATGTGTCCTGGCACCAACACTGTTCAGCCTCATGTTTTCAGCCATGTTGATGAATGCCTTCGAGAACGACGACATTGGAATAGACATCAACTACCGTATGGATGGAAAGTTATTCAATCTCAGAAGGCTGAAAGCTAAAACCAAAATTGACAGCGGCACCGTCAGAGAGCTCCTGTTTGCTGATGATTGCGCTTTATACGCCAACTCAGAGGCGGACATGCAACATAATGTTTCAGCTTTCTCACATGCCTGTGCCAACTTTGGGCTCAATATCAACTTGGAGAAGACTGTAGTTATGTACCAGCCAGCTCCAGGGAATAATCACACTGTGCCGAATATCAAAGTGAATGATCATAGACTAAGTGTTGTGGACAAATTCACCAATCTTGGCAGCACCGTGTCACAAGCTGCCACAATCGATGACGAAGTGAATGCAAGAATCTCCAAGGCCAGTGCAGCCTTTGGCAGACTGTACAAGAATGTATGGGACAGAACTGGAATAAGCCTGCAAACAAAGCTAAAAGTCTACAAAGCAGTTGTATTATCCACACTGCTATATGCTTGTGAAACCTGGACTTTTTATCAGCGACACGCTAGGAAATTAAACCACTTCCACACAGTCTGCCTAAGGAAGCTACTGAAGATTAAATGGCAAGACAAGATTCCAGACACTGAAGTCATAGAAAGAGCATCCATGCCCAGTATCCACACTCTACTGATGAAGAATCAGATTCGCTGGGCTGGTCACTTGACCCGCATGCCAGATCACAGGCTCCCTAAACGAATTTTCTACAGCGAACTGCGTTGTGGTAAACGCTCCCAAGGTGGCCAGAGGAAACGTTTTAAAGACACTCTGAAAATTTCACTGAATGCTTTTGGAATTCATCATGACACCTGGGAGGCTGCAGCCAGAGACCGAAATTCATGGCGTGCATCATTGCGCAAAGGTGCAGTCATATGTGAGGCAACCAGGACTGCAAGAGCTGTGAAGAAAAGGCAGGACAGAAAAACCACTGCAGGAAATCCTCCTCCAGAGACGTCAAGCATTCTTTGCCCACATTGTCAAAGAACATTTCGAGCCAAAATAGGCCTTATCAGCCATCTTAGAACCCACGGCTCCACACCTTCAACCCCACTGGATGAATGGTCATCATCATTCTTGATGGACAAACAACAACAACATATATATATATATATATATATATATATATATATATATATATATATATATATATATATATATATATATATATATATATATATATATATATATATATATAATTTGGTCTTGGTTTCCAGGTCGACCCAGCCTAACATGGGCAGAGGAAATGTTATACGATGTAAATGCGACCATCCTAATATTTCCCTCATCACTCATCAAGTGACGATTGGTCTGTGAAATATGGGGCTTCACCTTATACGCGATACTTTTTAACGTGTGGAAAAGTCTTAGATGACAACCAAGTTCTGACATCTGTCAGCTGGTGATATACGAAACCGGAGAGAAAAATCTGTTTGAACTTTCGTGGATAGTGTTACCTGAGAATACCGAATTAACAGGAATTCTTATCAGTATAGTCTTCCCAGGTAGGAGATGTATGGAGTAATCCTGCTGTGCTAATTATCTCAAACTGCCTCCCAAACCAGAAACTGCGCTTTGACAAAAGGAGGCAAGGTAAACAAAACTATGGGAGAGATAACAGACATGACTTTAGTGTCTTTTAGCGATTGCAGCGAATGGGTTATAAAGATTGCAAACTGTCTGTGTGCAGGTGAAATGCCGGATCCTTTTCCTATCATAGTCGATGTTTCTCCTTCTCTGTCTCACATTATTTCTCTTTTCTTTGTCTTCTTCAGTGACCAACATTTGCAATGCGCCAAATCCGGCATGGGCCACGAAATGCACAGCTGAGATCTTTACTAATGTCCAAGAATTTATCTTGAAGGGCCGCTCCTGTGGGCCAGATTTTGTCTGTCTGTCTGGCGGTCAAAGTAGCCTTGTAGGACATGATTCAGGCTTTGCTCTGGAGCTCCACGGCTGCAAGTTATTGTGTCAGAGAGACCTATTTTATTCCCCTGTTCCATTAGTATCTTTGTCTCTGTCTTCTGTTCGTTTCTCAACTAATTGCTCTGAAAGTGTGCGATTTCCTATGTCTGCCCACTTCTTTGTTCCCCTCTCTGTTTTCCGCCTGTCCCTCGATATCTGCATGCCCCTATCTGTATCTTTGCCTCTATTTCGTTATCCCTATGTATCTCTGTACTCTCTTGATATCAATGCGCCCCTTGTCTTTATTTCATTTCTCTGGATCACACACGCGCGCGCACATATACACATACACAAACACACAAACACACACACACACACACACACACACACACACATATATATATATATATATATATATATATATATATGTATATATATATATATATATATATATATATATATATATATATATATATATATATATATATATATATATATATATATATATTAGGACTGCCGAAGTTAACGATTAATTAATCGATTAACCGTTAAGTTTTTTAATTTTTTCTTTATCGATAATCGAAAAATTTTCTTCCATCACTTATACAAATGAACCGGATGTCGAAAAATTGTCGGACATTTTAAACATAGTGCTGCAAACGCAACCGAGTTGCAAAATTGTCATGAGTCACTAATGTGTAAGCTGCAGCAAGATGGAACAGTATTTCTATTATGCTACAGAGTCTTATACAGGCCAGAGAAGCATTAACTGTCTACATGTCAGATGAAAAGATGCAATACAAATGTCCAAAACTGTTAGATTCAGATTGGGAGAAGATTTCGAAATATGTCAAAGATTTGGACTTATTCTGTCAGACCACGGTCCTGCTTGGCGGTCATGATTCTGTCTCATGTAGCTGTGATTTGGCACTGCTATCATCGTTGACAAAGCATATGACTGTACACGATGATGATCCGGGCTACATAGCTAAATTTAAGGCAGCATGTATTAATGACTTCAGTGAACGTGTAGCTAATATGACAAGTAATGAAATACTACAGATTGCAACAGCACTTGATCCACGCTACAAATTCCTGAAGTGATTGTCAAAAGATGCAAAAGAACGAACTTGGTCACGTATTGAACAACAAATAGCAGTTGATGTTCATGATGAGCAGATGGCGACTGCTGCAACGAATGATACTGATATTGACAATGAAACTATACGTGAACCAAATGAAAAGCGTATTAAGCTAATGGAGTCTGAAATGGAGAAGAAAGTTGCTGAATCGGCTGACCCTCTACAATGGTGGAAACTTAATTAACATCGATATCCGAAATTGGCATTCCTTGCCAACATCATTCTGTGCATACCGGCTACCATGTGAACGATTGTTCAGCTCTGCTGGTTATATTGTTAATAAGACGCGCTCGTCACTTGAAGCAAATACTGTCAACATACTCGGCTGATTGCATAGTTGGTTATTAGATGACATATGAACAAATCAATCCAGTGTTATTTCAATTTTTGACAAATACGACTATAATGTGAGTTATGTGACTTTAAATGTTTTGCTTTAATCGAAATTAACTATTTATTAATCGTTAATTTTTCAAAAGTTAACTATTAAATTTAAATTAATCGGTCGCAGCCCTTATCTATCTATCTATCTATCTATCTATCTATCTATCTATCTATCTATCTATCTATCTATCTATCTATCTATCTATCTATCTATCTATCTATCTATCTATCTATCTATCTATCTATCTATCTATCTATCTATCTATCTATCTATCTATCTATCTATCTATCTATCTATCTATCTATCTATCTATCTATCTATCTATCTATCTATCTATCTATCTATCTATCTATCTATCTATCTATCTATCTATCTATCTATCTATCTATCTATCTATCTATCTATCTATCTATCTATCTATCTATCTATCTATCTATCTATCTATCTATCTATCTATCTATCTATCTATCTATCTATCTATCTATCTATCTATCTATCTATCTATCTATCTATCTATCTATCTATCTATCTATCTATCTATCTATCTATCTATCTATCTATCTATCTATCTATCTATCTATCTATCTGCCTGCCTGCCTGCCTGCCTGCCTGCCTGCCTGCCTGCCTGCCTGCCTGCCTGCCTGCCTGCCTGCCTGCCTGTGTGTGTGTGTGTGTGATATTACATTAGAAGTAAAGGTGCCAAAGGTATAACTTTTAACTTACAGAAGGATGAGTTTATGATGGTAATTTATTCATTAGCTGGTGTAATGAATATAATAGCTACCCACCTACATTACCTATCTCCTCCCCTCCCTGAATTTATGCATGCATCTATTCCTCCCTGGTGATTGTAAGGATTCCATGAATAGTGAAGAGCTGACAGCTTGCCCGGTTTGACACACCACCCGCCAACGTTCTCTTTCAAACATTATCCCCCAGGAGGCAGTTCAGTGTAGATGAACAAGGGCAGGACACACACAAAAACCTGGCTGAGAACATGGAAGAATCGACGAGCCATTGTAACATTACCCCTATATGTAAAGTTAAGGATGCAGAACAATAGAAATGCTGAATGTTGATGCTTCCCCTGCCACTTCAACGATCCATGATTGGGAGCATCGACTGATGGTAGTTATGATGATATGTCAAGCCATGTCAAGTGGTTCGAAACGTAAGACGATTGCCAAAAGCCAAAGGTACACACAACCCCTCTTCTCACCCTCACCCACCTTTTTATTTTTAAACACAATTTCTTTACTTTTTAAATAAATGTATATTTTCCTCCTTTCGATGGCGATAATTTCTGTCTTTGGATGGTAATTTACAGTAATAGTTGAATATTCTTTGCAAAAGATAAATGTTTATGTTTTATAATTATATAAAGGTTATTAATACTGGAAGTCTAGACAAGATAATTATGGAGGGAAGCGTACCTGGATGGTGGCGGAGTGGAAGTCCCCAGCGTAGATGGGTTCAAGATGCGAGTGATAATTTACGCTTGACGGCTATAGCAATAATAATATACAGAAAAGAGTAAAATGTATAACCAAGATTTATGGATCAAATACTGGTAAAATGCACTGACTGATGCCTATGATTATGATGATGATGGAACTGCCACATATCCCGTCAGCAACACGAAGCGTAGACTTAAAAATTATTAAATACGAAATAGAAAGAATAGAAAGAACTAGTGAGCTTTAAGTGATCGACTTATTTCGCCAGAACTAATGAAGGATATACGCAGTTGAACGAAAGAAGAATATGGATGCAAATTTTACATAATACAGTACTTCTGTGACAACTAAAACGATCGTGGCTGCTCGACATGTTTATGAGTGGAGGTGTCTGGGTGAAATTACCTTGAATGTATTCAGCTAAAATCACACGGAGTGTTCTCGCTTGCCTATCAATCTGGCAATCATATGTTACATTTCCTAATGAAGCGGATTTGTACCAAATTGACTTGGTCGCCCAGGTCGCCCCAACCTAAAAATGGTACCAGGACATGTTCTGGGAAATAAATGCGACCGGAATGATGATGATCACATCGCCCATCGAGTGTCAGTTGGTCTATAAATATATGTGGCCAGCAATTTATACCCAATACAGCCCATTGTTAAATGATGTTCTGAAAGTCAAAGCGTGCGAACGGACATCATCGTTACGTGTGAGTACACAACATCAAGAAATGACCCGGAAGAAGTCTGAAAACAGAATATGTACCCTAGTATAGTACCTTGGGAGTCGCGGTAACGTAGTGACTAGACTCTCTCGGCTGCCAGCCCTTTGGTCGTGGGTACGAATCCGCAACGAAACAGATTGTTTTTAATGTATTAGTGCTCTGGGGTGGGGCACAGGAAATTGTCTTAGGGGGTAAAGGCGGTGGGCCTGATACTGATAAAAACACCCATCCGGTGCCGATTGGTCTAAAATAACATGAGTCTAGCATTATATGCCCAATGCGTCTCAAGGTATGTAAAAGGATCGTTTGATTTGTACCATTACCATCCGAGCAATGTGGACATTTCATGCGTGTAGTAGGGCCATTTGCTTACTTACTAACTTATATTATTTTACCTTGTCCATTGCTAATACTCGTATGTTATAAATAGAGGTCTTGGTTATTAATTTGTCTGTCTGTTCATGTCTTGTGAAACCCGAGTCCATCAAGATGGAGTCAGAAAACAATCGTGTTAGGAAGGGCTTCTTAACTAAATATTGCTTTTCATATATTAATAGATATCGGCTCCATGGCCGAGGGGTTAGCAGCTTTCTCCGCTAACCCCGAATACTCTCGGCACGTGACGTGACGAGAATTAGCAGTGGTTCGAATCGCAAAAGTGACTTATGAGAGTATGGAGCCGGTCGCTCAGAAAGTCGTGGCGTGCTGATGAGCGTAATCTAGCCTAGGAATCAACATACAGCTGAAAGATGCTGGTGTTGACCGCAATATCCTGAAACAGGATGGAAACGCGAAAAAAAAAAAAAAATTAATAGATGAACTAGCTTCCTTTTGTTGGGTGCGATGCACTAAAACTTTAGGGATGTCTTAATATGCGTTACAGCAATACTCATACCCCTGTGTCTGATTGTATCTTGTGCCTGGGTAAATACCTGTACGTCACAAGTAGAAGACAACCTGGTTTATACTGTGCCAAGCTGAAATGCTTTGTTCTCACTTGGTTCATGTTTATGATTACAGAAAGACAAGCTGCAGATCATATCAATGATAACTGCGCCAGGTATTGATGTAGATTGTCTGCTCACATCACTTCACATACCACAAAGCAAAATGTTTAATTAATGTGATTGTTTGACCTCTCGTGGTTGTGTTGATTACCTCTTGTGGTTGTCTTGATTTATCTCTCGGGGTTGCTTTGACAAGTCTCTCATGGTTGACTGTTTAACCTTTAACGATTATCTTGTTTGAACGCTCATGATTGTGTTTATTGGTCTCTCAAGGTTGTCTTGTTTGTATTTTGATGGTTGTCTTGACTAGTTTCGCGTTGATATCTTTGTTTTTTGGTTTCTCGTGGCTGCCTAGATTGGCCTATCATAGTTGCTATGTTTGGCTACGTCTTTCTAACTTTTGACAACTGAGATTATCAATAGGTGTGTATTCTTGCATGCACGTTGCGGATGTGTGTGTGTGTGTGTGTGTGTGTGTGTGTGTGTGTGTGTGTGTGTGTGTGTGCAGGTGTGTATTATTAAAAGTGTCATAATGGGTAACTGGCGTCCGCTCCATACATGTGCATCGTTGAGGCATGGATAAATAATATAAAAAAGTAAGATAAGAGATCATTTCCCTCGCTTTGAGGCATATTGATTATATGATGCTAGCCCAATATATGTATTCACCCATCGTCACTCAATGGGTGATATGGACAATATCACATCGGCTGCCTAGCTTTCACTGAACATTTTCCAGCACCAGTTTACTTTTATGCCGGGTTGTTTAGGGAGCCTAGGCCGATGTTGAAAGTTATCCCCGCCTGGATGGGGAGTCGGTCACATGACCACCGGTCCGATAGCCAAGCTTGCTATAAAAAAGTAAGCATTGCATTACAGTGGCTCCCATAAATTATGTAATCATCATGTCCTTTGCAGAACGTCGCTCTCAACACGGCGCGTGGAAAAGACTCTGGATCTCTTGCCATGTCTCTGTCCTCTGGCAACCTCATGCCCAAGGTGTCTGTAATGTCCTGTGTTTATCTTCGTGCTGGTAGACCCTTGCCTCTTCTTCCATGAACCACGCCTTCCTTCACTGTTCTTTCAGAGCCGCTATGAGGTTTAATCAATAATACAGGTGACGTTAACATGTCTTCAATTTCCTGTGGTGTAATGGTTGAAATTAATTATGCTTATTATAAAGGAAAGGTCATTAATCATGACCATTTGTTTTATATTAATATATACCTTTCTTCAATATCGAAACTCTTGTCGACACAGAGATATAAACATACGTCAGTAAAATGACACGCGACCTGTTGCGAACGGACTCCTACGCATCTGAAGTGCTCCAGTAATAAGTTTACAGACATCTCACATATCACAGACTATAATTGATAATATTGTGTTTCAGTGGAACTACTTTTTTTTACCAATATTCAGACGAAAATATATGCTGCAGGAAATGTAATACTTTGAAGTGCTCAAGTACTGATTTAAAGTGCACAAGTTCAGTGTTTTTGGGACGTAAAAACTAGCAGGTAGAAGGTAGAGTGGACTGCACCGCTGGGATGTGTATTGGTGGATAATAAGGCAGATGTGATCACGGCCCTTTGGAAGCAAGTGCACAGCGTGGATGCACAGATAAATAATTATGGAGCGAGTGACTAGGGGATCTTGACAACAATCAATTCTCCGAGAAAACGTCAGACGGACAAGTAATCAGATTACAGTTGGTACCATTGGTACTGGAACTCTTCGCTGACTGCTGAAGATGACGGAGCACGTATGGAAATATGCTGAGTCCTGCGATGTCGATCCTTAGCTCAACTAAATTCAACTCTGGGGCGTAATTAAGATAAGGCTGGACAGTGAGAAATGGAAGTAGTGTGGGGAAAGGCCGCTATGGTGTGTGGCTTTCTTTGAGTTGAGTTGCGCCAAGAATCTGTGTATCATAATACAATAAATATATATTAAAAAAGAAAAATACAAGCAGTCAACAAAAGACTAGACGGAAGTTTTCCGATTAGATTTGCATAATAGCTACACACATATAGGATAGTAAGAAACAGAAAATGTGTTTGCAATAACATTGGAATAATGGTTTGTAAAACTCATGGAATTTAACGGCCAATTTCTACTAGTGTTAAAGTTGTAAACATTTGCTTAAATCCAGATGTAACTCTTGAATGTCATAGTTAGATTTGTAACTCTTCAGTTTGATAGTTAGGGATAATTTACTCATTACATGAAATCTGTTATGACAGCAAAATTATCCGGATGATATCTGGTGGCTTTGCGCTATCCGACAGCTATCGCCATGGGATCTCATGTAAATGTCGTGAAGGATAGTCGAATGTTTTCATTAAAAATCACTTTATCTGGAATTTGAATGAGGTTGTTGTCTTCTATTACGAGGCAAGTATTCTAGTTCATGGGGTGCGGCAATCTTTTCTCTAATTGTTGTAAGTGTAACAAGCTTGGTTTGATGCTAAATCAGTTTGTCAGATTATGTTGCTTTGTCACAGAAAAGCATAAAGCTTATCCTATTTTATGGTTCAGGGGTTGGAAGCTCTTCAAAATTGCCAGGAGAAGACACTTGTGTCCTCACTTACACCAACAGCTCAGAATAAAACAGGTGAATATAACAAAACTGACGTGACTTGGAACGTTATAGACATCTGAGAGAGAGAGAGAGAGAGAGAGAGAGAGAGAGAGAGAGAGAGAGAGAGAGAGAGAGAGAGAGAGAGAGAGAGAGAGAGAGAGAGAGAGATATTGAGGGACGAGGACTTCGAGAAGAGTGTTTACATACACAGCCAAATTTATTAGAATACAAACATACAGATAAAAGTGGCCAACAATTGAGGTTGACATGAAACAATTGCTGGTGTCCCACGCACCATTGTGGATGTATAAAATACGTTAATGATTGTAGGTTAAATATTTATGTAAGGCTCTTTAGTCTCTATTAATTTAACTACTCGTAATAACAGATTTCTAGCCAGAAAAATGTTATAAAATTCTTCATAGCAATAGTCTTCCAGATAAATACTCCATTGAAATAGTCTTAAAGGCGAATGAAAGATTTGTCCGTAATTGGTTTGTAGTAAATCTTTCGTACTCAATGGATATGCCAACAGACTCAGGTTGACTGCTGCTTTCTTTGGATGAATTCATTTTGGCGTATGAAGGTAAACGAAAAAGAAGAAAAAAACATTTAAGAAGATAACTTTTCCGTTATTATCCAAGACTTAGATATGAATTATTAGCACAATATCACCAATTACCAATGTTATTTTTAGATGTGTCTACTATCACCATTTAAATTTGTATAAAAGCTGCTTGATATGGGGAGAATAGTTTATTAGCTTTCCACCGGTTTTGGTTGGCTGGTTGGTAGGTTCGTTAATTGGATGGGTTGTTCGTTGGTTGTCAATCTGCTAGAAGACCTATTTTTTTTTTTTTTTTTGGGCATATCCTTTACAGAACATCGCTGTCAACATCAGCATCTTTCAGCTGATGGTTGATTTCTTGACAAGATTACACTCAGTAGTTTGCCGTTGCTTTCTGAGCGACCTGCTCACATACCCCTAAGTTACCGACGCGGAGAGAACCGCTGCCGATTCTCACGCAACATCACGTTACTCACGAGAGTATACGGAAGTACGGAGAAAGTCGTGTAACCCCTAGACCAGGGAGACCGACAGAAAACCGAATATTAACTCTTAATTATGACGTATTTCTTGTAGTACCTGAAAAGAGCGTGCATCTATGGAAGTGAGGTGGAGCAGAGAATCCCCCCCCCCATGCCATCTTTATGGGGACTGTGTTTATAATGTTTCCTTTACACGTATTTGGTACTATATTGTCAACTAATTTAACACCAGTTGCTCAGGGAGCATACCCATTGTGTTACACATTAGAACACGCTGATATTACGGCTGTTTGTTTTTATCTTCAACATTGTATGCTTATTTACAATGTGTGTACGGTTTTTTGAATAGTAGTGTTGAGTGTGCTTGCATACCAACATGACGTGACCCTATCGTCATCATTATCGTCATGGCCTCATCATCATAATCATGCGCCTTGTGAAATGCCGTAGCCGTTCATTTATCACCACAGATCTCAAGATTCAGTTTCTTTTTTGGTCAATACTTTTAATGACATTTTCCCGCACATCCAGCATCTTTCATGCCGGACTAGCTCTGTCTCTTCTACCGTTGATGATATTTGTCCAGATAGCCAGCATTTTTATCCCGTGCTCACTCTGTCTCTTCTAATGTTGATATTTCTCCAGATATCCAGCATCTTTCATCCCAGACTCGCTCTGTCTCTTCTACCGTTGATGATATTTGTCCAGATAGCCAGCATTTTTATCCCGTGCTCACTCTGTCTCTTCTAATGTTGATATTTCTCCAGATATCCAGCATCTTTCATCCCAGACTAGCTCTGTCTCTTCTACTGCTGATGACATTTCTCCATACACCCAGCATCTTTCATCCAGGTCTCGCACTCTTTCTTCTACCATTGATTATTACAATCGTTGGCATAGAGAAAAGTCTAACAATTACCATCGCTGCAGCAATGTCGGCAATTGGAAAACCTCTATCCTTGTTATGTGTGTAAGAATGTTGAAATACTGTCTGCTTAATTTTATTTGTTAAGTTTGAAAATATGAACTTATTGTTTCCAGGCCAGCTGCTGTTTCATAAGTAGACGTCAAGTAGAAATAATCACATGCTTGATGAATCCATAGAAATGGGAAACGTTCAACATGTTCTGATGTACAATAGCAAACTGTTTACGCGTGAAGAAACCAGCTCATATTTCCCACCGACAGTTCATGCCTCAATTAGAGCAGTCAGAAATATGTTTTATGATGCATCGAAGCTATTAGCGCAACATGGCTTGACAATCCCGTGGCGCCTGGACTCACAAAAACAGCGAGATTGTTCTCTTTTTTTATGTCTCGAAGCAAGAACCTGCTGTGGATGTTTGATGTGGTAGGACCATCACATTTTGTAGGCCGGAGTGCACGGATCAGTAGGTGGTCAGTCTTTTCTTCTGATGGCAGACCACGAGTGGAGGCAGTCCATGCCTGTTACGTTAGAGAACAGCCTGATAATATCAGACGGCAGATACAGAATGCACACAAACAGGGATCTAGAAACTTAAAGTATATAAATGGATTATGTGATTGAGTGTACATACGGTTTAGTTATATTGTCAAAGTGATAACGGAATGTTACTTACTGCTTCGGTGCATGGCTATACTCTATACATTTACATTTATCCTAGAGTGTTGACTTCCCACTGTAGTGTTAAGGGTTCAATCACTATTTGAATAACGATCAGTTTGCTATTACATACTACTTTAGTGTCGGCCCACCCTCATCAAATGGACAACAGAGATGCCTGGGAATTTCTCTAGGCAAGAAAATCTTTCAAAAGGAAAGACGAGCTGGGGCATTATATGGGGGTGAAAATAAAAGAAACGTAGTGCCAAATTTAAATATTTAACTCTAAAGGTAAATCAGTACTGCTGGACTAGAAACATAGAGGACGACTAAAACAATTTGCCAATAAAACTAATATAATTCAAGCATTCATTAACTGGTGCGTGCGTAGAAATAGAATTACTAGAATGGTATGACAGAATGATTACTGCAGAACTTAGGGAGAGAAGTAGACATATTCCAGCGAATCGAGAGGCGTGGAAGAGATTTTGAAGCTAGATAGGACACACATTGAGAAAACAGGATACTGCTGTAACTAGACGGTCTTTACACTAGAACCCACAGGGATAACGAAACATAGGATGACCCACAAAACTCACGGGGAAGAGAATTAGAAACAGAGATGAACACTATGCGGAGAACACGGAGAGAGCTGCAAGAGATAGCAAAAGACAGACAGTCTTGGCGTGAGTGGTTGAGGCCTAGAAGAAGAGGAGAAGACGATTTCTAAAGTTATGGCCTAATGATAACAAAAGAAGAGGGGAGTGGAGGAGAGCGAGGGAGGTGAGAAGTGACAAGGAGTAGAGGAAGGAGGAGAGGTAGAGGGAGAAGAGGACCAAGGATGGGTGAGGGATGAAAAGGGAAAGGGAGAAAAGGAGATTGGTAGGGACAGAAGGAGAGTACTAAAGAGAAAGGGGAAGAGGGACAGAAAGGAAAGGTCAGTGAAAAGAGAGAAAAGGAAGCGAGGGAGTGTTCGAATCACCATTAGGCAGATTTTGTCTTTTCATTAACGTATTCACTACTAGGACGTATATTTCTACAGTTGTTAGAAGGACATCATAGAAGTATATGTGTTTCTACAGTTGTTAAAAGGACATCATAGAAGTATGTGTGTTTCTACAGTTGTTTGAAGGACATAATTAAAGTATATGTGTTTCTTCTTCTTCTTTGCGTTCATCCGGAGTGTTTTTTCAGATGTGATTGCGGTGTGCTTTGGGCACCCTTGGGTAAAAAACCCGTAGGACAACACATCCGGCTTTTGCGTGCATTTTTGACCAGGTTAGCATTACTGGGAGACTCTCACTTTTGTGGTATGGTCCACCTCCCTGCTGGTCAAGTTGGAACAGTCGAAGGCTTCGCGGTCGTCCTTCAAAGGAACGCAGGGACAGTCCATAGCATTTCCCGCCATCCTGGGTGGCTTCCATAATTGCAGAGCCGACACATAACGCTCTGGTGCTGGGCTCACCGAGGGAATCGTCACGTCCTGCTCATGGCTTGTTTAATTTCTCACTTCAATATATTGGACATTTCGTTCGCCCCTGGCCGTTCACGCACAAACCAGACAAGTCTGCAGACGGTATCCACTCAGCGAGTTTTCGGACATGTGCTTGTCCTTGTGCCCGTCAGAGCTGTTCCAGGCACGGCGGACATTCGGAAAACAACCTAGTAAGAGCTGTTCCGAACAAGAGCGGCATTCGGAAACTAGGTAGTCAGAGCTGTTCCTAGCATGAGAGACATTCGGACGAGACATTTCACTCGGACGTAAATGCGTAGTGCCAATTTTTAGTTTGCCACCCGTAGGACGGCACTTCCGACTTCAGCGGGCATTTTTAAAATGAGGTTAGCCTTCCTCGGGCACGTTGGACTTATTGTTGTGATGTCGCCCACATCTCAGCTGGTCAAGATAGAACGGTCAATGACATCATGGTCAACACTCAAGGGAAGGCAGGGGCAGACCATGGGCATTCCCTCACTATCCAAGGAGGCTTCCATAATTGCAGAGCCGGCACATATTGCTCTGAGACTGGGCTCACCCGAGGAGTTGTCACGTCCTGCTCATGGCTGCTTTAGTTCCTCACTTCCATGTGTTGGGCATCTCGCTTGCCACTGGTCGCTCATGCACACACCAGGAACGGTCAGATTGCGGGCGACATCCACTCGGTAAGATTTTGCTTTTGAGACGTTTTTCCACTTTTGTCTAAACTCTCTATGAGTGATACAGACAGATTTCGTAACCATTTCATTCGACTGGGGCACTTTTCTGCCTTTTAGTACTCGCTCACGAGGTAGGCTACATGTGCTGCCGGCTCATCACCTTACCTCCGTGCAGCAGTGAACGAGAAACGGCCAGGCCCTCTCAACCGGGAATCTCTCATATCCCCCAGCTGAGAGCCTTCGAACAAGTATCAGAACTGGGCATGTAGCGTGCTCAGTGTCTCACCTCTATTTTTCGGTGGGTGGGTATCGGCCCGGCTCTCATATCCGAGGGTGTGTGGCATAGAGGCGTTCAGCCAACACCCTCGACAGAGAGCCTTAGCATATTGTCCGGACCAGGAACTTCTGCCTTCGTGCGCCTGATTTAAACTTTTGACTGCTACCCTCAGACTACCTGCATAGCAGCAGGTTGTGTCTCTCTTAGTCTGGCCCCTATCCCATAAGCTGTCCGATATGTAGTTTTCATCCATCGGCAAGCATATAGGGTCGATGAGACACGCAAGCTCCCCCACCACGGCAAGGTGGAGACACATCGGGGGAGATATGTGTTTCTATAGTTGTTAGAAAGGAAAGACATCATTGAAGTATATGTATTTCTAGAGATGTTAGAAGAAAATCATTGAAGTATATGTATTTCTACAGTTGTTAGAGGGACATCATTGAAATCTTTGTGTTTCTACAATTGTTAGAAGGACATCATAGAAGTATATGTGTTTCTACAGTTGTTTGAAGGACATAATTAAAGTATATGTGTTTCTATAGTTGTTAGAAAGGAAAGACATCATTGAAGTATATGTGTTTCTAGAGATGTTAGAAGAACATCATTGAAGTATATGTATTTCTACAGTTGTTAGAGGGACATCATTGAAATCTTTGTGTTTCTACAATTGTTAGAAGGTCATCATTGAAGTATATGTGTTTCTACAGTTGTTAGAAGGTCATAATTGAAGTATATGTGTTTCTACAGTTGTTAGAAGGTCATCATTGAAGTATATGTCTTTCTACAGTTGTTAGAAGGTCATCATTGAAGTATATGTGTTTCTACAGTTGTTAGAAGGTCATCATTGAAATCTGTGTTGTTACAGTTGTTTGAAGGACATCCTTGAAGTCTGTGTTTCTACAGTTGTTAGAGTGACATATTTGACGCGTATGCATTTATACAGTTGTTAGAAGGGTATCATTAAAGTATGTCTTTTTCTTCAGTTGTTAGAATGACATAATTGAAATCTGTGTGTTTCTACAGTTGTTTGAAAGATATCATTGACGTCTGTGTGCTTCTACAGTTGTTAGAATGACATATTTGACGACGCTCATGTTTTTATACATTTATTTGCATGACATCATTGAAATATGTGTGTTTCTACAATTGTTAGAATGACATATTTGACGACGCTCATATTTTTATACATTTATTTGCATGACATCATTGAAATCTGTGTGTTTCTAAAGTTGCTAGGACATCACTGATACTCGTGTATTAATATAGCTGTTAGATGGTCTTTGGTTTGCCTCACAGATTGACTGATAAAAATATACAATCTCACATTTGAGGTATCTATCACCTTTGAATTAATTGTATTCCCAGATTTCGCATGGAGTATCTCATCTTCAATACTTGCATTTTCTTCATTGTTCAGTATGTCTTCTTATAGTCCAACCTTTGTGGCGTTTGTGATCATGTCTATCCATAGCCCCCCGCCCCGTGTGCTACTAATAATTTCTGATACTGATGTTCCTCTATGCCATGATGTCAGACTGTCCTGCATCTTCTCTGTCGGTCTTCTCTTGTTTTTTCTCCCTTCCAAATTTCCCGATGTGGCGAAATAATCCCGCTTTCACCTTCTTATGACATGTCCAAAGGAAGTAAACTCTTCTTCCGATGCGATTAACCAATTATCTCTCTGAGTTAGCTTCTTTAAAGGCGTGTGTATTGCTTTCTCTAGTCGTCCACGGTATTCTCATCATTTTTCTATAAAACCACATCCCCGCAGTATTCACATAATGCCTCAATTGTCTGCTAATTGTCCATGAATCATTTGCTTACATCAGGATTGGCTCTATATAGCTCTTAAGAACTCGTTCTTCCTCTAGATTGACAGAGATAAATTGGAGAGACTAATATTTATCTTGTGAATTTCTGCCTCTGTTTGGGCTGTTCTACATGCAACTTGCTGTTTACTTATCTTCCACCTGCTGTTGTTAAAGAAAAAAGTCGTTTAACAGTCGAGAGGATCGACTTCACTGCACCGGGTTTTATCCTATATGCCTCGGTCTCTTTCCGCATGGCGGCCTGCCAAAAGCGTCGCACAGAACAGGAACTCCGTAGCTTCAGCGACGTCCCCTAGGAGTCTCCGAAAAATGCACTCGTGAACCAAAAGGCGTAGCTCGGACTTGAACCCACAACCTTCGGAACGCGAGGTAGACGGCTTGACCACTTCGCCATAGACACCTGCTGGTGTTAAAGTTCCTATGTACATAAATACACTGACTTATTTCAGATTAATTAAATTCCCTTTGATTTTGCATTTGGACCCCCGCGCGCCCGGGCGCACACACACATACACACACACACAAACCCACACTCCCACACCCCCAACACACCCACACTCCAACACCTCCCCCTACACACCCTCACCCCCACACCCCCCCCCCCCACACACACAAACACACACACACACACACATATATATATATATATATATATATATATATCTTTGTAGAAGCCATTACTACTGTTCCTTAGCATTTAAATCCAGTATTTCACACATATACATTAACAAGCTGTCACCAAAGTGTAATGAGATGTGGCTTTAATTTTCAGGTTTCATAATTTCAATATTCAGTTCAGCTTGTTTATAGTTACTGTTGTTTGTGCAGTTCTTGCTTTCAGTTATGCTTTTATTCCTTTGTCATTTTATGCAGATCACAGGCTTTTGAAATATGCTACTGCTTCTAGGTCGTGCCCATTCATTGTTAAATTTCCGTTAAGTCGAGAGGGTCGACTCAATTGTATTGATCTTGTCCATTCGTTGTTAGGTTCCCTTTAAGCTGGAGGGGGTGGAGGTGTGTATAGAGTTCAGTGCACTAGTCTTGTCCATTCGTTAAGTTTCCGTTAAGTTGTGAGGGTCGACTTCATTGTACTAGTCTTGTCCATTCGTTAAGTTTCCGTTAAGTTGTGAGGGTCGACTTCATTGTACTGGTCTTATCCATTCGTTAAGTTTCCGTTAAGTTGTGAGGGTTGGACTTCATTGTACTGGTCTTGTCCATTCGTTAAGTTTCCGTTAAGTTGTGAGGGTCGACTTCATTGTACTGGTCTTGTCCATTCGTTAAGTTTCCGTTAAGTTGTGAGGGTCGACTACATTGTACTGGTCTTGTCCATTCGTTGTTATTTTCCGTTAAGTCGAGAGGGTTGATTTCAATGTACCGGGTTTAACCCCATCTGTTTCGGCCTCTCTCAGCAGATCGGCAAGCCACTTGCCGAGAGCATCGCACAAAGCAGTATGCTTTCCTGAGCTTCAGTGATGCCTGTGCATCTCCCTCCCCCTTTTCCTCACGCCTTACCAAGTGGTTTGAAAGACGCAGTCTGAGGAACGAACCCACGGCCTTCAGAACGTTAAGCAGACGGCTTAACCATTACGCCAAAGAACGCCTTCCTCCCACCCACACACACACAAACACACCAGACCCATCCCCACACATTTCCTGTTGTTTTGTCCGTATCATATTTCATATTTATCAGAGCGTGTGTCAAACCAGGTTATTATTTCTGGTAGTTCTTGTTCATTTCCAAGGAGATCATCGACGTCATCTTTACAAGGGAAATTATCCTGGTAGTACTTTCTCAAACAGTGTTTGTTCTTGTAAGGAAGTTTGCTGATGTGATTGTGTTTTCTTCTAGAAAGATGTTTAATAGTGTTGGTGATAGTACTCTATTTAACAAAGCAATGTCACAGTTTTAACAAAGCAATGTCACAGTCGTCCGAGTCTTACCGAGGATCACATGTGGCAAATAGAATAGTCACACTGCAGAATTGCACATATCGTAAGAGTCGACTAGGGATAGTTGAAGTAAGCCTGGCTAACTCATACCTTAGAAAACTGCTACACAATCCCACAACTGCTGTACAATCCAACCATTGCAGCACAATCCAACCACTTCTGTAAATCCAACCACTTCTGCACAATCCAACCACTGCTGCAGAATCCCACGACGGCTGCATAATCCAACCACTGCAGCACAATCCAACCACTGCTGTACAATCCAACCACTGCTGTAAAATCTAAATATTGCTGCACAATTCAATCCAACCACTGCTGCACAATCTAACCACTGCTGCACAATCTAACCACTGCTGCACAATCCCACCACTGCTGCACAATCCCACCACTGCTGCACAATCCAACCACCGCTGCACAATCCACCAACTGCTGTACAATCCACCCATTGCTGTACAATCTAACCACTGCTGCACAATCTAACCACCGCTGCACAATCCACGAACTGCTGTACAATCCACCCATTGCTGCACAATCTAACCACTGCTGCACAATCCCACCACTGCTGCACAATCCAACCACATCTGCACAGGTCCACAAAAGTGGTGCCGTGAGTTGGTTAAGAACATCTGTTCCTTTGGGAGACGATAGGAAGCAGCAGCACCACCAGAAGAAAAAGTAGAAGAAGAGATAGGAAGAGGGAGAAAAGGGGAGGAAGTGGAGCAAGGGTAGACGGAAATCAGAGGACACAGCAGGAGTGGGAGAAGGGGAGTGATACAGAGAAAGGAGCGGGACGCAGAAGGAGAAGGAGAAGAGGGAGATATACAGAGGAAGGAGAGGGAGGGGAGTGGTTAGAAGAAGAGGGAAGAATAGAGTGTAATGTATCACTGAGTTGAAGAAATTGGCTGTGACCCCCATACTCAAATGATGGACATAATTGTATAGATGTAACATTGTTTAGCAGGTAATCACCGTAATTAGTTGAAAGCTTTTCGATAATCTGCGCAACACACAATAAATAACATGCAATTTGTAGGCTTATCGTATTACCATCTTGTCTATTTGAAATACACTGGATAAAGGGAATGTCTATTTCTAGCTGAATGATCAAAACATCAAACATATTGACTGAATTTATGCCTACTGACTGAGTGACATTTAAACAGTTTCTTGTTTGAATATTCCGATAAAGTGCAAGTGGCCAGAATGATTACTCATTACTTGTTCTAGGCTCTATGGATTGATGTTTGCGTCCCGGGTGCCGGTTTGCAATTATAAAATCCAATCCAACAACATGTCTACACAGTTCATGTTCTTGACAGGCTCTAGAACATTCTTTATTTTCTTTTCGGGTGAGCACCATTACAAGGCGAACGGAATCATTTCTTCGCGCATATGTCTTCGTAAATGTTTGCTATCCAGTACATACTAGCCTTCACTGGATGCTACGAATGTATTCAAAATTATAGTGCTATAATAGTGGGATACCATCCCACTGTGGAGTCCCCGGAAACGACAGAGCTGGTCGATTGGCTAAGGAAGGAGCAAAAGAAGAACAACCTGATGTGCCTATTACATACCACCAAAAGAAAAGAATGATCAAATCAGTCAGAAGGCCACCAAACCTTACTCAAGACGACTACCACGTTATGGACATACCAGAACAGGTCATTCTTCTGCGCCTCAGAACAGGACACAATAGATTATGCAACCACATGTATACAAAATTCAAGATTGGTGACTCAGCCATGTGCACATGTGGTTTGGCGTCGCAGACAGCAGAGCACATACTCCAGGATTGCCCAAACTACAACATATCCAGGCGAACCTTCTGGCCTAGAGAGACAACAGTGGAGGATAAACTCTATGGACCGCTGAATGAACTAAAAAAGACTGTTGGATTCATACAAGAGACAACATTGCAGTTATAAGCATATTTCAGGCGAACGAAAGAAGAAGAAGAAGAATAGTGCTATACGAAAATACTATATTTACACATCTTTTCTCATGAAAAGTGTATACATCTCTAATTGATTCTAAAAATTCAAAATTGGATGTTCAAAAAACAAACATCCGAGTCCATAATCTTTCAAAGTTAGGACTAAACAATTAAAAAGCGGTAAAATTAGTCATTTTCTTATGTAATGAATGCTATGGTTTTAAAAGTCGCTCTGTGGCGAAGGAGTTAGGATTGCAATTCATAAACCCGCATACTGCGTTCAAAACACAACTGCGGGCGATTTGGAAACAAACCACCTTTCGTTGGTTTCCATACAATGATATGAGTGCCAGTAGTTAAGAAAGCAATGGCAAACTACTTTACATAAACTAGCCCAGGAATCACAAACAAACAAAAATGCTGGAGTTGACTGCTACGACATGTAAAGGCTATGTAACTAACTTTTAAAAAGGTGTAAGACCCATTTACATTTCTTCGTTTCATGTTCAACCTTGTACTTGTATGAAAGACAGCTGTCTATTGACAACAAGCCTTTTAATGATCTAATAAAAACACAAACTATGAATGAGAAGCTCGACGGATGGAAGAACACACAAACGTACAGGCGAACGTCTCGCCCAAAGTCTTCATCAACGGAACAATCAATCAATCATGTGCCATGCCGGAAAGCGTGGGCGGTCATGATTCGCCATTTCACTCGATCACCAGAGTCGTGGATCAGCTCAGTGTTCCTGTCTCGTCCATGCCATGTGGCCAAACCATCCAGGTATTTTCCTCTCGGTCTTCCTCTTCGTCTGTTCCCTTCGATCTTGCCAGCTGTCACTAAGTTCTCCAGTCCATTTCTTCACATAACATGTCCAAAAAATTTTGACTGTCTACGTCTAATTTCTCTATTCAATCTACGATTTTCATTTGTCTCTTGTAGTACTTGGTCATTGGTTTTTCTATCTGTCCATGGTATTCTTTGCATTTTCCTCAGAAACCACATTTCTGCAGCCATCAGATGTTTTTCAGCTTGACTGCACATTGTCCAAGTTTCACATCCATACAAAAGAACAGGCTCTATGTATCCCCTCAACACTCTTTTTCTCGTTTCAATTGACATCATTTTATTGGTCAGAATGTTTTTCATCTTGCTAAAGGCTACTTTCGCAATGGCGATTCTTGTTCTAATCTCTTCAAGGCATCTGCCATCAGATGTTATGACTGTTCCGAGATAATTGAACCGATTCACTTGTTGAAGAATATTCCCATTTACTTGTATATTACATTGTGGTACTTCGTTCTTCCTAGTGACGACCATAACCTGTGTCTTCCTACAATTTAATTCCAACCCCAGCTGCTCACTGTGTACAACCACAGCGTCTACTAATTGTTGCAGATCCTGTGCATTGTCTGCAATCAATACTGTATCATCTGCATATCTAATGTTATTTATGTTTCGTCCTCCAATGCTGATTCCATTTAGGTCTTCTACATTTCTGAAAATATTTTCACTGTATAGGGAAAAAAGATCTGGAGACATTACACATCCCTGCCTAACACCTCTCTTAATAGGTTGGTATTGTCCTACTTCATTACCAATCCTTATGGCAGCTTGTTGTTTCCAATATATGTTTTTTATAAGTCTAATGTCTTTCCCATCAATTTGTAGATCTGCAAGCATATCCACAATGTTGACATGTCTAACTCTATCAAAAGCCTTTGTGTAGTCAACAAGAACGAAATAATTCAAACATATATACAAACGAACAACACAAATTAGCACTGTCCTAAACGCTTGTCTAATTCAGGAGACTTCCAGCAGTTGTTCGTTTCGTTTAAAATTATTTCCTTCGTGTTATTTCGTTGATAAAGACTTCGGTCGAAACGCTGATGTGTATCTGTGTGTGATCTTTCATCCGTCGTGCTTCTGTTATATTCTGTCTTTATTCGGACTCATGTAAAAACTCGGCAGCAGCAAACCTACTGTTATAGATATACCTTTCAATGATCTGCTCATTGATTGGAATTCAAGGTACGTCACCCCATGCCAGGCTGTTGTAATCAAATCATGTGGCGTGCCCTTTACAGGACTTTACGATCAACGCAGAGCCCAGGTTGATTTTCTAGTCACTTTTACTTTCAGTAGTTTCATATTGCTGCTCCATGGCGAAGGTTTTACGGACGCAGTTCGCATTCTCGCATAATGCGTTGGAAACACAGCTGCGGGATATTTGGCAACAGACCGCCTTGCGTTGGAGTCTTTATAAAATGGTATGGGTGCCGTTCGTTAAGAAAGCAGTGGCAAACTACTAAACGTAAACTTGCCAAGAAATCACGAAGTCAAAAAATGCTGGGGTTGACTGTGACATCCTGTAAAGGATATGCAACGAATGTTTTTTTTAAAGTTTGCTATTGCTATCTGAACGAGAAGTCAACATTGCAAGCCAACTTTTATGTGTAGGTATTGAAACGCCCTACACTTCCATCAGCGCACTAGAAGTTTAAGCGCGTGCTTACTAAATCTCGCGACCGCGCAGATCTCTAAGCTGTTGAAGAGAGCTTCAATTATCACAAATTTTGTCAATGTGTTTCTTTCCTCGTTTCATCACCTTATTGAGAAAGTATTTGATTGCTTGTCTAATATTAGCTTTCTCCTGTCTGCCAGACGTAGTTGTGTAAATCAGAATCCCGACTGTGAAGGCTGGATTTCCTCCTTGTCTATTGGGATCTACACGGATTTTGGATGAATTTGATGTGTAGTTGTAAACAACTATGGAGATACTAGAGAGTATTTTGTGGCAATCATGGGCAGAAACATGTAGATTTGGAGATGTTCCAGTCCCCAGACGGCATGCCACAGGGGTCCACATTCAAACAACGGCTATATGTTTAACGAGCCATTGACTGACATGACCGTGAGTTAAGACAATAACAGTCAGACACAGTCGTTGTAAACTTCGCTCTGTTGTGTGCGAGTTACATGCCACGGCTACTGTTTTATGTTGTTGGCAACCCTCATGACCCTTGGAAATAGCAGTAGAGCAGGTAAACATGCTTGCAAGCCAACCTGGTGGTGATGTGTTGGAATCTCCACCGAGAAGGGCATTTCTGTTTTTACTTGGCCTGGTTCCCCAGGTCGACGCAGCCTGAAATGGGTGTCTCCATGGCGAAGTAGTCAAGACGTCTGACTCGGGCTCCGAAGGTTGTGGGTTCGATTCCGGGCCGCGTCCTTCGGTTCACGAGTGCATTTTGTCAGATAATCTTGAGGGTCGTCACTGGAGCTACGGAGTTTGTGCGTCGTGCGACGCTTTCCGCGCTGCGTGAAGAGACCGAGCCACATGGGATAAAAACCCGGTTCAATGAAGTCGACCCTGTCAACTTTTAAGCGACTTTTAAAGCATGAAATGGGTATCAGGATATGTTCTGGGGATTAACGGCTGCGCCCCCCCCCCCCCCCTCGTGATATTAATCACATCACCCATCGAGTCTAGTTTTGCCTATATTGTGGGGCTAATACCATATAACATCACGAACGACAACTAGCCAAACAACATTCCCATATGTGTGGCACGTTACACCCACTTTGGGTATTCATGATGCCCATGTTAAACATTGCCTCAACGAGTCATGTATTATTGATTATTTTTCATGCGTTTTAATGCTTTTTTTTTTCTTTTGTTGTCAAAGAATTGCTTCATAAGAGATGTTGAATGAAAGAATGTATGAGAGGAAATAGAGAAGAAGGGCAGAATGTCAGACGGGCCTGCGTGCTCAATTCTTAACCCTTTGAAAATAAAGATATACTTACTTACTAATAAAGATTTACTTACACCTCTGGGCATGTAAACTGCTCGTTTATTTTTCATAGCCGGTTCCGTGGCGAATGGGTTAAGGACGCAGTTCATAATACCGCATACCGCGTTAGAAACAGCTGCGGGCGATTTAGCAGCAGTCCGCCTTTCGTTTTTTTTAAACATAAAATGGTATGAGTACCGGTCGTTCAGAATGAATTGGCAAATTACTGAACGTAAACTTGCCAAGAGAATACAAACAGCCACAAATGCTGGGGTTGACTGCGACTGTAAAGGATATGCAGCTAACGTTTAAAAAAATTACATGAAACTCCTCCTGTTGGATGGATTATGTCATAATTAGAGACGGTTGGTTGTGAATTATTTGGTAGACTTGAGTTGCAAACATTTAGGCCTATGCAATGTTGGGCGTTCAGGTTGTCTGAATCCCGAAAAGGTCTTGCACTAAGCAGAGTGAGGTTTGCGTAGAAACTTTTAACTTATATCCTTCCCCGGTACCAAAGTATCATCTCTGTGAAGACGTTTTGCAGAGCTTCCCTACCCCTCTCGTAGTCAAGAAAGTTAACAGGGTATGCACGACGAGTATCTGGAACTTCACATCCGCGTAGAGACAAAGAAGAATGTAACAAGTTTATGATTCAGCACATAACATTCAGGTTCACTGGGCCCATCCCTAGGCTGGACACGTTATTTAAAAAAAACACAACGGGTTTGAGGTATTTGTCAACTGGCTATAACCCAATGCCCAATGAGAAGCCGTATTCATCATCATCATGTGCCATGTCAATAAGCGTGGGCGGTCATGCGTCTTGTTGATTACCAACTTCAGCATTAAAGTCACCCATTATGATATTTAATTCTGAATGCTTGCATTTCTTGAAGGCATTCTCCAAATCATTATAAAATTAATCGGTGCTGTCATCACGGGCGTCGGTGCATAAACTTGTATGATGTTGATATCGAAAGGTCTTCCATTCAACTTTACTAGTAATACTGTCTGACACAGCCCAGTAGCCGTAATAGATATTCACATATATTCACCAGAACGTCAGGAAATGAATTGTAGAGAGAAGGCCGTGATACCACCAAACATCCAGTACACCTCAAGGCGGGGAAAGGGTACTTTTCTAAGGTATTTCCTTATTATATAATGTCCTTTACATGACATTACAATCAAGCCCATCATTTATTGGCTGTTTGTGATCTACTAGACAAGATCAGGTCAGTAATTTGCCATTAATTTATGAATGGCCGACGTCATATTCCTTCAACATAAATGCAAAGAGGTCTGCTTCCAAATCACAGATGGCTGACATCGAAGCCTCTATTCGGCATGTTGGGAAGTCATGAAATTGTGCCTCTCACTATCTCCTAAGCCAAAGACGTATGTTGAATAATGGATTAGTTCAGTAATTACATGTTATGGAATACATTATTACCAGATAGAAACAGAGGAAGAGGCCGACCATGTAAACGTTAAGCGGAGGGAATAGCAGAGTTCATGGGAATATCGATACATGAAGCCCATACTTGGGCACTCTCACGATGTTTATACTTCACCTCGACACCGCAAGGTACAAGAGGAACATGATGAGATAAGATGAGATACATTATTAACTTTCTCTGCATTCTCTGTTTTTGTCACTTCATCATCATCATCATCATCATCATCATCATCATCATCATCATCATCATCATCATCATCATCATCATCATCATCATCATCATCATCACCATCATCATCATCATCATCATCATCATCATCTCATGATCACCATCATCATCATCATCATCAAGTGCCATGACGGCTGGCGTAGACGTTCATTTTTCTTCACAGATCTCGGTCATTGGTGTTCTGGATCAACTCTGCTGATGATATTCTTCCATGCATGCCACCATCTCAATCCATCCAGCATCATTTCTCTTTGTCTGACTCAGCCTCTCTTCCCTTTGAACTTTTCAGTTGTCACAATGTTCTCCATTGCCTCTCTTCTCATCACGTCACCAAAGAAAGCCGTTTGTCTCTTTCTTACTGTTATATATATAATGTTCTAGTTTCATCAGCCTCTTTCAGGCAGTCGTCGTTAAGTACTCTGGCAGTCACAAGAATTTGCAACATTCGTCTCGGGAACTACATCTCTGTTGCTTCCAAGGTCTTCTTAATTTATTCATTTATATTTCAGCATTCACAGCCATACAGAAAAACAGCTTCCATATAGCATCTCAGCACTCTCTGAGTTACATTCAACGAAAGTGACGTATTGCATATGATACTTTTCATTAGTCACTTAGCTGGTCTATTCTTTGTTTCATTGTTATACACGATATTATGTACACAGAGTAAGGTGTTAGGCTGATTTAAATAAATAATGTTTGCAAACAAATAAATAATACATTGAATGAATTTATAGAATAAATAAACAAAGGCAATATTGACGAAGAAAATGCCATTGCACATACATGATTATTGTTTCTGTATGTGTTGATACTGGAGAGTCAATAGAACATTCTCTATTGGACTTTCCAGTGAATGAACATTGGTTCGTGTAACAATCAAGAGTAAGATATTGACAAATGCAACCACCTATTTCTCCGTGCATTCAGGCCTACAATATGTGATTGTCTTAACACTTCACATACACATAGCGGATTCTTGCTTCTGGATTTTGTGTGTTTTATTGACGACTATGGAATATGTATTATCACATAAAACCTGCGCGAACGTGAAAACATCTAAGAAACTAATCGTCCATGTAGGACAAACGAACACACAATTGTTCTATAAACAACGTGATGTTGATCTGGCAACGTGACAACAAAAACAATGCAACAAAAACCTATAAATTTTACAGTAACCACTGCCCCAAGGGAACGGCTGTATTCAAAACAGTAATACTTATTTTTAGGTCTGCCGGTAATTTCGTTTTGATTCTTGACCGTGTTTCACAATGTGTTTTTCTTGTTGCTTAGATTCAATGTCTGGCTGTAAGTTGCGGCTTTTTGTGGCTCTGTTAATGCTCTAGAAAACAATTTTTTTGCAAGCTAGTATTTGACATGAGCGTAATCTTGCCAAGAGATCAACAGACAGCTGAAAGATGCTGCTGTTGACAGCTAAGTCCTGTAAAAGGATACGCAAAAAAAAAAAAAAAAAAAAAAAAAAAAAAAAGTATTTGACACCAATCTTAGGATCTGTGACCAGCAATTATTCAGCCTAGGATTTATCTTGCTTGAATGCACTCTCCCTTTCTCTATATGTCTCTTTCCTTCTCTCTGTCACTATCTGTCTATTTCTGTCTTTGTCCGTCCGTCCTTCCGTCCTTCCGCCTGTCTGTCTGTCTGTCTGTCTGTCTGTCTGTCTGTCTGTCTGTCTGTCTGTCTGTCTGTCTGTCTATCTGTCTGTCTGTCTGTCTGTTTCTCTCTGCCTCTATAATTCTCTCATTATGTATCTCTCTATTTATCTCTCTCTCTCTCTCTCTCTCTCTCTCTCTCTCTCTCTCTCTCTCTCTCTCTCTCTCTCTAATGTATTGTTTTTTTTATTGCGTATCCAATTTACAGAACATTGCAGTCAACACCAATAGTTTTCAGCTGCTGTTGATGTCTTGGCAAGATTTTACGTTCAGCAGTTTGCCATTGCTTTCTGGGCGACCGGATCATACCGGTCACAGTTTTCAGAGACTACACAGAGACGTAATAATGGATGCTTAATTTAATAACACATACTAGAACAAGTCTAGACTTCTACATAAAACGTGATTTGAGATCAACTTAAGTTTTAAAACGAATTTCAGAAGGGCGAGAAGTACAGCTGAGAACCACTGGTCTATCTCTTTCTCGCTGTCTTTCTCACTCTATCTTTCTATCTCTGCCTCTCTTTGTCTCACTCTCTATCTATTTTTCTCACTCCTTCTGTCGTTGCATATCTATCTTTTTCTCTCTCGGTCTCTTTCTGTCTTTATGTGTCTCTTTCACCCCCTGCCTGTCTCTCTGTCTCTTTATGTCGCTCTCTGTATCTTTATCTGTCTATATCTCTTTCTTTTCCTCCACCTCTCCTTCTCTCTCTCTCTCTCTCTCTCTCTCTCTCTCTCTCTCTCTCTCTCTCTCTCTCTCTCTCTTTCTGTCTCTTGTAGTTTATATTAATGATCTTCCTTAATATATCAATACAATTTGTTATCTATTTGCAGACGACTGTACTAAATATACTAGTCAAGAAAACCGTAGTGAATTAGAGAATTATTTACAAAAGGAACTTGATAATCTTACTAGATGGAGCAATGAAAACCGCATGCAAATTAACATTGACAAAACCAAATCCATGCTAATAACGACCAGGAAAAACTACAGAAACTAGCCATAACTGGATCACCGTTCGAATTCCGCATAGACACGTTACCTTTAGTTAATGTGAATGAACATAAAACACTAGGTCTTTTAATTGACAGCCTGGAGCTCTCGTGTTCACGTTCTTACCAAGCAAATAGCACAACAAGTTTACCAACTTGCTAACATCCAGCAATTCCTGGACGAAAGAAGACGAAAAATATTCTATACATGCTATATCCAATCACACCTCGATAACTGTTCCACAGTTTGGGATGGTTGCCGTAAATCTAATTTGAACCGACTATGTTCTCTACAAAACCGCGCTATACGTCTAGTTTCAGGCATAAAGCACGTTGAAAGTAATAATTTATACAGTCATCTAAGTCTACCACTTCGAAAGCGCTTCCTTTTTAACAAAGCCAAATTAGTGAATAACATTATATCCCAAAATACCTCAGGGTATCTTCTACCGTTGATTCAATCTAATGCAATGAATAGCAAGCGCCTAATTTTGTTGCATGTTCCAAAGCCTAGACTAGACCTATACAAAACATGTTTCGCCTATTCTGGTGCCCACTTATGGAATGACCTTCCTACAGATCTGAAAACTCCAATGAGTCCCTACACATTTAACCGAAAATTCTTTCAATACTTAATCCATAACGACTACATGCAATCATAATTCATCTGCTGGTATAATTGTTCATTATAATTGTTTAACTATAATTGTTCACTAATGTGTGTGTGCATGTGGGAAAGAGAGAGAGAGAGAGAGAGAGAGAGAGAGAGAGAGAGAGAGAGAGAGAGAGAGAGAGAGGGTGTCAGCGAGAGTGAGGGAGTGAATGTGTAAGTGTGTGCACGTACATGCGTGTGTGTGGGAGAGAGTGAGTGAGCGAAAAATGGGGAGGGAGTGTGTCTGTGCATGCATACGTACGTGTCTGTGTGAGAGTGAGTAAGGGAGTGTGTGTGTGTTCATGCGTATGTATATGTGTGAGAGAGTGTGATTGAGAGAGTGTGTGTGTGTGTGAAGGACTTTGTGAGAGAGAGAGTGAGTAAGTGAGTGAATGAGTGAGTGAGTGAGGGGTGAATGAGCGAGAGAGTGTGTGTGTGTGTGTGTATGTGTGTATGTTTGTATGTGTGTGTGAGTGAGTGAATGAGTGTTAGAGAATGAGTGTGTGCGCGAGTGAGAAAGAGAGAGAAAAAGAGAGCGAGTGAGTGAGTGCACAGGGTAAGAGAGAGAGTGCGTGAAACATTGAGAGATAGCGTGAGTGTGTGTGTCTGTGTGTGAGTGAGAGAGAGAGAGAGAGAGAGAGAGAGAGAGAGAGAGTAAGAGAGTGATAGATAGAGTGAATGAAGATGGAGAGAGTGAATGAACGAGAAAATAGTGAATGCGAGTGAGAGAAAGAGAGAGTGGGCGAGCGAGAGAGAGAGAAAGAGGGAGAGTGAGACAATGGGAGAGTGGATGTGTTAGTGTGTGTGTGTGTGTGCATTTGTGTGAGTGTATGTGTGTATGACAGAATAGAGAGAAAGAGAGAGAGAGAGAGAGAGAGAGAGAGAGAGAGAGAGAGAGAGTGAGTGAGTGTGAGAGGGAATGTGTGTGCGTGCCTGCCTTTGTGTGTGTGTCTCTGTGTATGGGAGCATCACTATTTTATACGTTACACACTGTATCTGTCTAACTGTCATTTACTGCCTACGGTGTATGGCAGAGAGGTCTTTGAGCCTGAGGAATAAAGGTCGCCTGGCTAGTGCAGTCACCGCGAACTGTGCAGGTTAGGATTTTCTTTTTGCCCCCGACAGAAAAATATCTGTATATGTATACATTTTCCTCAATTTTTACATTTTGTGAGACTGCTCAAAACAATCGTCAGTGTATGTATTTGAGTAAAGTGTGGGAGTTTGTTCATATTAGTTTCAATGATTACGTGAGGCATCATGTATGTGTCTAGATATGATGATGTGTGAGTGTGTGTGTGTGTGGGTCTGTTTGTGTGTATTTAGGATGTGTGTGAATGTGGGAATGTGTGTGTGTGTAGGGGGATGTGTGGGTGTGTGAGAGGGGGTTTGCATTTGGATGAGTGGGGGTGTGTGGGTTTTGGTGGGAAGTGAGATTTGTGGGTGGGGGGATATGTGGGTGGATGTGTGGAGGTGTATGCTGGGGTGTGGAGGATGTGTGTATGGGTGGAGGATGTGTGTATATGATGGGTGCGGGGGAAGTGTGTATGGGTGGTGGAATATGTGTGCATGGGTGGGGCAATGTGTTGATGTTTGAAGGAAGTGTGCGTGGATTGGAGATGTGTGTGGGTGGGTGGGAGATGTGTGTGAGTTGGGGATATTGTGTGGTATGTGGGTGGGGGTTATGTGTGTGTGTTTGTGTGTGGTGTACGGGTGGGAATATGTGTGTGGTGGGAGGGTGAGGATATGGGTGTGGGTGGGAGATAGTGTGTGGTGTGTGGATGGGGGATGTGTGTGATTGGTGCGGGGGATGTGTGTATGGGAGAGGGATGTATGGGTAGTTGGGAGAAGTATGTGTGAGTAGTGGAGGTGTGTGGGTGGGTTAGGAGATGTGTAGGTGTGTGGGGATGTGTGGGTGAGGGATGTGTGGGTGAGGGAAGTGTGGGTGATGGATGTGTGTGTGTGGGTCGGAGCGCGTGTGTGAGTGGGTGAGGGTGTGTGTGTGGGTCGGGGTATGTGTGGTCGATAGACGTGTAGTTAGGGGATGGGAGGTTGGTGGTTGGATGTTCAGGGGTTATGTAGGTGGGTGGTGGAGGATGTGTGGGTTGGTGAATGTGTGTGGGTTGGTGGATTGGTGGGGGATGTGTGGATGAGTTGGGGATGTGTCTAGTGTTTTGGCTGGGGATATGTATGTGGTGGGAATAGTGGGTTAGGATATGTGTGGGTGGGTGGGGGATGTATGTGTGGGTGGTGGGGGTGTGTGAGTGAATTGGGAATGTATATGTGGATGGGGAGATGTGTGTGCGGGTAGGGAGATGTGTTTTGTTTTGTGTGGGTGGATGATGTGTGAGTGGATGATGAATGTATGGGTGGGTGCGGGATATGTGGGTTGGTGGGAGGATGTGTGTATGGGTGGGAAAGGTGTGGTCGAAGGAGGTATGGTTGGCGATGGCTGTTTGGAGGGTGTAGGTGGGTGGGTGAGGAATATGTGGGTTCGGATGTATATGTGGGTGGGCGCGGAATGTGTGGGTTGATGGGGGGGGGTGTTCGTGTGGGTGGGTGAGTGTGTGTGGTTTGGGGAAATGGGGGGGGGAGTGTATGTGGGTGGGGTGATGTGTGTGGAAGTGGGATGTGTGGGTTGTTGGGGTATGTATGTGTCCCTGGGTTTGTGTGTGTGTGGGTGGGTGGGTGTGGGTGGGTGACGTGATGTGTGGGTGGGTGAGAGATAACATGGTAATTTGCATTGTTTATGTTTACAACATTCATTTGACAAAGTTTTTTTTTCCATTGTAAATATATTATGCACTATTGATGAACGAAAGATGAGTGATTGGAAGGGCCGAATGTCAGACGGGCATGAGTGCCCAATTTGTGACCCTTTTAAAATAAAGTCGAATAAATTGAACTGAATCTCTGTCTCTCTATGTGTCTCTCTGTCTCGTTTACTTTGTCTCTCTAACTTTCTATTGCTAACTCTGTATTTCTTTCTGTCTCGGTCTCACTCTACCCATGTCTGTCTCTCATTCGCTGTCTCTCTCACCATCTCTCTTTGTTCTTCTCTCTGTGTCTCTGTCCCTGGCTCTGTAGTGAAGCCTGTCGAGGACTATAAACTTGCACTCCACAAGATTGTAAGAGAATCCCCGCAATTGGACGATGGTGTTCAGTCAACACCTAAGGTTTACACTGACGGCATGGAGAGATTATGAGAATACTCGGAATGGCAGTGCTACATGTCTGCAGGGATAAAACCATATCGCCACCGGTCTCTAATTGCTCAAGCCGTACAAGAGTAGACAAGTTTAAACCTGCAAGGTTCTGTAGCAACAATGTCAACAACAACAACAGAAACATTATCACCAACAAAAACATAACCATATTGTAAACTATAATAACAAGCATTGATGGTTTCTGCGTGAACTTTCAAGGCTGATGAATAAACGTCGACAATTCAAGCAGTCTCATCCCTGTCTGCAGGTTATAATTTTCATTTCAACTGCTGTCGTGTGCTCATTGGTTCATGTCTGATTAGTCGGAGAAACATGCTAGCATTGCGATTTCTTGTTCTCGTCGTCTTCTGCATTTCATCTCCCAGTTGATAATAGACCCTCTACTGACGGCAAGCAATTTGCAGATTTGTTCATGGTTAAATTGATTTTACAGCTGAACTTTTCTAAGGAATTAGGTACTTAGTCTCACATAACACTTCTACATGGCCTCTTACGACATGCATGGTAGACTATAGTGTTTGTTCTTTGTTTTCACTATGTGTCATTATGAAGTAACTGATTCGAGGTAATTGATTCGAAATAACTGATTCAAGGTAACTGATTCAAAGTGACTAATTCAAAGTAACTGATTCCGTTCCATCTGCTGTGGCAAGAATGGGTGGTCATTTGTTGAGGATTAAAAAACAAAATGTAATTTGCAGCACGTTGTAGTTAACCCCATAATATATTGACAGTGTGTGACTTACTAAGAATTTTTAGTTCAGTAGTTTGTCATAGCTTTCTCCATGACCGACATCTTGTGTGATTGAAATCAACGCAAAGCCGTCTGCTTCAATATCGCCCTCGGTTGATTTAGAAACGGAAAATTAAAATGTGTCATTTGTCATCTCGACAGACTTTACCTTGTAGATTAGAAGTTTGTTGTGTAAGGACATAAAAAGTGTCCCCTAGGTGCAGACAAATTACATTATGCAATGGTAGGAATACAAAGATGCTGTCCCATTAGTCACACACACCAAAGAGAAGCAGCAGTGTTGTATCTATATCTGTATAGTAAACAAGGGGAAACCTACAGAAATCCTCGAAGTCCACTTCAGTGGTGCATGCCTGAGACTCCGGCAGTAATGGGTAACGAAAGTTTGTAAAGGACCCTTTCGCACACCTCAGGAGCATCGGGCATGTTTCTAGACTGGCAAAGATTTTTTTCATTTTTGTGCCAGGCATGCGGCTGCACAGGGAATTGAGCAGGCTTGCGGTAAAGCTACTGAACAGGGCGGACAAGCCATGGACCAGGTTAATATACTGAATGCGATAAATGTGAATCTACAACCATGATCAGACTGCGAGAACAGCAAGTTTAGTGAGGTGTGGCCAGACAAGAGCACTATGCAGGAAGCCAATAAAGATTATTAAACCAACACAGAACTCGTGTCACTTGACGCTAACTGCTGCGAGATTTACTTTGGAGGGGATCCTAACACTTACGAATTGAATAGTTCGATGTGCAATGAGAATGATATGTCTACCAACTAACTAACTAACTAACTAACTAACTAACTAACTAACTAACTAACTAAATAACTAACTAACTAATTAACTAACTATACTAACTAACTAACTAGCTAGCTAGCTAGCTAACTAACCCACATTTTTATTAGCATATCGGCACATGGGCAATGATGTAGTCAGTGTTAAGCCTGCCCCCTCCCTCCCCCCCCCCCCCCATTTGCCTTCCAATATATTTTTCTGGTACCCAGTTTAGATTGGGTTGACCTGGGAGTCTATGTCAGATTCTAACATACGAATCCAGCCAGATGCGGAACGAACCCTTGTGGAGTAGGCAATTCCGGAACAGCATGAGTTCTAATTGGTTAATCGTTGTCACCTGGTCAACCACACCTAGTAGTGACCCCATCTTGACTGTAGCAGTTAAAGGCAACCTAATGAAAAAAATCGCAGAATAACTGAAAGAACATAACCTTACATCTGGACACAATTCAACATTCGGCACGCCACTGGTTCCATATGGTATTGCTGGTATAGCATTGGACGCAGACTTGGGGTAAACGCCCAACCTTGTAAAATAACCCCCCCCCCCCACTTCCACTCCTTGTGCATTAGTTACCTCTGGCAGCAAAAGTCAAACTCTTGACCTTCACGTCGCGGGACTGTTTCGACTAACAAGAGAAGGGGCGACGGCGAATCTCTGGCGCCGTAAAAAAAGACTGTTCTAGATATATATATGTACTTACATACATGCGCAGACACATGTGCACATACATATCATAACTCGAGTAAGACCACAGTCTATTCTAGCACAGGAAAGGCGCTGAAGACGCAAGCAACCGGCCAGGTAGCACACCACATAAATCAGGATGCCACTCTATCACGTCTTGAAATATGTCGATTACTGCAAAATATCGTGGTGCTCGCCTTGCTATGGACCCTCAGGACGGTGCGGTACCGGGCCCTATACTTTAAAAGGGTTCAACTAAAACGACTGGACATCGTTCTTTGATGTCCGGTGGAGCCAGGGAACATGCGAATAGAGGGTCTGGCCATACCAAACAAAGACTGAATGCACAAAATACGACATATGTAGACAAAACATCTGGCTTAGAGAAATAGCAGTGGAAGATAAATTGTATGGCCCACTAAAGAACACAGTTAAATTTATACAAGAGGCACCATTGCAGTTATAGAAACATTGCAAGGGAACGAAAGAAGAAGAAGCACACCACTCCATTCAGGATACGTTGAAGTTCCAGAATCTCCGCCAGGTGTGTGCCACGCCAGTATTAAAAAAACAACACGTAATGGATCCTTTTACACGCATTTAAGGCGCATACGAATCCAGCCAGATGCGAAACGAACCCTTGTGGAGTAGGCAATTCCAGAACAGCGTGAGTTCTAATTGGCTAATCGTTGTCACCTGGTTAACCAAACCACACCTAGTCAGTTGGGGTAAGCGCCCAACCTTGCAAAATACACCCCCCCCCCCAACCATGTCTTGTGCATTAGTTACCTCTGGTAGCAAAAGTCTAGTTACCTCCTTTATCCTTTTTTCATTCGTCATCATCTCAGTCGACTCGACGCGCTATCAAGAACAAGTCGCCTAATCGGAAGCAGGCCGTGTGTTAGAAAATGTCACGTGGCAAGAAAAACTCCACTAGACACCCGACGCTCAAAATGAGCAGCGTGGAAGCGCCAAGACTATCAAGATGATGCAAGATGAAAACGTGGCTGCCAGCCGCAGAACAACGCCAGAACCTGAAGAAACATTAAAGGAAGCCACCACGTCTACACCAGATGAAGCCGCTCCCGTCGCTCAATCGACGCCAGAGGCTACAACTTTAACTGCAGCCTGCAGCAGCCATGAGGTTTTCAACAGCACCAAGACGAAGCAGCCTAGGTTACCAAAGACGTCCACATCGGAGGAACCACAACAACTGAGGACTTCACCGGCGAATTACTGCTAAAACAGACAAGCGTGGGAGAAGCCAAACTGTCGGCGCTACCAACAGACAAGATAATCAGTCTGTTGGAAAACGAACTGTGAAGAAACAGCATCTACCAGCTGCGCAAGACACCTGATGTAGTAGTGGTCTCCATCAACAAAAACCAAAAGACCACACCACGTATGCAGAAAATTGCACAAGGAGAGAAGGCCGACATCAAGCTTCACCACGGCATCTTATTGGAAGCCACCCGGCACCGTACAAGTAAACGATGGGTCATTAAACGAGTCAGGACCCATCTCACCAACGACCAGATCAAGGAGATGCTGACAAGGGACAACAAGAAACTCAAGATCACCAGTGCTGAGAGGATCATCGGAAAGAACAACATCCCCTCCACGGTCGTTATAGTAACATCGGAGGACCGAGTGATCACTCAGTTCATCAGATGGGACAAGAGAGACCAAGTTCCAGAGCACTACATACCGAGAGCGCCGCGGTGCTCTAAGTGCCAGAAGTTTTGGCACACCCGTACCACTTGCAAGGGTGAGTAGAAGGTATGCAGATACTACTCTGGACCTCATCCATACAGTCAGTGCCAGCATGCAAAGATCGACAAGGACTTCAGGAGGCCTAACACTAACAGAAAATGCGCCGACTGCCTCGACAACCACGGCGCCAGGTACCTTGGCTGCCCCTGTCACCAAGACAGTAAGGAAGCCATGAAGATCGCCATCAAAACTAATCTGCCCTATAAAGAGGCTAGGAGGCAGTACGAGGACACCAATCGACTCACAAAAAGCGACAAAGCGCAACTGGAAGGCCAACTGAAGGACCTGACATCAAAGTTCAAAAGTATGGAGGGAGAAAAAGACAAGACTCAAAAGATACAGACAACAGCCGTTCAGCGCATCCTGGACGAAACTAAGCAAATTCAGCAGAAGATTGAGCAGGATGTCGCTCGAATGGCTACTATACAGGCTGAGACAGAAGAAAGACTATCAAGCATGGAGGAAGAAAAAGACAAGACACAAGAAACACAGATAGCGGCCGTCCAGCGCATCCTGGACGAACTGAAGCAAGTCCAGCAGAAGACTGAGCAGGCTGTTGCTCGGATGCTGCTATAAAAGCTGATACTGAAGAAATGTTATCCAAAATACATCAAGCGAGAAACAAGACAGAAGGAACTCTACAAACGATAGTAGATCTGCTCAGGACCGAGACAGAAGCTCCCGAACCAGAAGATGTATGGGCACAGACAGAAGAAGAAGCAACAGATGAAGAACGATATCGCTCCCCAGCAAGATCGAACTTGCGAACTCCGAGAATATTCGAAGGCAACACAACACGGGAAAATAGGAGGAACACAAGGAGAGACGACAACTGGTAAAGCTCCCTGAAGGAAACAGCATCATCTGACGGGGTGGGTACAACAATTACTCCAGGCCTTAACAAGTTGGCGACTCTGTCCAGACATGAAAAACCTAACGAGAAAGGAATGAACACAATCAGCCCATCAGAAGCCGGAAAGCTGACAACAAGCAGCCCAATGTACGAAAGACAAACTACAAGCTACACCATAAATACCATAATTATAGCCAAGTTGAAAACTCGAAGGCTGAAAGAGGGTATTCGTACCAAAAATTGGATTGGATTGGATTTAAGGCGCACTGGGCGTACTGTGTTAGACCCACATTTGTATAGACCAGACCGGGCTTGCGCTGACGTTGTCACTCTTACACTGACACGCCAGTACACTGTCGCATTAAATCATCACGCTGAGGATACTTGTCTAGAACGTTTGCTGCATATTGAAGAAGAAAGTCATGATTCTTAGCTAGAATTAGCTAGAGGAAAAGTAAGTTGGATCCACTATTACAAATCGAAATCACTGAGTGCGAATAGGGAATGGCAAGACACCCCATTTTCGAACTCGAACAAGTTTCATACACACCCATTTGCAATAGGCGGTATGCTGACTCTTTCTGGAAGAATGAAGAGTTGTTTTAGAACACGTATGCTCAACAAGAACGAAAAGAATCTAGAGTTGTGGAGATATAATTGCCCACGTCAGACAACAAGGCAGTCACTTAAAGCTTACATCTATCTTGAACCGAGAAGCTGTTTTTTTTTTTTAAATTAGTTATACAATAACAATAAATTATTTTAAAACATTTCCACCTTGCTTGTGAATGCTTGCGTGGATTGGCATTCAATCCACACGTTAGACAGCCGGTGGTCATTATATCGCCACATGGAGTAATCTAGGAAGAGAAAGTGGCTGTCAAAATTACGAGATCTCCCGCAGTTTTCCAGAATGTTGGCCAACAAATTGCCGCACACCTACAGGGATTGTTAAATTACCTCATTGATGTCACATTACAGGAAGGAGTGCGAAAGAACAACTTACACTTACGTAATTATTCAGGCATTCAAAGTAGGGCAGTCATCGATGAAATCAATCGAAGTGCGACTTCCCAAACTAGAAGTCGTAATTGTGTAACATCGTTTCTGTATATTGTCTTAACTCATGTTGTTTTCTTTCACATATAACAGTTCAAACACTACTTAAACCCTGTTGTCTTAACTTATCTTCTTCTCTTTCACATATTCCAGATCAAACAATACTTACATTTGTTATTTTAACTCATATTATTCATTTCACATCTTCCAGCTCAAATATAATAAGTAAAGAACCCCTTTACACGCTTAAGGCGCATTGGGCATACGGTGACCATATTTACAGAGACCAATCCGCATTTCCGGAAGATATGGTTGGTATTACACCGCTGTATTTACTTCCCAATACATTTCTTGATATCCATTTTAAACTAGGTCTACCTGGAAGATCAGATCAATTTTAAAAATCCGAATCCGCCTATAAGGGGATCGAACCACTGACCACCGAGTCGGCAGGCGAGCGTCTAGCCACAATGCTAACGCAACACTCCCAGCTCAACATTAGTCAAACAATAATCATTCTATACTCATTCTCTGCTAATCACATGGTTATGCATTGACTAAAGACTATAGACATACGGTTAAAATGTTATTTGAAGATTATGGACAAACACTTGACAAGTTGACTACAGACTGAATTCATATTGCTCAAATGATGACTACAGATTATAGACAAACACTTGAAAGACTGGCTAAGGACTACAGACAAACTGCTCAAATGTTGACTAAAGGTTATAGACAAATGTTTGAAATGTTGACTAAAGACTACAGACAAACTGCTCAAATGTTGACTAAAGATTATAGACATACGCTTGAAAGGTTAACTAAAGACTACATTCAAACTGCTACAAATGTTGACTAAAGATTATAGACAAACGCTTAAAATGTTAACTAAAGACTAGAGACAAACTGTTGACAATTTGCTCAAATGTTGACTAAAGATGATAGACAGACGTTTGAAAGATTGATTAAAGACTACAGACAAACTGTTCAATTGTTGATTAAAGATTATAGACAAACGCTTGCAAGTTTGATTAAAGACTGAATTCATATTGCTCACATGTTGACTAAAGATTATAGACAAACGCTTGAAAGGTTGACTAAAGACTACAGACAATCTGCTCAAAAGTTGACTAAAGATGACAGACAAACGCTTGAAAGGTTGACTAAAGACTACAGACAAACTGCTCAATTGTTGACTGAAGATGATAGACAAACGCTTGAAAGTTTGATTAAAAACTGAATTAATATTGCTCAAATGTTGACTAAAGATTATAGACAAATGCTTGAAATTTAACTAAAGACTACAAACAAACTGCTCAAATGTTGACTAAAGATTATAGATAAATGCTTGAAATGTTGACTAAAGACTACAGACAAACTGCTCACATGTTGACTAAAGATTATAGACTATCAGTTGTACTTGACTCACAATAATTCAAACAAATTCTTATAACTTCAATGGTTTCTGAAAAGAACTGACAGTTCTTTGGCTATATTATAGGAGTAATAGCCAGAAGTGCGGCATACTAGTTTACCAGTGTATTGACTAAAACACAGTGATAAAACTTGGCATTCGTTCATTTTGTGTGTTAAACAATACAAAGCACATATCATTTTTATCAGTCACGTGACTGCATATCAACAGGTGGCGTGCAAAGATACAAAGGCAAAATAGTGTGAATTTATTCTGATATTTTTCTTTTCTTTCTTTTTGCATTGCGCTCGCTCGCTTTGAACCGAAGCGTAGTCTATACACATTACTTCTAGTAGCATTGGGCTGAATTTTGCGTGTGGATTAGCTTTCCCTATTACCAGTATCCCTCCGATTTGAAGGATTCTTGTAATTTACGTCCCCAAGTCAAGGACGAGAAACCAACATTTTAGTCTAATAGTCCGGTCTAGGGGTTGAACCCTTACCTCGCATCAGCACACCGGATGTTTAAGAACGCACGTTCTTGTTCGTTCCGCTATGCTAACCTTCTCTCATGATGTTTTAACGTGTATGTGTTTGTCTGCTTGGTTGAATGTATGAGGTTCCACAGACCTGTATTTATGTGAATGATTGTCTATATTCTAAAGACCTGTCTGTCTACATGTTTGAGCGTAGTTTTGTCCGTTAGCCTAATTAGATGCCTGTTTGCATGTGTGTAATGTTTCTCGGTGTATGTCTCTCCGTGTGATCTGTGGTACCTGTCTATTTGTGGTTGTCTACCTGTGTATGTCTATGTGTACTTGTATGTATGTGGTGCTTGTCTGTATATCTTGCTTATACCTCTCTGTACACATGCATGTCTGCATGTATGACTGACTGTTTGCCTGTACATCTCTGTGGCTGACTGTCTGTGCCTGACTGTCTGTGCCTGACTGTCTGTGCATGTACGTCTGTGCTTCTGATTTTCTAACTGCTTCTGTTTGTACCTTTATGTGCGCTTGTCGGTTTTGTGCCTGTCGGTCCGTTGAAATGTCTGCATGTAAGCCTATGTGTGACCACATCATCCTTCCGTCCGCCAGTCCGTCCCACCACTCTTCTGTCAGTCTGTTTATTTGTTGGCCTGTGTGCAGTATTATCGTATTTGAGCTATACATATCTCTATCCTGTACATTTCCATCCACCATTATTAGAAGCAGTTCAAGTTGTGTTGATCTTATTGTATCTAGCTCGGGTTTATGTGAATTTCAAGTGATATCCTCGGCTCGTCTCTGATTTGCTTGTATTGTGTCGTTCTGCAACAGATCTGCTCCCATGGAATGGTTTTCTTAGCTGCATTGTAAAGAACACAGCTGGATAACACATAATAATAAACAACATCGTCATATTAATCAAAATGTCAAACGTCAGAGAGGAATTTAGTCATGATTGCTAATGTATGCTCCAAACCATATACCTGTACCAGCGTCATGGTGCTCACATACACACATACCCATTACCACCCATTCCTCACATACTTCGTTTTCACACACGACCATACCTACACGCACGCTGATACCAATACACATACACCCCCCCCCCCCACCAACCCACCCACACACACACACACACACATCAGGCGAATGAGGGAAAGGTGATTGAGTGAGTGATTGAGAGAGAGAGAGAAGAGAGAGAGAGAGAGAGAGAGAGAGGGGGGAGAGAGAGAGAGGGGGGGGGAGAAGGGGGAGGTACAAATAGAGAAACACTAACTTAAATTGTTTCGGGTTATATTCTAACAAGAAGATCCGGCTTTTCTTATCAACGCCTACGCTATTCTCATCAAGTGTCAAATTGCTAGGAGATTGTTCATCGCTTCTAAAGAATATTACATCCTGAACAGAATGCTAGCAAGAAGGGCTAGAAAAGATAAGAGATATGGAGACATTACTTTTTTGTTTCATTATATGTGCTTTTTCGCTTCGCTAAGAATAGAAATCTTTAGAAACACTGGTTATGTTAGGTTTGGCACTATTTTTCTTTTGTATCGGAGCTTTCTTTTATGGTTCAAGTGTTTTGCTTAAACACGGGGTCTACGTGTCTTTCTCTCTAGACATCACTCGGAATAGCAGGGTGCACTTTATTGGCCAATATTTACACATTGTTTCAATTTGCCAGATGCAAGTTTCTTCCTTTTCTTTCATCCTTTATCTATCTCCCATCGAGGAATTGGCCCTCAACAAACTCACATCAAGCCCTCCTGTCCCAAGCTACTCCTGGAACAGGCAAGATGGTGGTGTAAACCGCGTCGCTTCGATTTCAGAGATCTAATTATGTGTTCTGTGGTTGTTTCGTAACATCAGTCTGTTCAAATAAGGATGAACCAACGACAGGTCTAGCAAACCGGTAGGCATATAACGGTCTGGGTGACAGTCGTTCAGAAAGCAATGACAATCTACTGAACGTTAACTTGCCAAGATATTCACAAACAGGCACGATATGCTGGGGTTGACTGCGACCTACTGTAAATGATATGCAACTAATTAACATGATGCTATCAGGAGAGAATCCACTTATCCTAGTAATCTAAAATATTGCTGAAGGTGTCAGGCTACCAAAATTCACATGATTATTGAAGATATAAAGTTGTAAAATTATTAGCATTAAACAACCCCACTACTTGCAATAACAGGATTATATTATTATGAGCTTTCGAGTCAGGCAGGAGAGAGAGTACCCAAGCGAATGCGCCGTATACATTAACCAACATAGAACATAAGAACAGTAATGGACAGGATCAAAGGACAAATGGGAAGACTTAAAAATAAATATATTAGGCCTATATGAAACTTGATACCGAAACGAAGGAAAACACTGAGGTAATGATTATCAGATCAAAGATTCAGAAAACGGCAATGAACAAGGGGGAGTATCACAGTAGTGGATACCTAGTGCACTCACTGAAACAATGTTTCCAATCACCGAATTATCAAAGCAATCATAATAAAAGCTAATATCAATACAGTAATAATAGAAAGTGTGTTTGCCGATATTAACACACAGGGAAGCAGATATAGGACAGACGTATAGCAAGTTAGAAAAAATTGTACATACAACAACAGAATCTCTGACTTGTCATAATGATTGGTGATTGCAATGCTACAGCTCTGGAACTGTGTGGGTGAGGCTATTGGGATGTGTGGACTGAACATATGCATGGAAGGAGGACAGAGACCAACACAGTTCTGCCAAACAGAAATATACCTGTGGTAACTAATACTTATCGGTCTCTGTGGCTGAAGGGCTTGCGAACGCGGTTTGTGAGCCCGTATACCCGGGTTCGAAACAGGGCGGTGCTCGTATTTTCGAAAAAGGTATAGAGACCGGTCGTTCAGAAAGCAATGGCAAACTACTGAACGTAACACTTGCCTAGTACATCAACAGCAGCTGAAAATGCTGGTGTTGACTGCAACGTCCCGTAAGGGATACGCAACAAAAAAAAAACTAATACTTGGTGCAGCGGGCACGTTACTGTAATCGCTAGGAGGTTATGCAGACAAAATCATGATCGCGGTCGGATGAGGAGTCCACATCTGAGCTCGTCGTCCACTAAATGAGGGAAAGGCTGACCACCTAATACTCCTTGCACTCAAGCCGACAAATGAGATGGTCCCAGCACTTCACACGCCCATGGCTGGTTCCTGGTTGGGAATTTGTTTCTTTAAATACACGGTATTCAGTGCAACAGGAAGACCTATATATAGACATCACATGTAATGACAACATAATTGCCATACTATATGAAGAATATATTTGGAAGAAGACACACAATACCGATTATAAGAGCAGGAATCATTTCTGGAAATGAAAAAAGACGACATTTTGGCAAGGGAAGGTAGATAATGACCTCAGCCTGACATAGACATAACCTACGAGGAGAACAAGAGATTTATCAATTATAGAACTCAGTGGAAATCAGAGCATCCGCGCTAAAAGAAAGATGATACATATTACCAACTCGAACAAAAAAAAAACAAACACACACACACAAAAAACAAGCAACAATCTTCAGACTTCGCAACAGGGTAACATATCACATGTTTAATTAATTAAAGACAGGTGATACTGATGATCGTAACTGTAGAACTGGTAAAATGACTGTTAAACATGTGTTGCAGGAATATCCAACAGAAGAGAGAAAACTATTTTGGCCTACACCCGCTCTATATGAGGACACACTCTATGGAGATGTCAACAAGCTGAAGTTGACTGCTGCTTTCTGTGGATTGATTAACACTGACACCCAAAGATGAACAAAAAAGAATAAGAGCAGAATTTGATGCAGCACTTGACACAATTTAGAACTCAGAAACACGTGAACAAGTTAGTTGCATATCCTTTACGGGACATCGCAGTCAATCCCATCATATTTTGGCTGATATGATTTCTTGGCAAGTTTACATTCAGTAGTTTGCCATTGTTTCTGAACGACCGGCACCCATACCATTTTATAAAACCAAACGCAAGGCAGTCTGCTGGCAAATACCCGCAGTTGTGTTTCGACCGCGGTATGCGAGATTACGAACTGCATCCGCAACATCTTCGCCAGAAACACGTGGCATGTTTGTAATACCGACAGAACTAATAAAGTAATGAGTAGATGACCTTAATGACCTTCCGTTTCGGCACATTCATAACAAATATCAAAGTGGAATATGGCCAAATGAACATATTGCATCGGACCTTATTTCACTAGCCCCCAAAAAAGTCCCACGCAATAGAACGTGAGCAATTTCCCACCATATGCTTGATATCACATCCCTCAACAATAACGGTAATGATAATTTAGAGATGAATAGAAAAACACAAATGAGGAAGTAATACATGAATATCAGTTTGGATTCCAAAGAAGAAGGGTAATTTGAGACGCAATTCATATATTAAGATTAGGAGCATAAAGATTGATTGCACATGAAAGAGCCCCTTTCTTCTGCGTTATTGATTATGAGAAAGCCCTCGTTAGGATATCCGAGTACAAACTGTTTAAGATATTTGAACAAATGAGTTTAGAGTATGTAATCAGTACATTGATCGACAAAATATAAATAATAAGCAGCCAGATGAATTAAAGTAAGGAAACACAGAACCAACAGCAATCAACAGAGTTTGTGCGTTAGGGATTTTTTTCTGGAACCTGGACCTTTTCATGCATACTAGAAACCATGATGTCAAACGGCGCAATTGGAGACTGCACATTTAGAGTTAAAGTAAACGGAGAATCAATTACTGCAATAACATTTGCAGATGAGCAGACCTTAACTGATACAGTGCCAAACAGAAAATAAGCTTGCACCAAACATGGCACACAATCAAATGAACAAGTATTGTTATGTACATTTTTTTCGTTCACTTAGCAGTTGCGTAGGATACACGAAACAAAAAAAAATAGCATGATGGCTCTGGTACAGCAATATATCGTTCTTCTATCGGCATGTGAGATTACACTTAGCGATATATAATCCTTCCGTAGTGAATCAGTTATTAGGAGACACAAAACAGCCACCCCAGACATTAATAAATAATATAATACAAATAGGCACACCATCTGTTTCCTCCTGATGCCCTCTACTGATAAGTTCTAGGTCTCCCATACATGCATGCAGTGGCGGACTGGCCAGGGTATCAGCTTGCCCGATGATAAGTGGGAGCCGAGGGATCCTGGTAACGTGAGATCCTTCAACATTAGACAATAAGTTCAGAAAATCAATGTCCTCTTAGTAGCTTGTCTCCTGGCAACCAATATTTGTAGTCGCATTCTGCCACTGCATGCATGTATGCAAATAACATATCTTTCTTGGTATGAAGACTATTATAAACTGTAGTCTAACCCGATTTTGCCCGTATTCCCAAGGGACAGAAGTGCAGATTATATGTACCTAACATTATCTGATTTATAATTTTATACGCTTTGTTTAATTGCTTGAAGGTATTGATTAGCACTGATAAAGCAAAAAAAAAAAAAAAAAAAAAAAAGTTATAATCGTTTTGAAAAAAGTCACTATGTGGTTACTAAACAATACTTGTGAGCAGTGGTAGCTTAGGATAACACACTAATGTACTAGCACAAAGAGGGAAGTTTCATCCCTGGTGGATCAATACATGGTCCTAGTTAACTCTGTGTGGTCATTCTCTTTTATGGATGGAAAGACTGGGTATGGGAGGAGGAAGATGAAGAAGAGGAAGAGGAGGAATAGGAGGAGGAGGAGACGAAGACATCATATGTCTCTTATAATCACGGCGAGCAGAGGTTGTGCACTGGCTAGCACGCTTCTGTCCCGACTTGAATTACCCTCAAATAAGCTTCTAAAACACTAGGTCGACCCAGCATGAAATAGGTACCAAAATTTGCTTTGGGAAGTAAAGGCCGTCGACGTGATATTACCCACTGCACCCATCGAATTCGTTTGATATTTAAAAATACGGGACTAGTACTATGTATCCAGTTCTACTCAAGGGGTTTTAAACTGCGCTGTACTATTTTTATATTTAAACACATTTATGTCATGTGAATATGTTATCCTTCAGTTTCCTTCTGCATGTTTCTCGTGACCCATTCGACTGTCACAGTAACCCACTAATTGTACTATGCGTTCGGCTCCCTCTTTAGCTCTTTCCACTGCTTCAAACGGGTTTTGCGTACTGCCAATGGAAATATACGCATGTGATTCTCGACAACAAAATAGAGAGAGAGAGAGAGAGAGAGAGAGAGAGAGAGAGAGAGAGAGAGAGAGAGAGAGAGAACAGAGAGAAACCGGAAGTTACAGATGTGTGGTTTCTTCGTACTAAATGAGGCATTTCATGGATGGTTAGGAAGAGAAATGTCTCAGTATTGCAAGAGACGAGGTCACCGAGATATTTGATTACCACATCAGGACCAGAAAAATAAAATAAAAACATTTTTTGTGGTCAAGTAATGGGGCTTGAGGTCTGGAGAAATTTGTGATAACAAGGTAAATCGAGGGTGTTGAGACAGAGATCAACAGAGGAAAACAATACTGTATGGTTCAACAAACTGCCGAAGATGATGATCACCTATGTAATTTAATCAATAAGGCAGAGGATAGAATTTGCTGAGGAACATGATCACTAGCGGTTCTTAGCATGCCAGATGATAATGATCCGACAGTTCGAGACAGTGTTAAAGCTTATTCCGCCAGATCACAACAGGTGATATATATAAAGTAGTAACTGACTGGTCATTAAGAGTTATAATTGCTATTTGTTGACGTCGATTTCTCATTACAGCCTTCGGTTATAAACATCAAAAATTTCAAGGAGCAGAGATAATGCAAGATACGCTGTGATATAGCGTCGTTTAATAAGCCATTACATGAAAATAACATTGCTAACAACTCAAGAGCAAAATGCCAGGGCAACAAATCACGAATGCAATTTAATAAGACATTGAAGCCAAAGCATTTCATGGCTAGGAACTGGAATAGCTAACATGTTTTCTGTAGCGATAGACATATTCCCGACTTCCGAGTTTAAGCTAAGATCTTAATCAGAATGTGGAATAGATAATTATATTTAAAATATAATTATTAGGGGCTCCCCCGATGGTGTTTCCACCTTGTCGTGGTGGGGGAGCTTGAGTTTCTCAATGACCCTGAGAGCTATGCCGGCGGTAGCGTAGCTACCAGCAGGGCCTCCCAAGCCGGACAGGTCAAAGGGTAGAGAACAGACAAAGAGAAACACCCTGGTCCTCCAGGTTGGGGGTTGAAGCGTGGGGTTAACATCTCCACCTTTGTAAAAATCTTTCTTTGTTACGAAACAAATACATGAGCCTCGATATCGGACTGACTTATCTGGACAACGACCTTGGAACGTTAAAGGATTTTTGAGATTTGGAACATGGAATGTACGGACCCTATATCGAGCTGGAGCGGCCGAAGAACTAACCCGGGAGCTGGTTGAATATCAAATGGATATAACAGCAATTCAATAAATAAGGTGGCCAGGAGAGGGTACTTTAGAGCAAAATGGAATGATTATAATATATGGAGGAAACAACCAAAATAAACATGAATTAGGAACAGGATTTGTCATCAAAAAAGAGTTATGGGGGAACGTTTTAAACTTTAAAGCTTTTAATGACAGGATTAGTAAATTACGAATAAAAGGTAAATGGAAAAATATAACGATGATTAATGTACATGCACCTACTGAAGAGAAAGAAGATGATATTAAAGAAGACTTTTATAATGATCTGGAAGATGCCATAGAAGAAACCCCCAAACAGGACATCCTGATTGTGCTGGGAGACTTCAATGCAAAAATAGGTATATAGCAAACTAATAAAAAAGTGGCCGGTATGGAAAGCCTACATACAACTTCAAATGATAATGGATGGAGAGTCATCAACCTGGCAGAAGCCAAAGGACTGCAGATTAGCAGTACCAGACTACAAAGAAAGGATATACACAAACAAACTTGGAAATCGTGTGACAAGAGAACCTATAATCAAATAGATCAGATTTTAATTAACAACAGAAATGCATCAAACATACAGCAAGTCAGAAGTTATAGAGGAGCTGAGTGCCACAGTGACCACTTCCTCGTTGGAGCAAAATTTAAAATAAAACTTAAGAGAGCTTTCTATACTAAATTACAAAGATTACACCCAACATATAACAGAGAAAAACTACAAGACATTACAGACAAAGAGAAATTTACAGATGAAATAAAATGTAAACTTGAAACTCTGCAACACCCTTTGAAGGAAAGCGTTGACCAAACTTGGTTGAACATCAAGAATACAATTCAATCTACCGCAGAAGAATGTCTCGGTGTGTTAACCACGCATAGAAAGAACAGATGGTTCAATCAAAAATGTGAAGAAGCAGTCATTAGAAAGAAGAATGCCAGACATGTATGGTTAAATGACATCAATAACATCCAAAAGGAAGAGCATTATAGAAATGAATGTAAAGAGGCTACAATAATAGTCAGACAGCAGAAGCGAGAATATATGAGTAATATAATAACAGATATGGAAACTAATCACCAGAAAAATGAATCCAGAAAATTTTTTAAAGAACTGAAGTCAATGAAACGAGGGCACCAACAAAACACATATGGTTTAAAAGACAAAAATGGGAATATGATAAATACCAATGAGGAAATGTGCAACACATGGAAAGAATATTTTATTGAATTACTAAATTGTGAAGCTCCAAGTAAAAGTTTCCCACAGGAAGAGGTTGTAACATGCGAACCACAAATTGAAGAACCTACATTTGAAGAAATCCTATATGTAATCACACGACTTAAAAACAATAAGGCAACTGGGACTGATGGAATTGCTGCTGAATTTATAAAGGCAGGTGGCCATGCATTACATCTAAAGCTATACGAACTAATATTAAAGATCTGGAGGACAGAAGAATTACCCCATGACTGGAAAGAGTCATTATTGACACATATCTTTAAGAAAGGAGACAAGTTCCAATGTGGAAATTATAGAGGGATATCACTACTGTCCACAAGCTATAAGATACTATCCGCAGTATTACTAAATAGACTACAACCATATTCAGAAGACATATTAGGTGACTACCAGGCGGGTTTTAGACAAAACAGATCAACAATAGATCAGATATTTATCTTACGACAAATAGCCGAGAAACATTGGGAATATAAAAGAGATCTCCATAACATTTTTGTGGATTTTAAAAAGGCTTATGATAGTGTCCATAGGAATAGTCTATGGAATGCTATGCAGGAATTTGGAATATCAAGGAAGTTAATCAACATGACCAGACTATGCATGGAAGATACTTATAATATAGTAACATATAAAGGCAGGAAATCAGACCCCTTCCAAATAACATCTGGCTTGAAACAGGGTGATGCACTATCGCCGCTACTCTTCAATCTGGCTCTAGAGAAAGTTGTAAGGAAGGTAAAGGGGGAATGTGATATTGGAGGAACATCCAAGCTGCTTGGTTATGCAGATGATATAGATATTATAGGGCAAAGTGAACAAAAGACATTGGAAATATTGACTCACTTAAAGGAAAAAGCCCAACAGATGGGGCTGGTTATCAACCAAGATAAGACAGAATATATGGTAATTTCAAGAGACGGAATGGCTAAAAACTCTGGCCACATACAAATAGATAATATGACCATTAAAAGAACGGAAACATACAAATACCTGGGTACAATCTTCAACTGCTCCAACATCATAAGGGAAGAAATACAAACTAGAATCAACTCTGGAAATAAGATATACTATGCACTACAACATCTACTAAAATCAAAGGCGCTATCTCGCAACACCAAAATCACAATATACAAAACACTGATCAGACCAGTTGTGTTGTATGGCTCTGAAACCTGGAGTACAACGAAAAGAGACGAAGCCTTGTTACAAACCTTTGAGAACAAAATTTTAAGACGCATCTTTGGAACCATTAGGGATACACATAGTGGAGAGTGGAAAAGAAGAAGTAACAAAGACATTTATGATCTGTTTAAGTCCCCGCTAATCACTGGTATCATGAAGGCTAATAGACTACAATGGCTGGGGCATATAGAAAGAATGGAAGATAATAGGGAAACAAAACTCGCTTACACTCAGGAAATAAATTACCGCAGACCCCGAGGTAGACCAAGAAGGCGGTGGAGAGATAATACATGTACAGACCTACAAGCACTTGGAATCAACGACTGGTAAGAGAAGGTCCACCAGAGAGACGAATGGAGACGGATTGTATTTGCAGCAAAGAACCTCAATGGCTCGGAACGCTGAAGAAGAAGAGAATTATTAGGGGCGTTCACTTGAAACCCGTTCCAATGGCTTTATTACAAAAGCATGAAAGAAACATTAACAGGTGTGGAAGAATTAAACAAAGCAATCATTTTAAATGAATTATCCACTATGGGTTGGTCAGAAGAAGTCACCGTAGGCATTCAGGCAAGGATCCCATTGCCTAGGTAGACGGCGAATGCCGTCCGCAAAAAAAGGACTGTGGTTGCTCACTGAACCAAGTGATTACCGCGTTCATTACGCCTGCATCTGTGTGAAATCGTTGCCTCTTGAGAGCTTTGTTTAGAGGTCCGAACAAATGAAAATCACATGGTGACAAATCAGGACTATAGGCTGGATGTTGCAGAATTTCCCACTTCTTCCTTGCTAATGCTTCCTGCACAATCTTTGCGACATGCGGACGAGCATTATCGTGCAACAAAATTACACCGCGAGAAAGCATGCTGAGTGCTTTATTCTTGATGGATTTTTGCAGCTTGTCTAGTGTTTGCAAGTAGTGGGTAGAGTTGATGTTGATACCAGGTTCTTTAAAGTCGACAAACCATAGCCCTTCATTGTCAAACAATGCGCTCAGCATAACCTTACCAGCGGAAACTTATAACTTGAATTTTTTTAAAGCTTTTGGCTATCCAGCATGCTTCCATCGCATGCTCTCTTTTTTGCTGCTAGGCTCAAAGTAGTGACACTATGATTCATCGCCTGCCACTATGCGGAAGGGAAATGCATCACCCTCCACTCTGTAACGCAGCAAGTGGTTCAAACACCATCCAATGCGAACCTCTTGTTGGTGGTCGGTCAACATCCGTGGTACTCACTATGAACACACCTTCCGACATTGCAGTTTCTTACGAACGACTTTTTGAATTGTCCCGATTGACACATCAAATTCTTTCGCTAGCGAACATATGCTTCGACAACGGTTCATCTGTACTACTGCATCAATTTTGGCGATAGTTTTTTTTTTCTGTTGCAACAATATGCGCTTGACCCTGCCGTCGAAGATCTTTCTTACACATTCGTTCCCTTATGTCACTGTTGTCTTCGACACACATTTGTTACCTTACGCTGCCTGCATTCTTCGATGAATGCCCACTGTTCGACATCCTTCGATTGAAAGAAACTGAATCACCGCTCTTTGAGCTTCTTTGGACGGATTTTGGATTAACCTGGCCATTTTCTCAACGGTCAGAAACAGAACCTATGCATCATGGGACGATAAGCACTTGCTCTTTTATTCATTGGTCAGTACTTATAATATGACTATGACATGATCATGTTCAACGTAAGCAATTACGCGCGGTGCGGCACAAACGGATTTCAAATGAACGTCCCTTATACATGGTCGGATAAAGTACAATCAAATACAAGTAGGAATATAAAATTAGATAGACACAAGGCTATGACAAGGTCCTTTGCTACAGGGCAATAATCTGGTTAATATCTTTATCACATTGACCATATATATATATATATATATATATATATATATATATATATATATATATATATATATATATATATATATATATATAACAAGTCCTGTAGAGGAAACTGCTGTGGTATGTGAAATGTTAAGACCATGTCATTTTCAGGGTCCGAATTTAAGGAGATATAGACGATTAGTATTTCGCTCCTATAGCGAACAACGAGAGCTGACAATGAACCCTCGTCAGACCGCTCTCATACTATTGCCATCGTTACGTCATAACTATTAAACAAATGCGCCAAATATGCTATAGTGATGCAATGAAGATTAAGATAAATCAGTGTTAATGATCCATTTATAAGACATCGCACATTCACACAAACTCACATACAAAGAGTTCGCAGCAATTATAAACCTTCATTGACAAACTATAAAAACAGACAAAGTTATAGATAACACTGGGTATAGTCGATATGGTTGGAAAAAAAAATACAAGAGATGAAATTACATGTAAGAATCTTCAACATACGTCGGCAAAAACTTCGTACTATTTTAAGTGGAGTATGGCACACCTAGTTATGCTCTTCATCCTACCTATGGGCCAGAGTGACCGACCACAGAATGCATGTGTATAAGGTGTATTGTCTCCACATATCCCATTCTCAGTAAACAGGCTCTGTCAACATTGGAGTAGTATTTTCCTCGAAATAATGTTTACCCAGATAGTGGCCGCATGGTCTACTCTTTACTATGACCAACTGTCCGCTATCCCACAAACATATAAAACACGGATATTTGGCCAATCCCTTTAGCTGACCAAGCAAGAAGTTCATCATTTTAAGATCTACACAAACCATCCAGTTATGTTCTAAATACTTCAGTTTTTCCCAGTGCTGTGCTTATTGTAGCAATCCCCTGCTTCATTGTAGTAGAATGGGCAACGGGAATTGAGCCCTGTTTTTACCATTGTGTAAGAGAGCAACGTTCAAACATCCTTTAGTGCTGTCAATGAAACGTCACCACCCATCTAGTGTATGAATTGACCCATTTCGTTTACCAGACCTGATACATCAGTACTAATTTCAACAACTCAAGGTTGTTTACTTGACAATTGAATGGGGAAAAATACCTTGCTCTATGCTGCGATCAAATGAAAACTTTACAATTGAATGGGGAAAAATACCTTGCTCTATGCTGCGATCAAATGAAAACTTTACAATTGAATGGGGAAAAATACCTTGCTCTATGCTGCGATCAAATGAAACCTTTGTTTCAGCAGCCATTAATTTATACATATACACAGAAAGAATTTTTAAACACGTTGAAATGCCCGGACTTATCATCAATAGAAGAATTATTAACAATCTTAGATATGCTGACGATACCGTGTTACTAGCAGAAAGTGAGCAAGAGTTGCAAGACCTAGTGGAAGAAGTAAACAGGCACAGTGCAGAATGTGGCTTATATATTAACATCCATAAAACAAAAACTATGATAATTAGCAGTGAAAATAAAAGGTCATCAATGATCATCACAGTAAACGGGCAGATACTAGAACAAATAACAAGTTTCTCCTATCTTGGACATATAATAACAGATGATGGCAGAAGTAAAATGGAAATCAAAAAGAGAATAGGAAAAACCAAAAATGCTTTCAACGGCATGAAATCAGTATTAACATCTAGAGAGTTTAATAACGCATTAAAATGAGAATTGTCAAATGCTACATATATTCAACACTACTGTATGGCGCGGAAGTCTGGACATTGAACAAGCAACTAGAAAGTCGCATAGAAGCCCTGGAGATGTGGATATACAGACGGATATGTCGTAATTTATGGAAACAAAAACAATCAAATGCAGAGGTTCTAGGTAAACTGGGAATGAAGAGAGAGTTGATGAAAGAAATAAAGAAGAGGCAAGTGAAATATTTCAGCCACGTTAAAAGACATGATACTCTTATAAAAACCATACTGGAAGGCAAGGTTAAACAACGATAACAAGTGGGAAGATAACATCAAGAGATAGACGAACATCAGCCTGACAGAATGTACAGTCAAGGCGAGAGACAGACAGTGATGGAGATCCATTGCAGCCAACCTTCACTGTGGAGACGGCACCTGATTGATTGACTGAATTTTGTTCCTTTCAATCTTGAAGCTAAAAGTTCTGAAGGGACTAGATAGTAATAGTTTTTTTTTTTTTTTTTGGTTTTTTTCCCAGGGCCTTTTACAGAAAACACTGACGTATATTAATTATATAATAATTAAATACACACATGCCTGTATCTCAAAATACCGGAGCTGCTACAAACAAATAAATGGTATTTAGCAGACCCCATTTATGCAAAATCAGGTGTAAAATGTTTGGCACCGAAAACAAAATAGATTTATGTAGAGCTTTATGTCATTGAAAATATCGATAGAAAGTATACAACTGCAGAAAGGACAACGTGAAAATAAGATGGGTAACAGATTAGGGTTGTATCCTTAGAAAAGACAATCAAAAAAGTAAACATATGATATCAGTAATAAAGTACATAATAAAAGAAATGAGAATAAATAATTTCACCATAGGAGACCATTCAAACAATCAGTCCATTAGAAATGGGAGGTTTACATTGTCAGATCCAACATGCTGTAATCGTGATGTATTAGAGTTTTTATAGCATCTTCTTATCACCTGAGACAAAACACGTGGGTGACTCTCTCTCTCTCTCTCTCTCTCTCTCTCTCTCTCTCTCTCTCTCTCTCTCTCTCTCTCCTTCTCTCTCTCTCTCCTTCTCTCTCCTCTCTCTCTCTCTCTCTCTCTCTCTCTCTCTCTCTCTCTCTCTCTCTCTCACTAGTGTGAGTATGTGTGAGATATCCTTCAGAAGACAATAAAACCAGGTTGCCTCTGCAAATACGTGGTACTTAATTTTGTCGATTGAAATATATACACTAGTGAAATAATCGTATCATTGTAGAAGCTGCAACATTGAATTTGTTCTCCGAAACCGCGCACGCACAAACACACACACACACACACACACACACACACACACACACACACACACACATGCATACAAACGCACACACACGCACATTCACACACGCACAAAGTGTATTATATGTTTATGTGCACACGGAACACATAAAATATAAGATACATTCAGCGATTACCCTCAGTAATCACCAATTTCAGACTCGTACATTATTCCTCACGCTATCATGCACATTCGCATTCACACGGAAAATCAATGTTTGCTCCCTCTGTAGGAATGTATTTTATTTGGCCTCCGCTTTTTTCTCCAATCCATAAAAGAAGGAGATGAAAGTTTCACCTTTGTCATGTTTCACTGTTTTGTCCGGTAGATGAAAGTAGCTAATTATGTTTTTCTGTTGAACTGAAACCTACCTGCTAATAGCGAGAGCTCTTTTATGCGTAACATCTCTATCGAAATACCACATTATGGAAATGAAAGAACCAGAGAAATCGTTTTTACAGATACCGCTATAGAAATAACAACCACCCTCAAGCAACAGACGAAAAGAAAAACAAAATATCTAGTTATGTGTGTATTTCGAATAGAATTTCCACACGAGATTCTCTGTTTAGGGGGTTTCGTTTTGCAAGAATTCACGGGACTAATTACGCTGACCATTAAGATTATGAAGATTAAAGTCATCATCATCATCATGTTGCCATGCCGATAAGTGTGGGCGGTCATTTTTCGCTATCTAACACTATCACTAGAGTCGTGGATCAGTTATGTGTTCTTATATCGATCATACCACGTGGCCAAGCCATCCAAGTATTTACTTATCTGCGTTCACCTTGTTCTTCCCCATCCCCTCCCTCGCCCTCAATCTTGTCAGTTGTCACCAAGTTCTCCAATTTATTCTCGTTACGTGTCCAAAACAATTTTGACTGTCTACGTCTAATTTGTCTAATCAGATTACGGTTTTAAATTTGTGTCTTGTAGGACATGGTCATTGGTTTTTCTGTCGGTCCAGGGTATCCTTTGCATTTTCCTCAGAAACTACATTTCCACAACCACCATTGTGTTTTTTCAGCTTGTCTGCTCATTGTTCACGCTTCTCATCCATATATATATATATATATATATATATATATATATATATATATATATATATATATATATATATATATATATATATATATATAACAAGTCTAAGGTCGTTCCCATCAATTTGTAGATCTGCAAGCATCTTTATCATGTTGACATGTCTTACTTCTTCGAAATCCTTTGAGTAGTCAATAAAGCAAATATGTAGTTCTTTGTTTACTTCTATAGGACGTTCAATTAATGTTTTCAGCATATACACGGCATTTACTGTATCATTGTTCTTCTCCTATTTCGGGTTTTTTTTTTCTTCCTAACCCTTTGCATGATGATTCTCATCAAAATCTTCATGATGTGGTCTCATTATGCTAATTGTCCGATGTTGATCACATTTCTAGGCTTCTTATTATTGCAGGATTACAATAAATATAGAGTTACACAATTCAGGAGGTTTATCTCCAGTATCATATGCGTTCAGCAGTCTGGTAACCTGGTCTATCCCATATTCTTCTAAGGCATTGATCATTTCTTTTGTGATGTTGTCTAGACCCGGGGTCTTACCAGTTTTAATATGGTTCAGAGCATTGTGAACTTCCATCTTCGAAACTGATGGCCCTTAATTATTATTCTGTATATCATACTGTTCATCTCATGTATCATCATAAAGGAATGTTAAAGTACACAATACTATACAAATATCAGATTGCAAATGGAATTCCTTGATATGAGTAAAGATGCTATCAGAAAGTAGAGCTGTCCAACCAGTTAATGTAAAAGTTAGTTGCATATCCTTTACATGACGTCGCAGTCAACCTTAGCATTTTTGTTGGCTTTTTTGATTTCTTGGCAGGTTTACCGTTAGTAGTTTGCCATTGCTTTCTGGAAGACTGACACTCATACCATTGTTTGAAAACCAACTCAAAGAGGTCTGCTGCTAAATCGCCCGCACGTGTCTTTCGAGTGGGGTATGCGGTATTACGAATTGTTACATTTAAATTCAACACGGATTAAATAGTGGCATTGGATACGTAAATGGTAACCAAGTCACAGAGTTATAAGGACATCTGTCAAACACTGATGAAAAAATTGACTGAAGAACTAAATCAATATTCGGAGCAAGAAAAGTCATAGACATACGTATGAATAGATAATCTAACATACACGTGTTGTATACAAAAATGCGATAACATGCTGATGAATAGACACATATAAAATATGTGTCATATACAACAAATGCGGTAACATGCTGATGAATAGATACATCTAACGTATAAATGTTATATACAAGAAATGCGATAACATGCTGATGAATAGATATACCTAATATATAAGTGTTATATACAACAAATGCGATAACTTTCTGATGAATATTCTCTGCAATTTATCCTTATCAATAGAGGCTTCGTGGCCGAGGGGTTAGCAGCTTTCTCCGCTAACCCCGAATACTCTCGTCACGTGACGCGACGAGAATTAGCAGTGGTTCGAATCGCAAAAGTGACTTATGAGAGTATGGAGCCGGTCGCTCAGAAAGTCGTGGCGTGCTGATGAGCGTAATCTAGCCTAGGAATCAACATACAGCTGAAAGATGCTGGTGTTGACCGCAATATCCTGAAACAGGATGGAAACGCGGAAAAAAAAAAAATAGAGGCAAGGAACATAGTTTTTAAGAGCTATATTGAGCCAGTTGTTATGTATGGAAGGACATTATCGACAATTAGCACTCGTTAACTCTCTCTCTCTCTCTCTCTCTCTCTCTCTCTCTCTCTCTCTCTCTCTCTCTATATATATATATATATATATATATATATATATATATATATATATATATGCCGGTCTCTCTGGCTGAGGGGTTACACGACTTTCTCCGTAATCCCGTTTATCCACGCAGGGTCTCACAACGCGCGAGAATTGGAAGCGGTTCTACTCGCGCTGGTGACTTGCGGGATAAATGAACCGGCCGCTCAGAAAGCAATGGCAAACTACTGAGCGTAATCTTGCCAAGAAATCAACAATCAGCTGAAAGATGCTGATGTTGACAGCGATGTCCTGTAAAGGATACGCAAAACATATATATATATATATATATATATATATATATATATATATATATATATATATATATATATATATGCACGGTTTCTGCGGCGAAGGCGTTACGGACGCGGTTCGTATTTCCTCTTAGCTGCGTTCGAAACACAGCTGTGCACAATTTGGCATCAGACCGCGTTGCGCTGGGTTTTAACGAATTGCTATGGGAGCCGGTCGTTCAGAAAGCAATGGCAAACTACTGAACGTAAACTTGACAAGAGATCACAACGAGAGATCGAAAGCGATGTCCTGTAAAGGATATTGTTTTCTTTTAAGTTGCATATCCCTTAGAGGACCTTGCAGTCAACACCAGTATTTTTTCAACTGCTGTTGATGTTCTTGGCAAGATTACGATCAGTAATTTGCATTTCGTTTCTGAGCGACCGGCTCACATACCCACGTAAGTAACCAACGCGACGCGATTCCGTTACCGAATCTCGCGCAGCTGTGTTCCCCACGTGGATATACGGGATTACGGAGCAAGTCGGTAACCCTTTCTGTAAAGGATACGCAAAAACAAATTTTATATATATATATATATATATATATATATATATATATATATATATATATAGTGTGTGTGTGTGTGTGTGTGTGTGTGAGTGTGTGTGTGTGTGTGTGTGTGTGTGTGTGTGTAGAGACAGTACTACCGGCCTTCTATTCGCGTTGTAATGTATGCACACTTCAAATTGTGCCAACGGCTTGAGGCGGAGGTGCTCAATTGGGAGGGTACAAGCTTTACCCTGATGCGAGGAAATGCAACCTAAGAGTAAATGTCATGGCAGAAAAGACGTAGCCCTAAGCCTTTGTTGGCAACTGGTCTAGGATCGAAGCTCCGACAGGCGAGCAGTTACAGCATTGCTTTGCTGATCCTGCAGCTTCTTCAGCTTGTGTTATTCCAGATGTATTGGTGTTGACTTTCCTCTGGAGTAAACTAAGCAGGTCGAGACAGGAGTCATGCTGCATTGGCAACTCATGGTCTGTACAATTGAGCCCAGGTGTTATACTATAGAAAGGTACAATTGCATCCTTGGTCCCTGTTATGGGTTGTAGTTATTTTGCCTTTTTATAGCACAACTATAGTTCTAGCACACACACACACACACACACACACACGTACGCACGCACGCACGCACGCACACACACACACACACACACACGTATGCCTGTACGCACACGCACACGCAGGTCACATTTTTCAAATATCGTTTTACTAATGTGAAGTTTGAGGTGGCTCTGTAATGCTATTTCTGACTGCAATCACACTCTTACATTCATTATAACCAGTTGTTTTTCTGATGAGGTGTTTTGTTACTCTTGCTACATGATCGTTAAAAATTAGAGCATTCTGGCAAATGAAGAGACATGTGTATAATGAATTTTAAAAAATGAGAGTTTAACAGAATTCACGTTAAATACCTTAATACTAAACAAAATGTAATATTTACTAGCATATATTCTTACATTAGGAATCAGATCTTTAATTTCTTTTAATCCTCAAGCATATTCTTACTTAAAGAACCATACCCGTAATATATTGTCCTCAAATATATTCTTACATAAAGATCCAGCTACTTAATCTATTATCCTCAAACATTCTTGCATAGAGAACCAGGTACTAACTGTTGTATACTAAAACATATTTGTATATAAAGAACCTGGTAATTAATATTTTATACTGTTAAACAAATTCTTACATAGAGAACCAGGTCCTGAATGTTTTGTCCTTAAACATGCTTACATAAAGATCTACGAAATTAATGTTTCATATTAAAAAAATAAACAAGAATGGAACAGGATTTTTCATCAAAAAAGAGTTATGGGGGAACGTTTTAAACTTTAAAGCTTTTAATGACAGGATTAGTAAATAACGAATGAAAGGTAAATGGAAAAATATAACGATGATTAATGTACATGCACCTACTGAAGACAAAGAAGATGATATTAAAGAAGACTTTTATAATGATCTGGAAGATGTCATAGAAGAAACCCCCAAACAGGACATCCTGATTATGCTGGGAGACTTCAATGCAAAAATAGGTAGAGAGCAAACTAATTAAAAAGTGGCCGGTATGGAAAGCCTACATACAACTTCAAATGATAATGGATGGAGAGTCATCAACCTGGCAGAAGCCAAAGGACTGCAGATTAGCAGTACCAGACTACAAAGAAAGGATATACACAAACAAACTTTGAAATCATGTGACAAGAGAACCTATAATCAAATAGATCACATTTTAATTAACAACAGAAATGCATCAAACATACAGCAAGTCAGAAGTTATAGAGGAGCTGAGTGCCACAGTGACCACTTCCTCGTTGGAGGGAGCAAAATTTAAAATAAAACTTAAGAGAGCTTTCTATACTAAATTACAAAGATTACACCCAACATATAACAGAGAAAAACTACAAGACATTACAGTCAAAGAGAAATTTACAGATGAAATCAAATGTAAACTTGAAACTCTGCAAAACCCTTTGGAGGAAAGCGTTGACCAAACTTGGTTGAACATCAAGAATACAATTCAATCTACCGCAGAAGAATGTCTCGGTGTGTTAACCACGCATAGAAAGAACAGATGGTTCAATCAAAAATGTGAAGAAGCAGTCATTAGGAAGACGAATGCCAGACATGTATGGTTAAATGACATCAATAACATCCAAAAGGAAGAGCATTATAGAAATGAATGTAAAGAGGCTACAAAAATAGTCAGACAGCAGAAACGAGAATATATGAGTATTATAATCAAAGATATGGAAACTAAGCACCAGAAAAATGAATCCAGAAAATTTTTTAAAGAACTGAAGTCAATGAAACGAGGGCACCAACAAAACACATATGGTTTAAAAGACAAAAATGGGAATATGATAAATACCAATGAGGAAATGTGCAACACATGGAAAGAATATTTTATTGAAGTACTAAACTGTGAAGCTCCAAGTAACATTTTCCCACAGGAAGAGGTTCTAACATGCGAACAACAAATTGAAGAACCTACATTTGAAGAAATCCTATATGTAATCACACGACTTAAAAACAATAAGGCAACTGGGACTGATGGAATTGCTGCTGAATTTATAAAGGCAGGTGGCCATGCATTACATCTAAAGCTATACGAACTAATAATAAAAATCTGGAGTACAGAAGAATTACCCCATGACTGGAAAGAGTCATTATTGATACCTATCTTTAAGAAAGGAGACAAGTTCCAATGTGAAAATTATAGATAATATCACTACTTTCCACAAAATACTATCCTCAGTATTACTAAGTATATTAAAACCATTTTCAGAAGACATATTAGGTGACTACCAGGCGGTTTTTAGACAAAACAGATCAACAATAGATCAGATATTTATCTTACGACAAATAGCCGAGAAACATTGGGAATATAAAAGAGATCTCCATAACATTTTTGTGGATATTAAAAAGGCTTATGATAGTGTCCATAGGAATAGTCTATGGAATGCTATGCAGGAATTTGGAATACCAAGGAAGTTAATTAACATGACCAGACTATGCATGGAAGATACTTATAATATAGTAACATATAAAGGAAGGAAATCAGACCCCTTCCAAATAACATCTGGCTTGAAACAGGGTGATGCACTATCGCCGCTACTCTTCAATCTGGCTCTAGAGAAAGTTGTAAGGAAGGTAAAGGAGGAATGTGATATTGGAGGAGCATCCAAGCTGCTTGGTTATGCAGATGATATAGATATTATAGGGCAAAGTGAACAAAAGACATTGGAAATATTGACTCACTTAAAGGAAAAAGCCCAACAGATGGGGTTGGTTATCAACCAAGATAAGACAAAATATATGGTAATTTCAAGAGACGGAATGGCTAAAAACTCTGGCCACATACAAATAGATAAAATGACCATTAAAAGAACGGAAACATACAAATACATGGGTACAATCTTTAACTGCTCCAACATCATAAGGGAAGAAATACAAACTAGAATCAACTCTGGAAATAAGATATACTATGCACTACAACATCTACTAAAATCAAATGCGCTATCTCGTAACACCAAAATCACAATATACAAAACACTGATCAGACCAGTTGTGCTGTATGGCTCTGAAAACTGGAATACAACGAAAAGAGACGAAGCCTTGTTACAAACCTTTGAGAACAAAATTTTAAAACGCATCTTTGGACCCATTAGGGATACACATAGTGGAGAGTGGAAAAGAAGAAGTAACAAAGACATTTATGATCTGTTTAAGTCCCCGCTAATCACTGGTATCATGAAGGCTAATAGACTGCAATGGCTGGGGCATATAGAAAGAATGGAAGATAATAGGGAAACAAAACTCGCTTACACTCAGGAAATAAATGACCGCAGACCCCGAGGTAGACCAAGAAGGAGAGATAATACATGTACAGACCTACAAGCACTTGGAATCAACGACTGGCAAGAGAAGGTCCACCAGAGAGACGAATAGAGACGGATTGAATGTGCAGCAAAGAACCTCAATGGCTCGAAACGCTGAAGAAGAAGTAGATTAAAAAAATTATATTACACAGAACCGGGTCCTTAATAATGTGTCCTGACACAAGATATTATACAGAACCAGGTCTTTAATGTTGAATAATCATTCAAACATTCCTACACAACCACACTTAGGTTGTATCCCCAAAAGTATTGCAGCTGGGTAATTTTAAAGTACATAAGAAAACTACTCTCATATTTACTTTGCAGTGAGTAATCTGATTCTCCATTGACCAAAAATAAATGTTTACCGAAACAAAAATGCAACATAATATACGTGTAATATTAAACCGTGGCGTGGAGTTTAAAGAAAACATGCAGAACAGTTAATGTATGTGCAAAAACAATAGATGGTATAGCACACATGTATACAGTTGGCTCGCCACAACAAAACATTATTAATTTGCTAGCTATTATTGAACAACAATTAAATCAAGTAAAAGACCCTTTCACACGCCTTAAGGAGAGCATTGTGTTTACGGTGCTAGACCTAGAGTGTTATAGATCAATCGGCACTGGCTGGCTGGCTGATGTGGTTAGTATAACGCCGGTCGCTTTACTTCCCAAGACATACTTGGTACCCATTTGAGGCTGGGTCGACCAGGTTCATGGGTTTAGTGATGAAATCTATTCGCAAATTCGCAATCTCTCATATTGCGTTTGAAACACAGCTGCGCACTATTTGAAAGCAGACCATCCTGCGCTGGTTTTCATACAATGGTATGAGTAATGGTGGTTTAGAAAGCAATGGTAAATTGCTGAACGTAAAACGTACTAAGAAATCACAAACAAAACATAAAATGCTGGGGGTGACTAAGATGTCCGGTAATTGATATGCAATTAACTTTGTAACTACTCGCTGAGACAGCATGCGGGAGGATTTGAAGTACCTAAAGCAATTGACAATGACATTATCATTCATTCATTCGATTTTTCGTTCGTTTGTTTGTTCGTTCGTACCTTCGTACATTCATTCATACATGCCATAGTCTGAGACAGTATAACAAAGGATTATACTGATCATATGCGATTATCAGTAACATTATAATCCATTCATTCATTCATACAATCATTCATTTATTCGCGTGTTCGTTCGATGGTTCGTTCATTTGTAAATGTACTAATTCATCCATTCAATAGTATGAAATAACAAGGGAAATTATTATGATGATCATCTGTGATTGTCAACGAACGTTGTCATTCATTCATTCATTCATACATTCATACATTCATTCATTCATTCATTCATTCATTCATTTTACAGCCACGCAGACTACACGAAGCTCATCAGTTGAACCTGTTACATTACTAAAACACTGTCAGTTTTCTGGTGAAATATATATGATATATTATGCACCCACCGAACCATATTATGCAACCTCCGAACCAGCTGCGAGCTGCGTGTTTTAGAATGTCATAACAATTTATAGCTAGTTTCTTTGACTTGGTCACTATACGGCGTATAATGAGCCGGGGTAGAGACATAACTAACCCCATGACAGAAACTGTTGTTTATCTATGAAGTATTAGACCTGTTATTCTAGATCACAGAATAGTGAAATGAGGTAGCAGTTTCACTTCTACTCCACCTTTCCTTCCCATATATTTACCACGATATTCTATAAAGTATCCGACACGTTTTTAACAGATTCATTTCTACTCCACCTTTCCTTCCCATATATTTACCACGATATTCTATAAAGTATCCGACACGTGTTTAACAGATTCATTTCTACTCCACCTTTCCTTCCCATATATTTACCACGATATTCTATAAAGTATCCCACACGTGTTTAACAGATTCATTTCTACTCCACCTTTCCTTCCCATATATTTACCACGATATTCTATAAAGTATCCCACACGTATTTAACAGATTCATTTCTACTCTACCTTTCCTTCCCATATATTTACCACGATATTCTATAAAGTATCCGACATGTATTTAACAGATTCAGTGCCAAACAAACAGTATGTTTGGACCAAACACAAATGGATGGCGGAAAATGGGAAGTAAGTTTGAACCCAGTATGAACCCATGTTTGATTCGGGCCGGTAGTGATGCACCCATGATTCGTCCCCAGTAACAATCCTGTTCAGCATGTCTTCTCCTTCATCTTCGTATCGACAGAGATGATGCAAGAACAGGCCAAATCGGTTCATTTTGTGTTCCTCCTTGAATTGTCTGGGTACCCACCTTGAGCACACTTTCTTAAATTTAAGTCGATCATGCATTATGCTGTATGCTGATCCATGTGAGCACCCTATTGCAGATGCTACAGAGTCTATCGTTACTCGCCTGTCACCTCTAATCATCTCCTACACCTACTGCACGGATGCTTCTGTTGCAATCTTAATTGGACGACCAGATCGGATTTCATCAACAATCTTAGAGCGTCCTTGAGAAAATTTTCTACCCAGCTATGCACCGCTTTACGGGACACACATTTGTCAGCATAAACAGGAATCAATGCCTTAGGAATGTTGTTTGCAGGCAGTCCTTTTGCCCACACAAAAAAAAAAAAAAAAAACGCTCAACAGCACGTTGCTCTTTGGTTGTACACTCCGTAAGTACAGTCACCAATTTGTTTATGCGCAGCGCTTGCGCATGAGACACCTAGCGCCACTTGACGAACGGGAATATAAAGTTCGATGTTGCTATCACCTAATGACACCTGTAGAAAACACCAACTACTTTTACCTGCCATCCCACAGAACTGTGTGACTTACTTATTGATTCGCCCTCGTACAGGACAATGCACATTTTATGCGAGGTTGTTCATCTTTAACAGAATGGCGAAGACCTTTGCCGGCCATTGAATTATCATCATGAATATATCTGTTATCAGACAGTGTAAAAGGATTTCGACGTCATTTAACCCACATCGCTGTCCAGGATGAAAGACTTGGGAGTAAGAATGGCACGGCCAGACGCGAGAGGTACATCGGGAAAACAAGGCGCCTCGTAAACCAACACAGAACTGGCACTACTAGCCACCGAACGCTGATGCATATGCTGGGGGGGGGGGGGTGGATCTGAGCACCAATGGACCTGTCCGGAGTGCAATGAAGATACCCCAACTGATAACTGATAACTGATAACTGAACTGATTTATAAATGAAATCATCAATGATTCTGTACGCATGAACACACGGACTAAGAAACAGAGTCTCCTATGAACATAAAGACAAAGAGACTTTACAATCTTCTCCAGAAAAGTATCTCCCTAAAAGAATACGTGTGATATTCTAGAAAATAGCAAGGTAGATCTTTTTTCCAATTACCATCTACACAGGAAGACAGAATAACTAGCAGACAGGAATATCATTGCTTATAAAGGGCATGAACTAACCCGATAGACACTTCTTAAGTCACATAAAATACATCAAATTCTTCGAGGACTTTCTTTAGATATTCATAAAGAAAACTCTAATATTTAATAGTCTTAAGTTAACTCTAGTCTCCAACTTACCAACAATCATCATGAATGTTCCATCATGAATTTATAATACACAACACCACCATAATAACAACAGCCTTACTGGCGAACACACCTGCTTAGGCCAGGGCATTTCAGTAGACTGCACCTCAACAGACTATTTCTCCCGTCAATTTCTAATCTTCCTTATTATCATATTTATGTTAATAGAAGTTGACTCTGCCACTTCCAATGAGAATATCATAATTTTGCCGCGACCGTGACGTTACTCTTACGTAGGCGTGTAGTTGACAAACCTACATTGGTAACGTCAAGCGATGAAAGGGGGAATAATCTTGACAGCTCGGGTCTTGTCGAAACCCAAAGGAAACTATTTGAAACAAGACAATTAACTTTCTCAGCGGTCGTCCCTTTTCTTGGCCCAAAGATTAAACGACAGATGTTGAATGTCACAGCTATATTTAGATGTTGCTGGCAACTCCAATCGTTTCCATGTTATCAAAGAGAGCAGAGGGGAAGTAGACTAATGTTAACATTAAAATCAACAGGTGTTCCTAGCCCAGACACGGTTTAACACTGGAATATGTTCTCTATATATCTTTGTCATGTTTCGGGATTTTCAGATGCTGGAGAAAAAACATGTCACATCCACTCATGCCGACCTCCGTGGCTAAGGACTTACGGACGCAATTCGTAACCCGCTTACCAACGTTCGAAACACAGCTACGGCAGATATGGCAGCATACCGCTTTGCGCTGGGTTTTAATGAGTTGGTATGGGAGCCGGACTTTCGAGAGCAATGCAAACCACTGAACGTAAACTTGCCAAGATATCAACAAAAGCAGTAAAATTCTGGTGTTGACAGCGACGTCCTGTAAAAAGCATATGCAAAAATAAATAAATAAACAAATAAATAAATAAATAAAAAACTTAACTCATACACTTGATGGACTGACAGGCATTCATTACCATACTGGACCTTCATTCGCCTGTGAATTTCTATAGGTTTAAGCCCTTCACTGATAAAAAAAAAAAAAACCGGATAACATAACGCTGCTTGTCTTTGAAGCACGCCAAAAGTGGGGCGTTCATTTTTATATTGTCATTTTCATGACGTCACCGTTTTGATATTTTCTAAAATTATTTATAAGTATTATTATTATTTTTGAGAAACGATGGGACGTGTGATAAGGGACATCCCGGATGGGTATCAATATTAATTATCTTTCCTTAGGAAGCCTATGTATGACTCCGAAACCCCCAGCGTGACGAACAGAACCTAATATATTCAAGTTCTACACGATTTCTATTTATTTTTAAAAGGCCCCCTTAGGAAGGCGAAATGATCATGGAAATCTACTATATACACCTAGAGAAAGAAAATATATTCAATTATAATGTGTCTATGTGTATGGATCCCTCCTCACCATGATCAAACCTTAATGTAACATAGTATTGCATTACAAATGTGAACACCACCTTTGAACAAACCTTCTACCAGTTATAAACACAAAACTCCAGGTGTCAACTCAAACATTTAATGTGAACCTGTGGTGGGTTTGGGGAAAATTCTCTGTCTGGCCTGGGGATATTAAATCCCCTCCATCAATTACAAACACATGAATGACAAAATGGTGTATACCATCTGATGTTTTCCCCCGAAATTACCAGCCAACAAATGCATATATTATTAAATTAATAATTCTTCGAATCTATCTGCATATTGATGATAACAGTCTCTCATCTAAAAATTCACCAAAATAGTCTTATCAAAATGACATGTTCTCTCAATCTGCATTAAGAAAACTTCTTCTGTAACTTATGCCATTCCATCAATCATTTGGTTTAGGGAAAGTCAACAGCACTGTCAACAATCTTGACTCAACCCTGTTATTTGCTTTCTTAGTTAGATCCCGAGAGGACATAACCGTGACCTAAGATCTAAGTAGGCTGTATGGCCGAGTGAAGCTGAGGCTTGGGGTCAATCAAACAATTAAGGAGGTCTTCTTCAGACAGGGCAGAAGGTAATTCCATACATCATCGAATACAATGAGAAAAGATGACGACCGTTCAACAGCTTTGTTTAATCAACACGACATTTCAGCACGACCAGTCTCATGTCGATAAGGCCATCCCACACTCGGTGATATAAGTGCAGCTTTCTCTACAGTATTAGCTGTAAATTATGAACAGGGCTGGCACCACTCTCTAAGTTTCCTCAGTAGTGTAAACACATCCCTCAGTAAAGCAGAAAAATCCTTCAGAAACACTGAAAATAATTCTTCTCTCCATCCATTCAATAATCAGGAACAAGATATTGTAGTCACCTCTCTTGGGATTTTAACCAATGACTGTTCACCATAAGATCTGGAGTACGACAAGGTTGTGTCCTGTCCCCTCTCTTGTTCATAACATATATAGACAACATATGTAAAGAAACCAGCCAAGCAGAGACAGCAAGAATACCGCATGACGAGAACACAGAAGAAGAACCATCTGCAAATCTAACCATTAGAGAACTCCTGTTTGCGGACGACCAAGCACTAATAGCAAAATCAGAAGCTGAATTACAAGACCACATGAATAGTCTAAACGAAATGTGTAGGGAACATAACATGAAAATTAGCACAAGCAAAACAGAGGTAATGACTATAACTAAAGAAGAACAAACAGCAACAATTCACCTAAACGAACATCCCTTGAAACAAGTAAAGAGCTTCAAGTACCTAGGAAGTATAATATCATCAAATGGCAGATCAGAAGACGAGATCGAAAATAGGTGCAATAAGGCAAATCAACTCATTGGACAAATGGCACCAATACTAAAGAACAAACATGTATCAATAACTACTAAGAAAGCACTTTACAACACAATCTTCCTACCAACTCTGTGCTACCAATGCCAAACCTGGACAATGACAGAAAAAGAGAAAAGAAAAATCACAACAACAGAAATGAGGTTCCTGAGAAGAATACTCAACGTATCAAGAAGAGATAAGATCAGAAATGAAGAAATCAGGACTAAAGTGGGGGTTAAAGCTGCTCTAGATTTTATTAGAAAGCAGCAAGTCAAATGGTTTGGCCATGCAAGTAGGCTACCAGTCAACAGCATGCCACAACAGGCAATGACGTACAGACCAGATGGAAACAGAGGAAGAGGCCGACCACGTAAACGCTGGACGGAGGGAATAACAGAATCCATGGGAATGTCGATATACGAAGCCCATAACCGGGCACTCTCACGAAGTTTATACTTCACCTCGACACCGCAAGGTACAAGAGGAACATGATGAGAGAGAGAGAGAGAGAGAGAGAGAGAGAGAGAGAGACTGTTCAACCTCTGAGATTTGGCTGCTGGAAAACTGGTAATTGAGCACTTAGGGGCTACCTATCCTGGCATACCACATGGGGGTGTTGAGGTGGGGCAATCAATTCTTATATCAGGTAACTGCTCTACTACTGTTCATCTTTTAGGATTTCGCTTATATAAAACTAGCAATTGAGCACTTGGGGGCTACCTACCCTAGTATACCATCTAAGGGTGTTGAGATCACTGCTCTTGAAGACATTATATGGTGGGTTTCCTAACTCATATGCCATGATGTTGATTGTCCCTCGTCTTCAGGGTAATATCTGAGCATCACAATCTCTTACATCACCCGTTGGTCTGATTCCTCATGATGGTAATCCAAACATACACTGTACGACAGATGATAAGATGTTGGGCTGACAGGCATATGCTGAGTGACCATGAGGTGGGGTCATTTATTTAGAATCATCACTCCTTTTGAATCCTGAGAAAAATGGAGACCCTTCTACCAGTCAGGTTTCAGGCTCCCAACTCTTCATTAGCCCACTGTTGACAAGTCAACAGGGCTAGGAATCATGAGCTTCAGGCAACTTCACCATCCAGGCTCCTGCTGACATAAAAATGCAAAATCACTTTTATATACATTTGTATAAATTCAAATGTCATTACAAAACAAAACATCAACACCTACCCCCTCCCCACCCCCACCCCACTCTCTTTGATGTTATGATGTTTAAATGATATAAACTCCTTCCAATCAGGACAGCAGAACAAGATAAGGTCATATCCTGTTGTGATAGGGTTTTCTTGGGACAAAGACGGGTTATGATAGAGGTATATGGCTGTCATATGGTTCTCCTGTTGAGACAGGTGCCTCAGTTGAGAAGATATCATCCAGTCAAGACACAGGCCTCTTGGTGTGACATTGGCATCACAATAAGACAAAGGCGTGGTGATATAAAGCATATTGAGACAAAGTCATCATGATATACATGTGATCATCCCACGTCTATAATGCAAAGCCCAGTCTTTATTCCCCTCAAGTTAGACTCGGTTCACAAAACCATCTCCATCACTATCATTATCAATTCACCTGCTTAGTTCCACTCGGCAAAATTCACTTTCCCCCCATAATGTTAAATATGCAATCCTGAACCCACATTTAAAACGTAAGACACACACAAATGAGAACAATTATGATCATTACATGAATTAACATGAGAGCTATCTAATAGATATGTATCAGGGTCTGAGCACAGATCGCACACAAAATACACTGTTCTTCCCTCACCTGACTCTTAATAGCTGGGGATTTTGAGAACGTTGTTTGCAAAACTCATCCAATGTATCAAAAATAAGAAGTGCCTATTTCAGGAACTAATGGCATTTATAACAACGCTTTTAGCAGGTTACCAGGGTAGCAAGTTACTGAACATAAATTTTTCCCCAGGCCGTCACCAAATAATCGTGCCAAGCTGGTGGTTAGGGCACTTCCTGCAGACAGATGGGCATATGGTGATCTAGATGTCTCCCTTACTGAGCAATACATCTCATGGAACAACATTCTCTTCTCTTAAACCCTTTCAATATATTCACGAAAAAGAGCACTTGTTAATCACACAATCTAATTACAGGAGCTGTAAATCTTTCTCTTCAGACATTCCACATTTTGAGGAAGATTGTGCAATAATGTGAGTCCATAGGAAACGGTCCTGACAGTCATAGGAAATTACAAATATGCATTTTGAGTGAGATAACGTTCATATGCATACAGCATAACTACTCATAGCAGGTGAAACGCTAAACATGGCAAAACTTTCCAGCGGAATAGATATGTCATTTCTGCAGAAGGCAAGCAAGTCAGACTATCCTCTCAGTGAGGCGCTGATCTTTTACTTTCACAATCCACATATAAAATGAATAATGCATGTCTCCTATAAGAATCTATAGGTACACCATAGCATTTACAATGAATTCACAAGCTTACCGATGGTGCAGAGATTGGGTACTAAGATACCTCCCCAGGTTAGGAAAGGGACTTGTTTCTCTGACAATTTTCTCAAAAGTGACAACTGCCTTCAGGCGGGTTCCAGCTTGCCAGGCCGGGACTTCGCCATCCAATCGTTATGCTCATTTCAACTTTATTCCCTGTCCTTATAAAGAGAGTCTGCCTAGACCAATCTTTCTCCGTTTCCAGGAAAAGTGGTGATGGCTGATGACGTATACGACAACAGTGTTGGTCTGTACCGTGCATGTCACGTGTTTAACACTTTTGACATCCTTAACAACAATATTGACATGTTACAAGACAATGGCATGGTTATTGTAATTTCTATCATACTTTTAAGGTTTTTATTTGAAGACGCTCGTACATATTTGTTTAAACAATGGACCAATAAAACCTGTAAGACAATATTATATTAAAAACAAACACTCCTTGCTTGGAAGTTGCAAACAACATATTTGTTTAAATACGGGACCAACACAACTTGTAAAGATAATATTATAATAAAAACAAACACTCCTCGCTTGGAATTTGGAAACTACATTTTTATTTAAACAAGGGACCAACTCTATTTCCAACAAACATCAAATCAATATTCAATGTCTATCAAGTGGAGAACTTCTCTCCCCTGCCATTCTTTCTAAATTTCCCTCTATTATTACAAGCCATATGGCCCGCCGTTGTTTCTGTCATGTATAGGTTATCTATCACATCTTGAATGTATCTAACTTGTGGTTATCTTCTGCTCAACATTACCATTACACGCCTCTTTGTTGTTATCCTTTCAGGCTTTTATGTCTTTTTTACATGTTATAATAATTCCCTTTCATAATTTTTTTTATTGTTTTAATAACTTCTTCTTCTTCTTTCGTTTGCCTGAAATATGTTTATAACTGCAATGTTGTCTCTTGTATCAATCTAACAGTCTTATTTAGTTCAATCAGTTGTCTTCTTCTTCAGCGTTCCGAGCCATTGAGGTTCTTTGCTGCAAATACAATCCGTCTCCATTCGTCTCTCTGGTGGACCTTCTCTTGCCAGTCGTTGATTCCAAGTGCTTGTAGGTCTGTACATGTATTATCTCTCCACCGCCTTCTTGGTCTACCTCGGGGTCTACGGTCATTTATTTCCTGAGTGTAAGCGAGTTTTGTTTCCCTATTATCTTCCATTCTTTCTATATGCCCCAGCCATTGTAGTCTATTAGTAGGGGTGTACCGGATTTCGGCTCCGGCTCCGGCAAATCCGGAATCCGGCCATTTTTACAAATCCGGCTTCGGCTCCGGCTCCGGTCCAGTTTTGCCGGATTTAGGCCGGATTTGTGTTGCCCAGTCACGTGAATTTTCTGTACATGTTTCATGAGGCCACGTCGAATTTTAGGCAATAGCACAGTAGCACTTCCGGTTTACTATTTCTCGCTGATGTAAATAAGAATTTAAGAAAAAAACACCGATTTTGAATTTTAATGGTGCATTACTTCATGAGTTTGTGGGACTTGAATATTTATTTTCGTAAATTTCTTTGGTCTTGCCCATAAAATAAAATGGCATCAAAATCTAAGTCATACAGCGCCGTTTGGGATTACTTCAAGGTTAAAGACGATGATTCAGCGAAGGTAATATGATATTAAATATGTAAGTTGTGTGACAAACAGTTATCGCGTGGACGATCAGATCGCCCCAAAGACTTCTCAACATCATCAATGCAGACCCATTTGCGATCGATGCACAAGAAAAGCTATGACGAAATGATGGAAAAGAAAGCATCACTGAAGGCCAGTGTATTGGCGACCACATCTATGATGAATCTGGGACCGTGTTTGCACAAAGCAAGCAGCAGTACCCAGCAGTCGATTGTGCAGGCATGGGACCGGGCCAAAATTTGGGACATCAACAGTCCCAATGCTAAACGCATTCATGCTGCCGTAGCCCGAATGATAGCCATAGATATGGAGCCTTTTCAAGAAGTGGAACGACCAGGTTTCAGAGAGTTGATGCATACAATGGAAAAAAGGTATGAATTGCCTTCAAGAAAGTACTTTGCTGAACATATCATTCCTGACATGTGTAAACGTCTGAAGGTAAAAATTGCAGCAATGATATCTGACACTGATTACATATCATTCACAACAGATACGTGGACAGCTGAACACACCACTCAGTCATTTATGGGCCTCACTGGCCATTGGTTAACAGACTCCTTCGTTCTCCGCAGTGTAGTCTTCCATTGTACTGCATGTGATGAACATCACACGGCCACAAACTTGCTTGCACATTTTGAAATGATGCTGGATGAGTGGTCAATTGCACGTGAGAAGTGCCATGTTGTTGTGAGAGACAATGCATTCAACATTGCCAAATGCTTTCGTGATGGCAGCTATTCAAGTGTTGGATGTTTTGCACACACACTGCAGCTGTGTGTGCGTGATGGTCTTTTGAGTCAAAAGTATGTTGCTGGCATCATCAGTACAGGAAGAAAATTGGTAGGACATTTCAAACACTCTTCTTCAGCAACCAGTCGTTTGCATGAACTTCAAAATGAATTAAACCTACCACAACATCAGCTTATCCAGGACGTGACAACACGATGGAACTCAACGTTCTATATGTTACGACGTCTGTTAGAACAACGGCGCAGCATCAGCCTGTACTGTGTTGAAAATTTTGAAATTGATTCGGTAACTGGGCTAACGGCACAACAGTGGGCAGTCACGGAGAATGTGGTAGCTACTTTGGCACCATTTGAAGAAATCACACGTGAAATAAGTGCAGCTCAGGCATCAATATCAGTTGTGATCCCATTAGTGAAAACACTCATGGCTTTCCTCCAGAAAGAAGGTAGTGATGCTGGGATCAAAACTATGAAAGCAGCCCTGCTCGAAGCTGTTAGCAGCAGATTTGCGGACATTGAATCCAACAGTATTTACACCTGTGCCACACTACTGGATCCTCGATTCAAGCTGTGCTTCTTCTCCGAACGTGGTAGAAGTGATGCACGAGCCCATCTGCTGTTAGCAGCTAACTCCATTATTGATTCAGCAAACACAGTCAGTCCACAGGATCCATCAGCTACTATTAGTAGTAGTAGTACTAGTGTTTTGACTTCTGTGAGCACTGCCACACAGTACGAGTCCAGCCTATGGAGCTGTTTTGACACAATTGTCGAGGAAAATCCCACCGCAGATCGTTCTGCAAGTGCCGAAGGCAACAGCATTAACACTGAGGTGACACAGTACCTGTCAGAGCCACTTCAAACTCGACAGTCAGATCCAGTTTCATGGTGGCATGCCAATAAGCAAAGATTTCCAAGCATGGCTAGACTGGCGCAGGTATTTCTTGCACCACCACCTACAAGTGTGCCATCGGAAAGGCTGTTCAGTACTGCAGGAGACATTATCACTGACCACCTTTGTAGCCTTTTACCAGAAAATGCGGAGACGTTGATTTTCCTGAAATACAACTCGTCTCTTCTTGACTCTGAGAGTTCAACTTCACAGCCATAATGAAGACTGACTGAAATAGTGAAATTACTAAATGAATGTATTTCAATAAATTCAATCTGTTCAGTGTACTGTTGTTGTGAGTTGTAAATGAGCTGATAATTTGCCAACTGAAAACAATGTGAAAACTAAAAACTGAAACTGAAAACTAACAATTAAAATTACTAAATTAGCATTATGTGCTTATGTATTATGTTTCTTCTTGAACTTATGGAACTTAATATTACTTAATTACTTATTCTACTGTGAATGTAATTATTTTACATTTAAATGATTTAATATGAGTATATGTCATCATTGTCATGTCTATAGTAATGAACTGCAGTAATGAACAGTCGAGTGACTCCACTCACCTAAGTCAAGTGATGTAGTATGTTATTTTATTTTTATTTTTTTATTTGTAAATCCGGCTCCGGCTCCGGTCGGATCTCACTTCATAAATCCGGCCAAATCCGGCTCCGGCCGGATTTCAAAAATTTGAATCCGGTACAGCCCTATCTATTAGCCTTCATGATACCAGTGATTAGCGGGGACTTAAACAGATCATAAATGTCTTTGTTACTTCTTCTTTTCCACTCTCCACTTTGTGTATCCCTAATGGGTCCAAAGATGCGTCTTAAAATTTTGTTCTCAAAGGTTTGTAACAAGGCTTCGTCTCCTTTCGTTGTACTCCAGGTTTCAGAGCCATACAGCACAACTGGTCTGATGAGTGTTTTGTATATTGTGATTTTGGTGTTACGAGATAGCGCCTTTGATTTTAGTAGATGTTGTAGTGCATAGTATATCTTATTTCCAGAGTTGATTCTAGTTTGTATTTCTTCCCTTATGATGTTGGAGCAGTTGAAGATCGTACCCAGGTATTTGTATGTTTCCGTTCTTTTAATGATCATATTATCTATTTGTATGTGGCCAGAGTTTTTAGCCATTCCGTCTCTTGAAATAACCATATATTCTGTCTTATCTTGGTTGATAACCAGCCCCATCTGTTGGGCTTTTTCCTTTAAGTGAGTCAATATTTCCAATGTCTTTTGTTCACTTTGCCCTATAATATCTATATCATCTGCATAACCAAGCAGCTTGGATGTTCCTCCAATATCACATTCCTCCTTTACCTTCCTTACAACTTTCTCTAGAGCCAGATTGAAGAGTAGCGGCGATAGTGCATCACCCTGTTTCAAGCCAGATGTTATTTGGAAGGGGTCTGATTTCCTTCCTTTATATGTTATTATATTATAAGTATCTTCCATGCATAGTCTGGTCATGTTGATTAACTTCCTTGGTATTCCAAATTCCTGCATAGCATTCCATAGACTATTCCTATGGACACTATCATAAGCCTTTTTAAAATCCACAAAAATGTTATGGAGATCTCTTTTATATTCCCAATGTTTCTCGGCTATTTGTCGTAAGATAAATATCTGATCTATTGTTGATCTGTTTTGTCTAAAACCCTCCTGGTAGTCACCTAATATGTCTTCTGAATATGGTTTTAGTCTATTTAGTAATACTGCGGATAGTATCTTATAGCTTGTGGACAGTAGTGATATTCCTCTATAATTTCCACATTGGAACTTGTCTCCTTTCTTAAAGATAGGTATCAATAATGACTCTTTCCAGTCATGGGGTAATTCTTCTGTCCTCCAGATTTTTATTATTAGTTCGTATAGCTTTAGATGTAATGCATGGCCACCTGCCTTTATAAATTCAGCAGCAATTCCATCATTCCCAGTTGCCTTATTGTTTTTAAGTCGTGTGATTACATATAGGATTTCTTCAAATGTAGGTTCTTCAATTTGTGGTTCGCATGTTAGAACCTCTTCTTGTGAGAAAATGTTACTTGGAGCTTCACAATTTAGTAATTCAATAAAATATTCTTTCCATGTGTTGCACATTTCCTCATTGGTATTTATCATATTCCCATTTTTGTCTTTTAAACCATATGTGTTTTGTTGGTGCCCTCGTTTCATTGACTTCAGTTCTTTAAAAAATTTTCTGGATTCATTTTTCTGGTGATTAGTTTCCATATCTTTGATTATATTACTCATATATTCTCGCTTCTGCTGTCTGACTATTTTTGTAGCCTCTTTACATTCATTTCTATAATGCTCTTCCTTTTGGATGTTATTGATGTCATTTAACCATACATGTCTGGCATTCTTCTTCCTAATGACTGCTTCTTCACATTTTTGATTGAACCATCTGTTCTTTCTATGCGTGGTTAACACACCGAGACATTCTTCTGCGGTAGACTGAATTGTATTCTTGATGTTCAACCAAGTTTGGTCAATGCTTTCCTCCAAAGGGTTTTGCAGAGTTTCAAGTTTACATTTTATTTCATCTGTAAATTTCTCTTTGACTGTAATGTCTTGCAGTTTTTCTCTGTTATATGTTGGGTGTAATCTTTGTAATTTAGTATAGAAAGCTCTCTTAAGTTTTATTTTAAATTTTGCTCCAACGAGGAAGTGGTCACTGTGGCACTCAGCTCCTCTGTAACTTCTGACTTGCTGTATGTTTGATGCATTTCTGTTGTTAATTAAAATGTGATCTATTTGATTATAGGTTCTCTTGTCACATGATTTCCAAGTTTGTTTGTGTATATCCTTTCTTTGTAGTCTGGTACTGCTAACCTACAGTCCTTTGGCTTCTGCCAGGTTGATGACTCTCCATCCATTATCATTTGAAGTTGTATGTAGGCTTTCCATACCGGCCACTTATTTATTAGTTTGCTCTCTACCTATTTTTGCATTGAAGTCTCCCAGCATAATCAGGATGTCCTGTTTGGGGGTTTCTTCTATGACATCTTCCAGATCATTATAAAAGTCTTCTTTAATATCATCTTCTTTCTCTTCAGTAGGTGCATGTACATTAATCATCGTTATATTTTTCCATTTACCTTTTATTCGTAATTTACTAATCCTGTCATTAAAAGCTTTAAAGTTTAAAACGTTCCCCCATAACTCTTTTTTGATGACAAATCCTGTTCCTAATTCATGTTTATTTTGGGTGTTTCCTCCATATATTATAATCATTCCATTTTGCTCTAAAGTACCCTCTCCTGGCCACCTTATTTCTTGAATTGCTGTTATATCCATTTGATATTCAATCAGCTCCCGGGTTAGTTCTTCGGCCGCTCCAGCTCGATATAGTGTCCGTACATTCCATGTTCCAAATCTCAAAAGTCCTTTAACGTTCCAAGGTCGTTGTCCAGATAAGTCAGTCCGACATCGAGGCTCATGTATTTGTTTCGTAACAAAGAAAGGTTTTTACAAAGGTGGGGATGTTAACCCCACGCTTCAACCCCCAACCTGGAGGACCAGGGTGTTTCTCTTTGTCTGTTCTGTACCCTTTGACCTGTCCGGCTTGGGAGGCCCTGCTGGTAGCTACGCCACCGCCGGCATAGCTCTCAGGGTCATTGAGAAACTCAAGCTCCCCCACCACGACAAGGTGGAAACACCATCGGGGGAGATCAATCAGTTGTAATCTTCAATATTCGCTTCTTGTTGAATAGATCTGTTTGTTCTTCTTTCCGCTCACTGAACTTTTATACTCTACTGTAACATTTATAATTCAAAGGCAGATGTGTACTTTACGGAGAATTGTAAAAATGCAAGTTTCGCAACAAATATTGCTATGGGAAATATGCTTGCACGGAGCGTTCTCACTTTTCATGTTCTTTATGCTCCTATCCATAAAGGTTCAATTGTTTAATCCTTTCATTATTTTTTTCTCCTCTGCAGCAATGTTAGTTAACCTCTTAATTCTGTCATCACTTTTGTATCTTACTTCAGAAGAGAGATTAGATATTTAAAAGCTATTTACATCATGTAATTTCTCTCCATTGATAAAAATATTTGTTGCCATATTTGTTTTATCCATTCTCATTATGTTTGTGTTTGTTGTATTCAGGCATAAATTTCGGTTTTCACTTTGCTGTTGTGCTGACTTAATTAATTTATCAATTCCCATTTGTGTCGTTGATAATAATATTACGTTGTCAGCATATCGAAGCTTTGAAATGTGTATTTTCCTGAATATAAAAGGATCATATTATTCCTTGTGAACATTTTCTCCAAATTCCCTCATAATTTCAGTATACGCGTTTAGCAGATAAGATGACAAAATGCAACTCTGATCCCTCTTCTATATCAAACTAATCTGCTGTATCATCACATTTTCTCAGCGCTGCCCTTTGTTCGATGCAAAATGTTATTATGATATGCATTAGGTTAAAGGGAAACCCATTTCGTCCATTATGTTTTGCAGCGTTCCACACAGTAAAATGTATTTGAGTATAAAGCAAGAGTACAGATGTATACTGTACTCTATGTTCGTTATTGTGATTATGCTCATGGTCAATATATTGTGTACGCTAGGCGGCAGCGTTGTGACAAGATGCTCGCCTGCCGTGCGGTGGTCATGGGCTCGAGAGTGCACCGAGCGGTTGTTTACAACTGACGCGAGATCCCAGCCTCAAATGGGTACCAGCAAATATCTTCGGAAGTAAAGGTGGTCTGTCTAGTAGTTACCACATAGCAATTCAAACGCCGACTGCTCTATACAATTATGAGTCTAGCACATATGTCTAAAGCACCTTGGTGTACAAGAGTATTGTATATTTAAAAAAAAAAAATCACATATACTTCTATCGTTTCTAAGGTCAGCTTGAATTATGTTTATGTTTCCTTCCACTTTCTTATAAAGTCCTTCCATTATCATTTTAAAATAAAATATAGTTTGCTTGTCTTATCAAAGCAACTGTTCCCTAATTGCCACATAAATTCTAATATCCCTTTCTTGGTGTTGGGATATATATTGCCCTCTTCCACTCCCGTGACCGTAATCCCATTTCCCATAACTTGTTAAATAACGCCTGATATATTTCCAAACTGTGTTCTCCGCAGGCTTTATTCATACTAATACACGATCAAGGTCTGATTAATTTTACGCCGAGTTGTGGTCGGATGGCTGCAGCTGTTGACATAAAAGGAAAAGACAGCGGGAAATTAACGATATTATTATGCTACGGTGGTCGAGTTTACCCTGATACTGGTTGGAACAATTAGCTACAGTGGAAAACTGAATTTTTAATTCATTATTGTGATGGTTCCAGTGTCAAGCGCTGTCTGTTCTCAAGTGATTGGCAGGTGTCTTAGTATTGTCTCTTTTTCCCCATGATGTTTCATAATGCACCCTGATATATTCAAATTAGTATACACAATGGACACAGCTTCTCGGTCAGAAATGTTTGTGTGCTTGTTACTTGACTTACTTTAAAACGAGGGCGAGTCAATAAGTACGTCACACAGTTCTGTGGGATGGCAAGTAAATGTAGTTGGTATATTCTACAGGTGTCATTAGGTGACAGCAACATCGAACTTTATATTCCCGTTTGTCAGGTGGCGCTAGGTGTCTCATGTGCATGCGCAGTGCATAAACAAAATGGCGACTGTACTTACGGAGTGTACAACCAAAGAGCAACGTGCTGTTGTGCGTTTTCTGTGGGCAAAAGGAATGCCTGCAAAGGACATTCATAAAAGGAAATGCTTCCTGTTTATGCTGACAAATGTTTGTCCCGTAAAGTGTGCTTAGCTGGGTAGTAAAATTTTCTCAAGGACGCTCTAACATTGTTGATGAAATCGAATCTGGTCGTCCTGTTGAGATAGCAACAGAAGCATCCGTACAGCGGGTGGAGGCGATGATTAGAGGTGACAGGCGAGTAACGATAGACTCTGTAGCATCTGCAATAGGGTGCTCACATGGTTCAGCATTCAGCATAATGCATGATCGATTGAAATGTCCAGGACTGCTGACTAGAGGAGTGTTGCTTCTTCATGACAATGCCAGACCACATACGGCTCGATTAACTCAAGAGAAAATTAACCAACTAAGGTGGGAAGTTCTGGAACATCCACTTTACAGCCCCGACTTAGCCCCTTGAGATTTCCATCTTTTTGGTCCACTAAAAACCCACCTTGGCGGGAGAATTTCGCGAATGACGCCGAAGTTGAATGTGAAGTGAAAACGCGGTTTAGAAAACAGAGCACGAAGTTCTATGCAGCGGGTTTGGAAGGACTGATAAATCGATGGGATAAGTGCATCAATGTTGGTGGAAATTATGTTGAGAAATAAAGAGACAATGTACGATAAAAATAAACTGGTTTCATGTTGCTATCATAGTTTTGTGACTTACTTATTGACTTCCCGTCTTATACAATTCTGAGGCCAATGGTACTATTTCAATAGTTAGATACAACGTTTGTCCATATTCCATAGTTGTTGTTTCAGGTGGACGACAGACCTGGCTAACGCAGACATCTTGTTTATGGGTGTATTGTTGGTCATGCGTCGATGTGCACTTGTTTCTGCAGCGAGGCGTTGTCGCCATTTGGAAGTGACAGGTTCGAGTACCGGTCGGTAACTACAGCTTTTAATTGTTGTGATCTAGTGTATCCTCTAGTCTTTACTTCTTTCTACTACTTCTACGAGCGACAAACAATACGCATGTGTTTATTTATGGACTATTAATATTAATATTTAGGAGCAGTGCACAAGTTATTTCCTTTCAACATCTCACTGGACGTATCTAGAAATTCTGTTGTCATGGGATGTGTTTACATGATCTTATACTTTTCTGTTTGGATCAACGTCTTAGTATCCCGTTTCTAGGATAGACGTGGGATTCGTAAGGTTTTCCACACCACTAACTATTGGCACCTTTCCGTCTTGACAGACGATAGTTTGGTACATTATGCTTCAAAAATGCTTAATAACTACGACCCATGGCGGTTGGAGTGTGGCTGATAAGGCCAATTCGTGCTGTAAATGTTTGTCCACAGTCGATGCATGTGAAAATATGGTCATTTCCACCATCATACACCATCGTACGTCTCGGTGTGTGCTTTATCTGCAGTAATTTTCTGCTTTGTCTTTATTCCATTTCTGATGTTTGCCCTCCATGCAGCACGTTCAGCTGCGACTTGCTCCCAATGTGCATTATCAATGCCTGTATCAATCATGTCCGGCTGACACACATCTTTGTATCGTAGTAGAGGCCGACCATGATATCTCCTACCCATCTGTAATTCACCAAAAAAAAAAAAGATGTCCTTTGGTATTCTACCATAATCTGTCCTCCTAACGTGTCCTATCCATCTAAGTCTACCAACACTGAGCATGGAACACACCGTCACACAACCTGATCTTTCCAATACTTCAGTATTTACCACGCCACTATTTGGAGTAGTTTTCGTAGCACCGGTAATCAGTCAAATTGCTTTATTGTGTACTTCATGCAAGGCTTTTATGTGTAATTTAATTGCTGTAGATTATACTTTTGATCCGCAGTAATAGGGCTGTTATATTTTGCACCTGTGTAGACTTTGTTTTTTAGCCGTAGACGTAGCCGAAAGGATAAGAGTACTCTCTCTCTCTCTCTCTCTCTCTCTCTCTCTCTCTCTCTCTCTCTCTCTCTCTCTCTCTCAATGTTCCAGTGGGCTAATGGCATGGTAGGGCATTTATTCCCTACTTCGGCATTAAGTTAGACTTCTCGTTCAGACAGAAATGGCAAACTACTGAAAGTAACATTATCAAGGAAATTAACCAAGGGTTGATTACAACGTTCTGCAAAGGACATGCAACATTCTTTGGACTTTCTTTAACAACTTTCGTTATTTATCCATCTAGATGAAGCTATTATTTTCCCCTATAAACGTATTGTTTTCTTCAGAAAGGCAATCTTTCATTTTGGGATGAACACGGGACTCTTGATATTAAACTCCCGTGCCTGCCTTTTGTTTCGTGTAATGCCCAGTTACTCGAAGGTAAATGAGATAATACTGATCGCTTGATGGTTGCAACCTTCAAGGGTCTACACTTTGATTTCTCTAGAAACGACCAAGCCAAAATTTATTTCACGTTTCTGAACCACTCAAAAAGCCGATTAGAGAAAAGACTTACTACTTCCGTTAAGAGGAGGAGAAAATGGTGTATGTGTGGCAATACAAGCGACAACAGATGTGTCCCAGATTAATTCACACATTCTGTAGGCGATGCGGTACACAATGATGTTTATGTGCTAAATTTAATGCAGTTGCGTGTAAATATTTCTTAGTAAATGTAGACACAAATTGTCTGGTTTATATTTGAAGCTCGCTAGTATTTCTACTGTGTGTAATGTCTCCATTTATAGAATTTACCTAGTAACGTGATAAATAAGCATTATTTGTTTTTGTTTTTGTTTTTATGTGTGTTTTTTTTCTTCTTCTTTTTTGCATATCCTTTACAGGACATCGCTGTCAACCTCAGCATCTTTCAGCTGATTGTTGATTTCTTCGCAAGATTACGCTCAGTAGTTTGCTAATGCTGTCTGAACTGCCGGCTCACATACACTGTAAGATTCCTAGTCAATCGCGGCTCTAACAAAGTTTAGCATAATACCTTTCTAGGAAATACATAATTTGAAAGCATTATGTGTTGATTTAAATAAATTTCTCCTTTGATATTATGATATTTACTGATGTGTCTACTACAACTACAGAATTCAAGTCTCTGGGGTAATCACGCATATGTTATCTATGCATACATGCTATCGTGAAGCTACAGCGATAAAATGTGTAGACTGTAGCCAGGTGCTGCCAGGGCCATCTTTTATCTCGCCTCTTCATTCGTCAATTTGTAAACGTCTCGTGTGTCGAAAACAGCAACTGTGCGAACAGTTGTGAAAGGATAGATTACATATAACTTGCCGTTTAATGTACCTGCTCGTCAGCAGATTGCAGAACACGTGCGACCTCAAGTACCCTGTAGTAACAACTGACGTCAGTACACACGCACGCACGCACGCACACACACACACACACACACACACACACACACACACACGCGCGCGCGCGCGCGCGTTTAGTTCTTAATGACAACTTGGATTCATTAACAGAGTCGGAACAAACATTTTGAACCTCTTCTGCCGCATGTAGTTTTTATGCCGTGTGGAAAAAAAAATTGCGTTTAGGGTGATATTTTCCCCCCACATATCCTTTAGAGGACATCGCTGTCAACATCAGAATCTTTCAGCTAATTGTTGATTTCTTGGGAAGATTACGCTCAGTAGTTTGCAAGGTGATATTAAACACGAAATACTTCAATTTATGTGAGTGTGTGTTTTAAATCAATTCAATTTGAAAAGGGTGGAATTTGTTCAAAAATAATTATTTATGTAACATTGTTAAGGACGCTATCTTTGAAGTATGGTTTTAAATTTTACAAATAAACACTAAAATAAATTCACCATCTATTACTAAAATAAGTTCAGCATCTAGAGAAACTAGCAGACATGTACATCAACAATACAGGGAAAGCTAGCATCAAGGAGGAGTGGTTACACAGCTATCTGATTCCCTTGCCGAAGTCTGGCAAAGACCACACAAAAATGCAGGGATATCGAGTTATAACTATGCAGAATACAATAGGCAAGCTGCTGGAGAAGTTAATTGCCAGAAAAATATAAAGCCAGCAAGAGGAGCAAGGTGTTTTCCCACCTACCCTTGGTGGCTACCGTCCAAAAAGAGAAACCTGGACCAATGCAGCAGTTTTTGCTGCAGAGATTAATCTTGAGGACGCGTCCACTAGAGTACCATTGGATATTTTAATGAACTCGATACAAGTCTATTCCTCCTTAGTTGGATCGCTGCGGCCCTCTTCCAACAGAAAGCAGTTTTTATATGTGGCAGTTGGACTTCGGAACCAACAACAATATATCTTGGCCTACCACAGGGATCACCATTATCTAGTTAGCTAGTAAGTTAGTCGAAAGATCAATTTCATTGCACATTGAACCATTCAGTCCATAAGTGCTCGGATCCCCTCCTCAGCAAATCCCGCAGCGTGTAGCGGCTAACGACACCAGTTATGTGTTGGTTTATCAATCTTCTTTGGCTTCCTGCGTAGTGTTCTTGTTTGGCCACCCCTCTTTTAATTTGCTGTTCTCACAGTCTGACCATGGTTGTAGATTCACAGTCATCACTTGGTTCACGCAAAAGTCTTACTTCTCGTAGAGCATTTAGAATGTCAGCCTGGTCCATGGCGCGTCCACCCTCCACCGTAGCCTCACCTGCGAGCTTGTCAGCCCGCTCATTTCCTTTTACTCCCGCATGCCCTGGCACGAAGATGAAACTAATCTTTGCCAGCCGAGACCGCTCCAGAGGCAGCAACCATTCTCTTCGGATCGACCCCTCCTCTATCCTCTTGATCATGTTCATTGAGTCGCTAAGGAAACATGCCACAGTGAATGTCTGTGTCTCGAGCCATGTTATTGCTTTACTTACTGCCATGAGCCCATGACTTCCATAGTCAGGCTACTTGTTGTCTCAGCAAAAGCACCAGAGTCCTCCTTCACAATTCTCCCTCCGGCCCGAGCTGTAAAGGCCCATGAGCTTCTCACATGTCGGACGACCGACCCATCTGTGTAGATGACCGCGTCACTGTCTAGCGAATTCTCGAAAATCAACGCTTGTACTTCAGATGTCTTTGGCTTGACCCATCCACGACTGTCCTATTTTTAACCTGCTGCCCTTCACCTTCATAATTTCACCATTCACAAAATTTCACCATTATCCCCGGTACTGTTCAACGCCTACACTGTGAGAATCACCAACGAGCAGATCAATGGACAGGGGAGGACACTGTCATATGCCGACGATGATTTAGTGTATCGTCAGGGGAAGGATAGGAATCAGGTTGCTGTGGAACTAAAAACCGAACTCAATCCCATAAGTACTTGGTGTGTTGAAGCTGGAGCAGAGCCCAACCCAACAAAGGCAACAGTGACTTGGTTCTCGTTAAATAATCAAATTGTCAACACTCCAACACCAACTGTTAATCTGTGTTCAGAGACGTGGAAAGAACGCAGGCAATGAATTACCTGGGGATACGTTTTGATCGAAGGCTTGCTTATAATGAGCACATAGACAAGGTGATAACAAAAGCCAAGCGGGGTTTGGCTGCGATGCGGGTGGTGGCGGCAGCAAACTGTGAGCAGCGCCATCCATGTCTTCTATACGAGGGGCTGGTTATGTCTATTTTTGAGTATGCAATGGCAATCCTGACTCTCAGCCGTAAGCAGATAGAAAGGATGGAAAGGATACAGAATGAAGCTATGCGCGTTATTCTTGGATGTACAAGAGATACAGCATGCAGGGCGATGCGCTACCTTCTTGATTTTCCAACCATTGAAGACAGACTACAAATTTGCAGAGCACGCGCCTACCTCAGAGTTAACGCAAACACACAACATCCACTGCATGGTGAAATTATGAAGGTGAAGGGCAGCAGGTTAAAAAGAGGACGGTCGTGGATGGGTCAAATCGAAGACATTCTTTAACAGGTGTGTTCACTTGAGGACTTAGAACCTAGCGAGGAGTGGTTACAAGTGCCAATATATTTATGTACGCCCTTTTCAGTTTGATTCCAACTAGACAGGAAATGCAGACAAGAAAATCCGGCTGCTGTGGAGGCGGAAGTAAAAGCGTTGATTTTCGAGAATTCGCTAGACGGTGATGCTGTCATGTATACAGATGGGTCGGTCGTTCGACATGTGAGAAGCTCATGGGCCTTTACGGCTCGGGCCGGAGGGAGAATTGTGAAGGAGGACTCTGGTGCTTTTGCTGAGACCACAAGTAGCCTGAATATGGAAGTCATGGCAGTAAGTAAAGCAATAACATTCACTAGGGCATGTTTCCTTAGCGACTCAATGAGCATGCTCAGGAGGATAGAGATGGGGTGGATCCGAAGAGAATGGTTGCTGTCTCTGGAGCGGTCTCGCCTGGCAAAGATTAGTTTCATCTTCGTGCCTGGGCATGCGGGAGTATAAGAAAATGAGCGGGCTGACAAGCTCGCAGGTAAGGCTAATGTATAGGGGGACGCGCCATGCGCCAGGCTGACATTCTGAATGCTCTACGAGAAGTAAGACTTTTGCGAGAACAAAGTGATGACTGTGAATCTACAACCATGGCTAGACTGCGAGAACATTAAATTAAAAGAGGGTGGCCAAACAAGAACACTACGCGGGAAGCCAAAGAAGATTGATAAACCAACACAGAACTGGTGTCGTTAGCCGCTACACGCTGCGAGATTTGCTGAGGAGGGGATCCGAGCACTTATGGACTGAATGGTTCGATGTACAAACAGGATGATCTGTCGACTAACTAACTAACTAAATAAATAACGGTAATATCATACATTATGCTGAAAATAATAAATCGTGAACAAAGGAAACAATTTTCTCTTCTGAATAAGCAGAATGAGGTAATAATGACTCCACTATTGTGGTAACACGTGTGATTACATTAGGAGTAGTATTATTAGCAGTGTTCGATGTGTATTTCCACTCAAATAGGATTCATCAATTCACTTCAGTTCATACTTAATTCTGTGGCATGCACCTGACAAGATACGTTGAGATATGCCCGGCAATGATGCTTCTATTGTTTGTCTTCTTTGTTAAATTTAACATCGGAAAAACATTGCTTTGAGGCAATAATGCTTTCTAATGTTTGTCTTCTTAGTTAAATTTCACATCGGAAAAACATTGCTTTGAATAAATGCTTGGTTTTCTATGTTCTGTAATCATATGATTTTAGTATGGAAAATAACATAAAGCTTCCTAACGTAGGACGCTGTAACTTGACCCGTGTAAGAATGCAAGAAGAGGATGCCAACCCTTAATGCGTCTCATTCTGAAGAGAGTTCAAGTGCAGTGTCGAGTAAACCTGAAACCTGCAGTTAAATTAATCGAACATGAAAAATGCATTTGTAAGTGTTGATCGGTAAAGGTGTGCTCCGAGGACACTGCGAATTCCAAGCGCGTCTTCCCTGAATGAGTCTCAAAGACTCACGTTTGCAACAGTGAAGCACCGAAATTAATTCCACAAAACATCGTACGAGACTGCCGGAATTTATTCAGACAGAAAATGAGCATCCGACACACAGGAAATACTCTGAAAGAGTGATTTATCGGTTAGTGTTAATAAGAACAAATACGCCATTTTGTTTATTACATGGAGCAATGAGCTTTGTTTCAATCGAGGCTTTTTGATTCATTTGTTATTGAAGCATTATCATAATACCATGAATCAAACATACACCACACCGATATCATGTACCGATCTCTCCGTGACTCTGACATGACACCCTACTCTCCATACCATACTAACATCATACCCTAATCTTTATGCCACACTGACATCACACCCTAATCTTTATGCCACACCGACATCACATCCTAATCTTTATGCCACACCGACATCACACACTAATCTTTATGCAAAACTGACATCACACACTAATCTTTATGCCAAACTGACATCATACATTAATCTTCATGCCACACCGACATCACACCCTAATCTTTAGGCAAAACTTACATCACTCATTAATCTTTATACCACACTGACATCACACCCTAATCTTTATGCCACACCGACATCACACCCTAATCTTTATGCAAAACTGACATCACACATTAATCTTTATGCCAAACTGACATCACACATTAATCTTCATGCCACACCGACATCACCCTAATCTTTCTGCAAAACTGACATCACACATTAATCTTTATGCCACACCGACATCACACCCTAATCTTTATTCAAAACTGACATCACACATTAATCTTTATGCCAAACTGACATCACACATTAATCTTCATGCCACACCGACATCACACCCAAATCGTTATGCAAAACTGACATCACACATTAATCTTTATGCCAAACTGACATCACACATTAATCTTTATGCCACACCGACATCACACCCTAATCTTTATGCAAAACTGACACCATACATTAATCTTTATGCCCCACTGACATCACACCCTAATCTCTATGCCACACTGACATCACACATTATTCTTTATGCCCCACTGACATCACACCCTAATCTCTATGCCACACTGACATCACACACTAATCTTTATGCCCCACTGACATCACACCCTAATCTCTATGCCACACTGACATCACACATAATTCTTTATGCCCCACTGACATCACACCCTAATCTCTATGTCACACTGACATCACACATTATTCTTTTTGCGACACTGACATCACACCGTATTCGCTGAGCCACTACGACATCACACAATGACCTCTTCACCAATCTGAGCAGCCACACTTATTTCTACACCACTCTAATAACCCAGACTTATCGCTACACCACTCTGATAACCCAGACTTTTCGCTACACCACTCTGATAACCCAGACTTTTCGCTACACCACTCTGATAACCCAGACTTTTCGCTACACCACTCTGATAACCCAGACTTTTCGCTACACCACTCTGATAATGCAGACTTATTTATACATCAAACTGATAACATAGACTTATCTATACATCACACTGATAACCCAGACCTATCCCTACACTACCCTGATAACCCACAATTACCTTTATACTACTCTGATAACCCATACTTAACTCTACACCCAGCTGGTAACCCTGGCATATCTCCACACGGCCCCGACATCTCATACTTATTATCTCTACGCCACTCCTACATCCCGCACTTATATCTACCCATTTTTGAGGTCACACACTTAAATCCCAGAATACCCATGTGTATTATGAACACACCCACATACATTTGCTTTAGTCTTTTCGACCAGTAGTTTCTTCTGCTTATTAAAACTTGACAGTCTTTCGAAATTTTCCCCTGTCATTAGTCAGACTTTGTTAACGTCATGTGTAAATTATCTATCTCATATTGCGTTCAACTACGTCTTATTTCCCCCTCCGCCTAGCCGATACACTTCCTCCGTAATGATCTGTTCATGTCTTTTTACATGTATAGAATATGTCAATTTCCCCATTTTTGTTTGTCTTAATAAGCATATTCACCAGTACTGGATTCATTTTGCATACGTCTGTTTGTTCTTCTTTCTATACATTAAATTTTAACTACCTTTATTTTTTCCCCCTAAAAAGTAGAAAAAACTTTGTCATGGATCGACATGACTAAGTTATGAGAAAGAGTGGTTCAAACAGTGAATAAATAATGAAATGATAATAGCGAAGTTAGATAAAATCATAAAAGTGAACGTTTTATTTAAAAAGATAGAATGATCTCGCGTGCACTCCAACCCATTCCAAAGCTTTACAAAGACGCTATTAATCTATGTGAATAAAGTGGGGGAAATACGAGGGTAAGCTAATAAGTAAGTCACAAATGGCTGTAGAAAAATAACTAAATATGCTAACAACTTGAAATCAGTTTATTTTTATACATACATTGTGCCTTTATTACTCAACATAATTTCCACCACCATTGATGCACTTATCCCATCGTTTTATAAGTCCTCGCAAACCAGTTGCATAGAAATGCGTGCTTTGTTTTCATTTACCGGCCATCCCACAGAACTGTGTGACTTAATTATTGATCGCCCTCGTAACTTTTTTTTCAACCCAGCTATGCACCGCTTTACGGGATAAACATTTGTCAGCATAAACACTGAAAACTCACTTTGGAGGGAGATATTTCACGAATGACGCCGAAGTTGAATGTGAAGTGTAAACGTTTCGTTTAGAAAACAGAGCACGCAGTTCTATGCAGCCAGTTTGAGAGAACTAAATGAACGATGGGATAAGTGCATACACGTTGGTGGAAATTATGTTGAGAAATAAAAGGACAATGTATGTATAAAAATAAACTGGTTTCAAGTTATCATATTTAGTTATGTTTCTACAGCTATTTGTGATTTACTTATTAACTTACCCTCGTAAAACAAGGATTACAGACAGGCTATTAACAAACTAGGTAAAACGAACAAAGCCAGGATCTCACAACTCTGAACAAGACACTGGAAATTTCAGAGCACACCTTCACCGAATGAGTCTCTGTAACTTGTAACTGGAGCACACCTTCACCGAATGAGTCTCTGTAACTTGCAACTGGAGCATAATTTCAACGAATGAGTCTTTGTAACTCGTAACTGGAGCACACCTTCAACGAATGAGTCTCTGTAACTTGTAACTGGAGCACACCTTCACCGAATGAGTCTCTGTAACTTGTAACTGGATCACACCTTTACCGGATGAGTCTCCTCTGTAACTTGTAACTGGGGCACACTGTCATATTCTCACCCAGGGTTGCGACGCGTCGTCTGTACCAACACCAGACGAAAGCAACCGGGCTCAACTTTGAGCGATGATTAGACAAGCAGGTATTACGCAGCGTCTTCGACAACGCCAGCAAGAGTCAGCCAGGCTCAGCCCTGAGCAACGCTAAGCCTGTGACGGGTCAGTCGGAATACTGCGTGAAACTAGTGGCTCACGTATGGGGACTGTACCCCGACTGGCGAGAATACGGAACGGCCAGCAGACTGGCTTGAGACGTCGTATTGGACAGACGGGTTTGAATGGTTGCTGGTAATGAATGGAGTTTGAGCATGAACCGAGAGCTAGCCTGTACGAGTGTTGGAGACCGAATGCCTGTGTGATTGACTTGTAAGTGTATCGCATTGATGTATTGCATTGATATATTATATGATGACATTATGAATTATAATTGCGCGATGTATGCATTGATTGTAAAGTGTGCGTTGCGCGAATAAAGTGTTTGAATAGTTATTGCCGTGGGTCACGTCAAGTGATTTAATAACAGTAATTAGCTTCTCACTTGTCAACAAACGAGCCTTAGTACTTGCCTTACGCAAGACCCTGACACAGACCTTCACCGAATCAGTCTCTTTTACTTGTAACTGGAGCACACCTTCACCGAATGAGTCTCTGAAACTTGTAATTGGAGCACACCTTTACCGAATGAGTCTCTGTAACTTGTAACTGGAGCACACCTTCACTGAGCGAGTCTCTGTAACTTGTAACTGGAGCACACCTTCACCGAATGAGTCTCTGTAACTTGTAATTGGAGCACACTTTCACCGAATGAGTCTCTGAAACTTGTAATTGGAGCATACCTTTACCGAATGAGTCTCTGTAACTTATAACTGAAACACTTTTACAGAATGAGACTCTGCAACTTATAACTGGAGCATACCTTCACCAAATGAGCCTGTGCCACTTGTAACTGGAACACACTTTCACCGAAATAGTCTCTGTAACTTGTAACTGGAGCACACAGGTGCATTTTAGAGATGCATACCCTAGGGACTTTCCAGAATTTACCAGTGAATTAAAATTGAGCCCATGGGAGCAAGCTATAGGATATATTGTGAGAGGATGGGAAAGTCCTCAGGTGCAATGTCTGCTTTAGGATACACACATGTCTATTTCATTACCAATGTTGGATTAAATGCTTAGCAAGTGTACTCATCGCTGAAGAACTAAAATATAAAAGAGTACATTTATATTCTCGTATTAACATGCATTAATTAAAGTTGCAAAAGAATATACATTGGGATGTTTAGGCCCTACTCTAAAATAGGGAATAAATAAGCCATTCGTGATCCGGTATTCAGACCCCAATGCTTCAACTTTTAGGAGGCAATTGAAATATAATCAGAAAACAATTCAATTCATATGCATTGATGTGCTTCATAGAAATGGAGGGGAGAAGTCAAGTTGAGAGGACGCATTAGACAATATGCAATTGAAAGCTGTAATGACTACACCAGGATTCAAATGTGCCACCTCCAAATAACGATAGCGCCTTTCAGAAGCACACGCCCCGACGTACATTTTCCCCCTTTAGCTAGGCGCTGTCGTCATTTTCGCGATGTAATTGCTATAACTTTCGCATACTATAAGGGGCGTTCATTTGAAATTCGTTCGTGCCTCACCGCGCGTAATTGCTTACGTTGAACACGATCATGTCAGAGTCATGTGATAAGTACTGACCAATGAATAAAAGAGCACGTTCTTATCGTCCCATGATGCATAGATTCTGTTTCTGACCGTTGAGAAAATGGCCGGGTTGATCCAAAATCCGACAAAAAAATCTCAAAGACTTTTGACCATGAATGGCTATTGTTGGCCGACTTTTAAAAAAACCTAGTGTCAGCATCAACTCTACCCACTACTTGCAAACACTAGACAAGCTGCAAAAAGCCATCAAGAATAATCGACCCGGCATGTTTTCTCGCGATGTGATTTTGTTGTACGATAATGCTCGTCTGTATGTCGCAAAGATTGTGCAGGAAGCATTAGCAAGGAAGAAGTCGGAAATTCTGCAACATCCAGCCTATAGTCCTGATTTGTCACCATGTGATTTTCATTTGTTCGGACCTATAAACAAAGCTCTCAGGGTGCAACGATTTAACACAGATGTAGACATAATGAACGCGGTAAACACTTGGTTCAGTGAGAAACCACAATCATATTTTTGGGAGCGGCATTCGCCGCCTACCTAAGCAATGGGACGCTTGCCTGAATGCCTAGGCGACTTCTTCTGACCAACCCATGGTGCCTAATTCATTCTAAATGAATGCTTTGTTTAATTCTACCACACCTGTTAATGTTTCTTTCATGTTTTTCTAATAAAATCATTGGAGCGGGTTTCAAATGAAAGTCCCTAATATATTGTCTAGTGTGTTCACTAATCTCTGATACTACCATTTCATCCGGCCCGCCGACGGTACTCGAACTTGCTTGATATAACGTGTGGAACACGAGACGTTGTGATACAATTTAAATGTAAATATTATGGTTAGAATAATCGGAGATCTTCACACGTGTGGAGACCCCCTGGCTACTATGTGTCTTAAATTTACTATTTTCAATTATAAATTATTGTATGTAGATTTTCTTTTTTATTGTAGTGTTTGCTTATTTTAGGTCATCCCAAGTCCTTCCCCGGCTCGCGGTAGCTCTGCCTACGCTCTGACGTCACCATGGTTTCAATAGAAACACACACACACACACACACGCGCGCGCATATTTCCCTCCCCCAGATGCGTCCGGCTGTCAACACAGCCAGCCATCCATTTTACAGGTATGTAACAAGAATTTCTTTGTTTGACAGTGATAGGTAAGGACGCCACGTCCTTGTGCAAACAGAAAGACATGTTAGTCAGTTTAAAATTACCGTGGTAGACAATCGACATTACTGTGCGAACATGTGTATATTTCAGTTTGAAGGATTTATCTAATTAATTCACTTAAGTTGTGTGATTTCTGCAGTATGTACCTGACGAGATGCAGTGAAATATGCCAGGCAATAAATCGTGCAATCTATTGTTTGTGTCTTCGTTATTCAAATTCATCACGGGAAAACATTGTTTTGAACTGAAGAGTTGGCATCCGTTTGCAGAATGTATGGAACAACAACAGGAAAAGACATTTTCATGAAAGTGCAAAAAGTTTTGCAAGACTATAATCTTCAGAGGAATCAGCTTCGAGGTGTTACAGTTGATGGAGGAAAAAATATGGCTGGAGTGAGGAAAAGTCTGATGGCGCAGATCAGGACTCAGTTGGAAGATTTGCAAATTCCGGGTGCTGTGTTCATATACTGCATCATACACCAGCAAGCACTCTGTGGGAAAGACTTAGATATTTCTTTTGTACTGAAACCAGTAATTTCTGCTGTGAACATCATTCGGAGACATGTACTCGATCACCGTCAGTTCCAGGCTCTTTTTGAAGAAACTTCTGAATTCTGTGACTTGCCTTATCACACGTCAGTGAGGTGGCTCAGCTGCTGTAAAGCCCTGTTTCGTTTTTATAAGCTCTGAAACGAAATAGACGTTTTCCTCACTGAAAATGATAGAGATGATCCACAACTGCCAGATCCTACCTGGCTATAAAAATTGTCATTTTCGGTCGACATCACATCCCATATGAATGAACTGAATTTGAAACTTCAGGGAAAGGATAACCTTGTCTGTGATCTCTATATAATCATCAAAGGATTTCGGAAAAAGCTGTCATTGCTTGAAGCACAACTAGAAGGAGAAGACTTTTTTTTTTTTAATTTTCGCTTTTTCAAAGAGTTTTGCGCTACAATCGCCGATGATGTCAACATCGATTTTCCGAGAGAAAAAAAATATTCGTCACTTGAAGAAGCATTTTTTTGGAGAGAATTTGAGATTTTGACAGAATTGAGAGTGACATTCTTTTGTTCCAGAATCCGTTTGATTGTAACCTTGAAGACGTGTAAGTTGAACTACAGTTGGAGCTCATTGATGTGCAAGCAAATGACATGTAGAAACAGAAGCACAGAGAAGGAAAACTTGATGTTGAGTTTTCGAAACCGAAGAAATTTACTGGTGGTATGGCATCAGTGTTTAGAACAACTTATGTCTGTGAGCAAACATTTTCAAAAATTGAGATTGTGAAATCAAAACATCGAATAAGATTGACTGATGAACATTTTAAAGCCATTATCTTGATTGCTTGAAGCAATTCCAAACCAAACATTGTTGATATCTTGAAAGCCAAATATCAGTTTCACAAATCTCACTAAACTCTTTTGCTGCTTAGTTTGTCAGATTCGGATATGTGCACACTAGGTCTGATGTAACTATCTTTTTGCTAACGTCGCCTTCTTTTAAGTAACTAAATATGTTGGTTGTCTTTGTATTTTATGCATTGCACGCCACTCACCCATGATTAACTTAGTTTTTCGTCTTTTTTTCCAAGAGCTTTCGTTCTGGCTTGCAAGTATTATTAAAGTTAGTTGCATTTTCTTTACAGGACGTTTGCAGTCAACACCAGCACGTTTTGCTGTTGTTGATGTCTTGGCAAATTTACGTTCAGTAGTTTGCCATTGCTTTCTAAACGACCGTAACCCATACCATATCGTTAAAAAACTAGCTCAACGAGGTCTACTGCCAAATCGTGCACAGCTGTGTTTCGAACGCGTGTATACGGGATTACGAACCGCGTCCGTAAGATCTTCGCCACGGAGGACGGCGCAAGTATTGTACAGAATGAGTTAACGGCCCGCGCTCGTCATTTTGTCAGTTATCCTGCCCGCCGTGAAAATAGTTTGGTGATGCCTGTCTTAGATGAACGTAAATCAATAGACTTGAATATATTTCTCACGCTTTGCTTCAAACGATTCTATATCCCGCCGACTGAAGTAAATTATTCACACGCCTAATTGGCTTGACATAGACGCAATATAGAAACCCTGTCATCTCATTTCTCTACAAAAGGAAATAAATAGTGTGGGCAGTTGTTGTATTTTTATTTGCAAGCAAAACTGAGCCAATGCTGTATCAAGTACACGTTTGCCCTTTTTTTGTGTGTCTAGAGCAGGCACCGGCAATTTACGACACACGAGCCAATTGTGGCACATGGCAGGAGTTTTTTTTTTAATGGCATGCTGAGAGAACTGAGAGATCTCATTAAACAAAATGCATTTAAAAAACTTTTTTCACACATGGAGAACATGCCTGACACCCACACTTGTGAACTGCAGACAATTGACAGCAAAGTTAACTAAACCACACCACGTAAACAATGTCCACGACACTGCGCAAGCTAAATAAGGCAATAATAAAACTTCTTACTCTTACCATTGATTTGTTAGACTATGGTTTGCTGGTTGCTTGTAAGTCGGCTGGATGTACCTTACAACGACGACACGTGGTATTGGGGGTATGTTATCCCTGAACTGGGCTGGCTTTTATTAGAGTGAAACCGGTGTAGGTATATTTCTCCAACCTCGTGCTTTTATTAGAGTGAGACCGGTGTAGGTATACTTCTACAACATCGTGCTTTTATTAAAGTGAGACCGGTGTAGGTATATTTCTCCAACCTCGTGCTTTTATTAGAGTGAAACCGGTGTAGGTATATTTCTCCAACCTCGTGCTTTTATTAAAGTGAGACCGGTGTAGGTATATTTCTCCAACCTCGTGCTTTTATTAGAGTGAAACCGGTGTAGGTATATTTCTCCAACCTCGTGCTTTTATTAGAGTGAGACCGGTGTAGGTATACTTCTACAACCTCGTGCTTTTATTAAAGTGAGACCGGTGTAGGTATATTTCTCCAACCTCGTGCTTTTATTAGAGTGAGACCGGTGTAAGTATATTTCTCCAACCTCGTGCTTATTATTATGAGACCGGTGTAGGTATTTCTCTCCAAACTTGTGCTTTTATTAGAGAGAGACAATCGATCAATCAATCATGTGCCATGCCGGAAAGCTATGGCGGTCATGACTCACCATTTCACTCAATCACCAGAGTCGTGGATCAGCTCAGTGTTCCTGTCTCGACAATGCCATGTGGCCAAGCCATCCAGGTATTTACTTCTCGGTCTTCCCCTTGGTCTGTTGCCTTCGATCTTGCCAATTGTCACCAAGTTCTCCAATTCGTTTCTTCTCATGACATGTCCAAAGCATTTTGACTGTCTACGTCTAATTTCTCTAATCAATTTACGATTTTCATTTGTCTCCTGTAGTACTTTGTCATTGGTTTTTCTGTCTGTCCATGGTATTCTTTGCATTCTCCTCAGAAACCACATTTCTGCAGCCATTAGATGTTTTTCAGTTTGACAGTTCATTGTCCAAGTTTCACATCCATACAAAAGAACAGGCTCTATGAAGTACCTCAACACTCTTTTTCTCGTTGCAATTGGCATCTTTTTATTGGTCAGTATGTTTTTCATCTTGCTAAAGGCTACTTTCGCCATGGCGATTCTTGTTCTAATCTCTCCAATGCATCTCCCATCAGATGTTATTACTGTTCCGAGATAATTGTACCGATTAACTTGTTGAAGAGTATTCCCATTTACTTGTATATTACATTGTGGTATTTTTCTCTTCCTAGTGACGACCATAATCTGTGTCTTTTTACAATTTAATTCTAACCCCAGTTGTTCACTGTGTGCAATAACCGCATCTACTAATTGTTGCAGATCCTGCTCATTGTCTGCAATCAATACTGTGTCATCTGCATAGAGTGAGACCGGTGTAGGTATATTTCTCCAACCTCGTGCTTTTGTTAGAGTGAGACCGGTGTAGGTAATTTTCTCCAACCCCGTGCTTTTATTAGAGTGAGACCGGTGTAGGTATATTTCTCCAGCCTCCTGCTGAAGTACCATCTCCAAAAGGATTGTATTGCAGAAATCTTGTTCCCTCTGCAAGCTCAGAAATAAGCGGCGGTAGAAGGCTGGTACTGAAACTTCACAACTGCGGAGAGGTATATGAGGATATAGCTAGGTCATGATTTGTGGGTTCCTTTGCAAACTCCGTCAAATGGCAGCATCTCCTGTGAATCTTTTTCTTGTAGTCCTTGCCGTGTGACTTTGGTGATCAAGTCTTTCCACAGCCCTCTGTCTCGTATGCTGCCAATAATTTCTGATAATGATGTCATATCAAACTGTCCATCATCTTCTCTCTTGGTTTTCCCTTGTCTCTCGTCCCATCCAACTCTCCCATTGTGACTATAACTTCAGATTTCCCTTTCTCATGATATTTCGTAAAGATGTGGACTGTCCTCTTCTGATGCGAGTAAACGGTTCTCTTTGTGCGTTAACTTCTTTCTAGGTATGTTCATTGTTCTTCTACCCGTCCATGGTCTTATCATTATTATTCTTTAAAATCACATCTCCACGAACCCTACATAATTTCTCGCTAGTCTGCCAATTGTCCATAATTCGCTTCCATACATAAGGATTGCTTCGATAGAGCTCTTAAAAATGATTTTTCGGACTTCCATTGACAAAGATAAATTGCAGAGAATATTATCATCATCTTGTGAAATGCTGCATTTTTGGGGGGTGTTCTACATTTAACAACGAGTAGATAAGATTAATATATCAATAAGTACTAAGGACAGTGCGATGGAGGGCTGATTATTGGTGCTTCCATCGACACAGCCCTGAAATCCTCATATGGAATTACAGGAGGGGATGGTACACATACACTTAGTTACACAAACATACACGCATAACGCGTGTGACTGTATTTTATGAAGTAATTAGCAAATTAAATTAAACAATGATTTTAAATGTATTATAAAACTGGGTTATACGAATACATCTGCAGTAAATATGCCTCATATTTCTTTTATTACTTTACCCATCGATTATTACTTTACAACTGGATTTTTGTCTGAATGAGATCTTTCCAGCTGACGTTTATTTATTTTTACATAAACATCTTAATCCTTAATCCTCTTTTGACGTTAAGTTTATATAATTAGATTTGTAATACTCTGTTTATTATATTTACTTTTTGACTTGACACATACTTAAGTTACATACTTTTTAAATTGCCTTTCAAAATTACTGTATGTCTGAATTTACCAGCCTTTGTTGAAAATATAACATGATTCTTCAGTTAGCTCCCTGTAATCTCCAACGATTTGCGTCTGTCCATGTTTGTAAGCCACACAATGGGTCTGGCAATGGTTTTACTTGGCCTCAGTTAAGCAGTTCCCAATCTATATTCCCGTGACCGCGTTCTAGAGTGACTAAACGTCTCGTGATAAATCGAAATTTCAGTTCATAAGAAAAACAGCAAAATTGTTATTTATGCCTCTAAATATATTTGTCATGTCAAATCGCATACAACAAGAAAATAACCTAGGTATTTATTAAAACACAGAGGCAACAAGCAGTATAATGCACGATTCCTTGCATGGAAAATGTCGCTGCATCATGTGAGTGAGGCATTTATTACTGACCGTATCACCAATGCATGTACAGGTAGGGCCCACTATACGTCACTTCAGTATATGTCGTTTCGCTATAACGTCGTTGTCAGATAGGGGACTAACTTCACTTTACGTCGCTACGTTTCGCCATAACGTCGTTTTGAGGCTGGCGATCGGGCTGTTGATATCGGTAAAGTCCAAGGTTTACCTCCAACGACGGTAAGGACAATTCATGCAGGTGCTGACAAAATCAAAGTGGGTGCTAAAAACGTAACCCCTTTGAGTGCTTCCAAGATCACATGTACCAGAAGTATTCTTATGGAGAACATGGAAGCACAACTGGCCGTCTGGATTGAAGACCAGAACTAACGGAATATGCCTGTGAGCAAGATGGTTATCCAAGAGAAAGCAGTCTCTCTAAGAAGATCTAGCTAAGAAAGCGGTTGAGAGCAGTACTAGTAGTGCCGATGATAGTTTTAGAGCGAGTCGTTGTTGGTTTAAGGTCTCTAAGAAGCGTTCACACCTGCACAACATTCAGACAACAGGTGAAGCGGCGAGTGCTGATACTGAGGAGGGTGGTTACTGTGCAGCAGACATTGGACACATTTTATTGTTCAAGCAAAGAAGAGCCAGGAAAAGAGGCAGGAAGGGGTTACAGTTTCATCCTCAGATGAAGAGGCAGAATTTAATGCCTCTACGTCCCAATAACTCTACAACTCGTCCTCCAACCCACCTCTATTTAGCCAATAAATATCAACAACCATCAAAATAAACATTACTGTGGTACACAATACATTATATTTCATTTAATTCTATGGGAAATAGTGTTTCGCTATACGTCGTTTCACTTAACGTCGCGTTTTCCAAGAACGTAACCCCGACGTTAACCGGGGCCCTACCTGTACACTGGTTGTGTGATCTCAACATAGATAATCAGACGGAGAATCCTCTCAGTTAACACAAGAGATAATCATGCTTTCCCGATATGATAATGACGCGGTAACGATGGCAAAGACAGTCTATGAGAAAGAAGAAAGTAAAGGACGAAGTAACGGCGACAAAGAATTGAAGGAGATGGTAAAGAATGAGGACGCAGTAATGGCAACAGCAACGAAGGAGAAGATATAGAAGGAAAACACAGTAACGGCGACTAAGACTAAGGAGAAGATATAGAAGAAAAACGCAGTAACAGTGACAACGAGGGATACGATCAAGAAGAAAGACGCTGTAAAGGCAACAACAACGAAGAACAAAGAAAACAGAAACAACGCAGTAGCAGGCCAAACAACGAATAAGTACGTTAAGGAAAAGGACATAGTAAAGATGGCAAGGATATTTTTTTTTTAAAATTCGCATATACTTTACAGGACATCGCTGTCAACATCAGCATCTTTCAGCTGTCTGTTGATTTCTTGGCAAGATTACGCTCAGTAGTTTGCCATTGCTTTCTGAGCGGCCGGCTCAGTTATCACGCAAGTCACCAGCGGGGATAGAACCGCTCCCAGTTCTCGCCCGCTACGAGACTCTGCGTGATAAACGGGATTACGGAGAAAGTATTATAACCCCTCGGCCAGAGAGACCGGCTGGCAAGGAGATACTGAACAGAAATTACGCAGTAACCAGTGTTTTTTTTTTTTTTTTTTTTTTTAAAGACGAATCTGTTTACCCACAGGACATTGACTTTAATTTTCAGTCTCGACTTTGATTTGACTGAAGACTGTATTATTTGTTGTGTATGTTTTTATTATACTTAAGACATTGACCTTCTCTTTAAAAGTTGTGACATCCGTTATCTGCTAGCTGTTCTACATAATTACCTACCCAAGCATAGATTCGCCCTTTTGATGTTTTTAATCATTATTATTCGAAAACAATCTAATTAGTTCTTTATGTTATTTTCTAAAACATTGACTTCCGCTTTTGGTTTTGAAAATTTGTGTGAGAACATTATAGCCACATATGTTCAATATGTAAGACATACGTCAAAGGCACAATTCAACACGTCAAGCTGAATTATGTAAACCCTGTAATTAGTTGTCTTGAAACAAAACTCTCTTGTGTCAAAATTCAGATGCATGTACAGCCGCTGGCAAGCGATGGAATGAGTGATGGAATGAGGAGCGGCTGGCCGAGTGGCTAGGACGCCGGACTCCCATTCGGGAGACCCGGGTTCGATCCCTCGGTAAGGTGTGGGATTTTTTTCTGTCGGGGGCAAAAAGAAAATTATAACCTGCACAGTTCGCGGTGACTGCACTAGCCAGGCGGCCTTAATTCCTTAGACTCAAAGACCCCTCTGCCATACACCGCAAGGTACTATGTTGGCAGTAAATGACAGTATAGTCGCTTGTCTGTATGTTTTCTATCATGTCGTAAATTACTTATCAAGTAGATCATGTTTCCTGTCAAGATTAATGCTCTATGGTAAAAGTGTCCCGAAAGAAATACTGAGATCATCATCATCATCATCAGGTGCCCTGCCAGCTGGTGTAGGCGTTCATGGCTCTCCATAGATCTCGGTCTTTGGTGTTCTGGATCAACTCTGCTGATGTTATTCCTCCATGCCACTGTCTCAATCCATCAAGCATCATTTTTCTTGGTCTGCCTCTGCCTCTCTTCCCCTCGATCTTTCCAGTTGTCACGATGTTCTCCAATGCCTCTCTTCTCATCACATGACCGAAAAAAGATGTTTGTCTCTTTCTTATTATTGTATATAATGTTATAGTTTAATTAGCCTGTCTCAGGCAGTCGTTGTTAAATATTCTCGTAGTCCAAGGAATTCGCAACATTCGTATCAGGAACCACGTCTCTGTTGTTTCTAATTTCTTCTTAATTTGTTAATTTTCATTCCAAGATTCACTGCCATACAGCAAAACTGGTTCTATATAGCATTCCAGAACTCTCTTTCTTTCATTCAGTGACAGTGACTTATTGCATAAGATACTCTTCATTTTCTGAAATGCTGCTTTTGCTTGCCCTATTGACCCTATTCTGCCCTTAATATCTGTTATACATCTTCCATCTGATGTTATAAATGACCCTAGGTATTTAAAATTATCCACTTGGTTAAGAATTTTTCCTTCTATTTCAATGTCACATTTTGGTTTCCACATTTTATTTGATATCACTATTCTTACTGTATACTTGATATTCAAGGAGAGTCCATTCCTTGCACTCTCTGTTACTACAATGTCCAGCAATTGTTGTAGGTCTGTTGAATTATCTGCCACCAATACTGTGTCATCTGCATAGCGTATATTATTAATATTATAACCTCCAACTAGTATTCCTGGCAATACTGAGATATATTATAAAAATAGAGAATATATGTCGCTTTCTGAAAACAAATCATCATCGTAATCATAATCATCATCATCAAGTGCTCTGCCAACTGCATTCATGCATCTCCTTAGATAGTGGTCCCTGGTGTTATGGATCATTTCTATTGCTGATATTCCTTTGCAGTCCATCCAGCATCATTCCTCTGTCTGTCCCTGCCTCTTCTACCGCTGAACGTTCCGTCGTTACGATATTTTCCAATGCCTCTCTTTTCACTAGATCAGTGTGTCGAAATCATGGATACTTAAATATATGGCATGTTAAATGTGAAACAGTAAATACACCCAAGAAAAGGGATTAAAAGGAGTCAGACATTTAATTTAAGTTCCAGTGTGAAAATTATAGAGGATTATCACTACTGTCCATAAGCTATAAGATACTATCCGCAGTATTAATAAATAGACTAAAACCATATTCATAATACATATTAGATGACTACCAGGTGGGTTTTAGACAAAACAGATCAACAATAGATCACATATTTATCTTACGACAATGTGAGGTTTATTTCTAGGGGTTACATCTGTTAGAATGTAACACCCACTTAAGAGGAATTTAATTGTCTGAGGAATATTATCAGGGCAAGCCCAAAGGGGATGGGTTCCTATCCTCTATCAAGATCACCTTCTGGAAGCTAAATTTTATTGGCTCGTGCCCCCACGTGAAGATACTAAAGATGTTTTGTATCCACACGAATTAATGAAGAAAAAATATATAGATATAAGTTTAAGCTTCTTGGAAAGGTGTGGAGACCACGGACTGTTGCCACTATCCCAAAATTGGATGCCCTTTTCTATCACTGGGAAAAAGGTGCTAGTGTGCAGGTGTCCGCCCTCATATGGTCTAAATTAATATGGTCACATATGATTTATAATACACAAGTATTTGATAAACCAGACCAACAATATCATGACAAACCATTCACAGTATAAACAAGACATACAGTGACATCACATAATATTTGTGTTTACAAACAATATGTAAGAATCAATCAACAAATGGTCTGGTAACATAAAGTGTAATAAATCAAAAAAATATGACAACCAAATATATTCTTCACATTGATTACATCTCTGGAGAAAACATTGTCAGGTTCACATGGAATATCAGCTGAGGTAACTGCATAATTGTGGAAACACAAATAGTGAAATCATCCAACATCATTACAATATCATAATGTATAACAAAGTACTACCAAAAGTAAATAAAAAAAGGATATTCATATATTTGATGCAGTTGATATCTGCCGGTAGGTACTTCGGTGGGTTTAAGATTCACATGGATGCAGGTCTCTTCCGGGGAACCAGTTTTCTCTCAAGGGGTCATCATCAAAGTGAGTGAGGAATGGTAAGGTCTTCAATTCGGATCTAACATCAGGAATTCTCACTGGGTTCATGGGTTACATGGGTGAGATCTTGGTAGGATGGGGGTGGTGGATGATGCAAGGAAATGGGCTGTACTATTTGGGCTGGCAAAAGATGGACATGACATACAAGTTTACCGCCCTCAGCAACCAAGACCGCATCTTCACAACCGCAGGCTTTCGGTTAAGCGCCCCATCTGATGGTCCAAACAAAATACAACTTCATAAGCATTTGCCTACAATTTACATATCAGTAAATCATAAAACCTGTCATGAACCAATAAAACAAAATAACAAAATAAAGACCAAAAAAAAAAAAAGAATAAGACAAGAGAGGGAAGCATGTGTCTCCTCAATAGTGAGAGCACATCCCTCTTATCTGTATAGATGGCATTCAATCCATCATATCATGCTGTATGGTCCTGATGGGATCAACTCTGGGTGCAACCAGGACAAATAAAAATATAATAGTCATAACTTTAAGACCAGGGAGTCTGATTGTGATCAGGTCATCTGGCTATTTTAAATTAAGTTGATTCAAAGTCATCAGGATGTAACAGACATGTTTGTAAAGAAGTTATCTTGTGGTAGAGGCATGATGTGATTAAGATCAAGGTATATTGTGATGAAAGTGGGTTGAACTAGATGTATACTATGGTAGATGCATGGGAAAGGTGCATGTAGTGACACTTCCTAGTAAGCCAGAGATAGGTTGAGACTGTTGCTTGATAAGACAGGGTGTGTTGAGATGGATGTAAGTTGAGTTAAGGGTCAACCTTATAAAATCATCATCATCACTGTCATCATCAGGTGCCTGTAAATAAGCTCATACTATTTTCTCTGGGTTCAGCTTAGATCTCCAATGCCTATCACCATCATCATCATCCTCAAGTGTTGAGAGTTAATTGTCCACCATATAATCTCATCAACATCATCATCATCATGTATTGATATAACTGCCTTTATACGCGTTATGTATTTAGCATACGGACTGGTTTAGACAAAACAAGTATGGTCATTCCCCGCGGTCTCTTCTAAACAAAGGGCTGCAGGATGACCTTGTTAAACCACCCAAGATTTCAGGTTATCTCATGCACACAGACAGAAATGGGCTGTTTTCCAATCATATTTCAGAACATAAATGGCATGCCCTTGACCGTAAGAACCACCTAATCATCATATGACTACGTAAGGTTGTCGGTGTGTGCAACGTCCGGCTAACATTTGGGTATATGGTGCAACTCTTATTAATGAGCATTTATTCTAAGAACAAACATGACAATTTCACAAAACATATTCAGGGGAAAAATGTGAATAAAAGAATAACAAGATATATATATATGTGAGTCAGTGTAAATGGTTTTAAAGAGATAGACTCTTAATCTACATTTCCTCTGTGAAAGCATCAATGTTCAGCAAGTACATTTGAAAAGCACATTATTCATATATTGAGAAAAGTAAATATATACATTGTAAAAGAATAGAAGGGAATCTTCTTCCTTGGCATATTGTCACAAAATATACAGAAATCTTCTTTTAGTCGCATATGTAACCGACTATAAAGAGATATAGTGATATACTTTAGTAGCACGTGTTAACAAAATAGAAATATTCTTTTGCCACGCATGGCAACAGAATGAAACACCAATACTCTTTAGCCACATGTGAAAGAGTATAAAGAAATATTACTTTAGCCGCATATCGTGAAAGAATTCAGAAATATTCTTTACTAGTAGATTGCCACAAAATGTAAGGAAATATTCTTTAGTAGTCAATGACAACAGAGTGTCTAGCTGAAGTTTCTACTAACAAGTGCAGTAAACAGAAACATGGCGCTTGTTTTCAATCCCACAAGAACACAAAGTTAGACTATGATCATTTGTAAACATTTTAAACAGTACATCAGTATTATAATAATTATAACCATTGTATTACCTTACTTTAAGAATTGGTTGGTCACACAATGAAGTTTGGCCTGCTTTGAGGGACCCAGAACACCTGCTAGGCTTGCACACAACATGTGAACTCACAATCTAAAGAGAGAGTAATCATTTCCTGTCCCCGCCACCATTGCGACTACCGCTCTACCGCTCGCTGTTTCCGGTTGTAGGCGATGTGGGTGTATGGAGTTCCGTTTTGGTCAGAACTATGAAGTCGAAGGCTGTGAGTTGGCTGGGAATATCTCACAAGGCTCCCATCCAAAGACAGTTCTTAGCGAGAACTGGTAGAACAGACACTCACGGGTTTCCGACTCCTCTTCTGATGCTCCCTTTCTCCCAGGTTTGGTACTGTCTCCTCCTCCAATGATTCATCCGGAACAGGATGTCGACTCAAGAAGTCTGCTCCCACATTAAGTTTCCCAGGTACATACTCAATTTGGAAAGAATATGGCTGTAAGAGCAATGACCATCTCATGAGCCTTGCATTCAAATTCCTTGAGGCTGCCAAGAACATTAAGGGTTGATGATCACATTGTACTACAAAATGTTTTCCGTACAAATACGCCTGAAATTTCTCCACTGCCCATACCAGAGCGAGGCACTCCCTTTCGATGACCGCATAGTTCTTCTGAGCTGCATTCAGCTTCCTACTTGCATAGGCCACTGGAAAGAGTTCTGATTGGTCATCTTTCTTCTGAAGCAGGGTCGCACCAACTCCGATGTTGCTCGCATCTGTTCGAAGCGTGAAGGTACGGTTGAGATCTGGCAACTGAAGAACTGGTTTATCAGTCAATGCTTTCTTGAGAGCTGTATAAGCCGCTTCACATTCAGCTGACCATTTGACTATCTCTGGGTTTCCTTTCCTAGTAAGATCAGTTAAAGGAGCCGTCAGAGAGTTACAGTCCTTGATGTATCTTTGGTAGAATCCACACAAGGATACGAATGATCTAACATCCTTCTTGGTTCTTGGGCGTGGTGCCTTCTGGAGTTTCTCATCATTGCCTTCATGTGGAGTCATGAATCCTTGAGAAATCTTATGACCAAGAAAATCCAACTGTTTGAATCCTATCTGACACTTCTTTGGCCTTGCTGTCAATCCAGTTTCTTTTAAGCGTTTGAATAGAAGATGCAGAGCTTCTACGTGTTGATCAAACGTCTCAGTTGCTATTAAAATGTCATCCATGAAATTGCTAATTGCAGGATGATGTAATGGTTCAAGTAACTTCCTCATCATTCGTGTAAAAACACTGATCGCGTTACTTAATCCAAAAGGAAGAACATTATACTCATAGTGCCCATCAGGGACGCTGAAAGCTAACCATGGTCTAACTTCCTGTTTCACTGGAATCTGATAATAGCCCTTACTGAGATCTACTTTAGTGAAGTATTGGGCTGAGCTGAGACGGGTGAAGAGTTGGTTCTGATCCGGTAGTGGTTCAGCTTGAAACTCAGTCATAGCATTGAGCTGTCGATAGTCGATGCACAATCTATGTTCGCCACTTGGTTTTCTCAGTAACACCACACTTGCACTGTAAGGGGACTCAGATGGTGAAATGATTCCAGCCGAGAGCATTTGCTGTATTTCTTCCTTCAAAATGGGTTGTTTGGCATAAGGAACGGGATATGTTTTAGCACGCACAGGAGTAGGGTCTATTAGCTTCATGTCAAACTCTACTAGATTTGTAAGCCCGGGATTGTCCGTAAGTACATCTGCATGTGTAGCCAAAAGATCCTGGATCTGCTTCTGCTGATCTGGTTTTAATGTAGGACTAATATCCACATCTTGAAAAGTTTCTTTTGCTTGCAGAGGGTATTCTACTCCCATAGTGTTCCCATGTTCCACTTCTGTAGCCACTGCCAATGCCATCAGATGCGCTGTGTCGGTGGTAGAGGGCCTTTCATTATATTTCCTTAAGAGGTTTATATGATAAACTTTCAACTTCCCTCTGATGGAAATTTTGTAATTAGTACGAGAAATCTTCTCAGTCACTACATATGGTCCTTTCCATCCGATTTGCAGCTTGTTCTGACTTGTAGGAAGTAGTAATAGCACTTTCTCTCCCACCTCCAATTCTCTATCCTTTGCCTTTCTGTTGAAGTAGCCTGCCATTTTACGCTTAGATTGTTGTAGGTTGACAGACGCTAATCGCCATCCATGTTGTAGGCGGTTTTTCAACTCAGCAACATAAGAAGAGGCAGTCACCACTGTCTCGTCTACTTGATCCTCAGTCCATGTTCTAAGTAAAGCTTCGAGGGGTCCCTTAATTGGACGTCCAAACAACAAAGTTGCTGGAGCCATCCCAGTTGAGTGATGAGGTACTTCCCTATATGCAAATAAAGCTGCAGGTATGTACAAATCCCAATCCTCTGGTTTTTCCTGGGCAAGTTTCCTCAGGATAGTAAGAAGGGTGCCGTTCCAGCGTTCCACAGTTCCATTCCCAGCCGCGTGATATGGACTTATGCAGATCTGTCTGGATTGAAACAGCCTAAAAACTTCTTCCATCAGCTTACTTTTGAACTTTGATCCATTATCAGTTAGGATCCTAATAGGAAATCCTAATCTGGTAAATATTCCAAGCAAGGCTTCCGCTACATGCTTCGAATCGCTTGAAGAAATTGGCACAGCTTCCGCCCACATGGAGCATGTGTCAACAAGTGTAAGAATAAATCGGTTCTTTCTCTTCGTCAGGTTGAGAGGTCCGACTATATCAATTGCCACTTTTTCGAATGGGGTACCGGATACAGGCATTTCTCTGAGTGTAACTGGGGCTGTCCAGTGTTTAAGAGCAACCTTCTGGCATTGCGGACAGGATTTTACAAAACGTTCTATGTCGGTTTGCATTCCAGGCCAGTAATAATGAGCTGAGATACGTTGTATGGACGCGTTAATTCCCATGTGCCCAGAAAAAGGTTGACTGTGTCCCATACCCAAAATTTGAGCTCTGTAAGCAGAAGGAACAACTAACTGGGCATGTTCCTGTCCTCCTGTTCCTGCCCTACGGTGAAGTAATCCATTCTTCATATACATCTCACCTTTGAGTGGGGGTGAGTGAGCTCTAGGCAGTTTGTTGAAACAAGGCGCCAAAGTGCTATCCGCTGCCTGGGCCTTCTTCAAATCCTCTGGGTGAGGATTATTTGGTATCGACTCTTCTGGAGCTGTTCTAGCTTGAAGTCTCGTTGTCATGGTTGAGACAATTCAAGGCTTTACTGGATCTCCTAAAAATAGATATCGACAACCAAGAATGACGGGGTATATGGGTTCTGAAAAGACTGCCGCCTTGATTTCCCCCTTCACGTATCGTGAGTTGATGCTCACTTTTGCTACTGGAAATGACATTGGGGCTATGTTTTTCAAGGGTCCCTGTAGTTCGACTGTTTTCTCGGTTACCTGATCAGGGCTAACCAAAGAGGAAGATACAATCGCGTCAAATTGCAGTCCCGTATCGTAGAGACACATGACTGAAACTCCGTTGAGTTCAACGGATTCAACAACCGGAATTCTGGAATAAGTGTCTTCGTGGTTTTCCAAAGAAGTTCCACCAGTGCTCACCTTCTTATGTTCCGGTTCTGTCAAACAAGCTGCAGTTTTAGGAGTAGTTTCCCACTTACACGCTTTCGTATGGTGTCCGGTAGTCCTACATTTTAGGCAATATGCTTTTCCCTCCTTCTGAGCCTGTTGAACTAAAGGTTGGACGGTGTTTTTCGCCTTGTTGTTTTTCTGGTTGGAGTGATTCTCAATTTTCTCCTTCTGCTTTTGAGATTTTTCCGGATGAGAAGAACTGGTCGTCCGACGAGTTGCTCCTACCTCCTTCTGAGATTTCTCAAATCTCTCAGCTAGGATGATAATTTCTTCTAGTCTTTCTGCCCCATTTTGTGTTAGAAAAGCCTTCATTTCTGTTGACATTTTCTCTTTAAGTTGGTCAATAATAATCATCTCCCTCAGGCCTATGTAACTCTCATCAAACTTTCCTAATGAACACCACTTATTTACATAAGTTTTCATTCTCTCCACTAATTGTGCAAAGCTCTCCCCAGGTTCTTTCTTCGTAGCCTTGAACTTATTCTTATAGGTGTCACCGTCAACTTCAAAACGGGCTAGCAATGCTGTTTTGAGGGCATTATAGTTGCGCTGTTCCTCCTGCGTCAATCTGGAGAACACTTCATATGCGTTGCGCCTCAAACCTTGGGATAATTTCACTGCCCATCTAGTCTCCTCCAACCCACAGGTGTAACACATCTGTTCAAATCTATCAAGATATGCTTCCAACTGATCTGTGTGTTCATTGAAGGGTTCAAGCGGGAATGACATTGCTCCAGTCTGTTGGTGAGTCACATCCAAATGAACATCTGTCGCTGGACTAGTTTGAGATGTAGACAGGGCAGTACTAACTCCCGTCTCCATTCGCAGAATTTCCTGCTCATGTTCCATCCTTTTTAATTCCAGGACATGTTGATATTCCTTTTCTCTACTCTCCCTCTCAGCCTGAAGTTTTCTCTCTTCTAAAAGAAGAGCATGTTGACGGTCTTTGTCCCCATTCTCTATTTCAGCCTGTAATCTCTCATGTTTCTCTATCTCATCTGAAACATATTTTGCCAACTCATTACCTGCCAGACTGCACAATTTGCCAGTCTCCATATGCTGGTTACGCAACTTGGCTAATTCAGCCATTCTTACCTACTCTTCAATATCTGGAAAAATCTGGGTGTTCTGGGGCCTTGATCAAGCTCAACCTCAGTGATCCCTTTTAGAAGATATAAAAATAGCATGCAAAAATGGGTTAGCAACACAATGTCACTAATTAATTTAACCAGTGCGCACCATATGCTCAGGTAATAATGGGAACTTATTCACTAAGAAGTTACACTCCTAAACTCTTTAGCCCTACCGGACCTAATAAGAGTAAATACCACACTCCCCCCTTCCTGTATCAAGATCCACCACTTGTAATGAGATTTCCCTGTGTTAGAATCTTCCTGACTGAAGTCTTACTTGTGTTTGGGCTGCTAGGGGTTTAAATGTCCCTCTATAAGGATCCACACTAGTGAGGAGATTATAATTAATTCATTCCAGGACGAGCAAGTCCCACTTGTGAGGTTTATTTCTAGGGGTTACATCTGTTAGAATGTAACACCCACTTAAGAGGAATTTAATTGTCTGAGGAATATTATCAGGGTAAGCCCAAAGGGGATGGGTTCCTATCCTCTATCAAGATCACCTTCTGGAAGCTAAATTTTATTGGCTCGTGCCCCCACGTGAAGATACTAAAGATGTTTTGTATCCACACGAATTAATGAAGAAAAAATATATAGATATAAGTTTAAGCTTCTTGGAAAGGTGTGGAGACCACGGACTGTTGCCACTATCCCAAAATTGGATGCCCTTTTCTATCACTGGGAAAAAGGTGCTAGTGTGCAGGTGTCCGCCCTCATATGGTCTAAATTAATATGGTCACATATGATTTATAATACACAAGTATTTGATAAACCAGACCAACAATATCATGACAAACCATTCACAGTATAAACAAGACATACAGTGACATCACATAATATTTGTGTTTACAAACAATATGTAAGAATCAATCAACAAATGGTCTGGTAACATAAAGTGTAATAAATCAAAAAAATATGACAACCAAATATATTCTTCACATTGATTACATCTCTGGAGAAAACATTGTCAGGTTCACATGGAATATCAGCTGAGGTAACTGCATAATTGTGGAAACACAAATAGTGAAATCATCCAACATCATTACAATATCATAATGTATAACAAAGTACTACCAAAAGTAAATAAAAAAAGGATATTCATATATTTGATGCAGTTGATATCTGCCGGTAGGTACTTCGGTGGGTTTAAGATTCACATGGATGCAGGTCTCTTCCGGGGAACCAGTTTTCTCTCAAGGGGTCATCATCAAAGTGAGTGAGGAATGGTAAGATCTTCAATTTGGATCTAACATCAGGAATTCTCACTGGGTTCATGGGTTACATGGGTGAGATCTTGGTAGGATGGGGGTGGTGGATGATGCAAGGAAATGGGCTGTACTATTTGGGATGGCAAAAGATGGACATGACATACAAGTTTACCGCCCTCAGCAACCAAGACCGCATCTTCACAACCGCAGGCTTTCGGTTAAGCGCCCCATCTGATGGTCCAAACAAAATACAACTTCATAAGCATTTGCCTACAATTTACATATCAGTAAATCATAAAACCTGTCATGAACCAATAAAACAAAATAACAAAATAAAGACCAAAAAAAAAAAGAATAAGACAAGAGAGGGAAGCATGTGTCTCCTCAATAGTGAGAGCACATCCCTCTTATCTGTATAGATGGCATTCAATCCATCATATCATGCTGTATGGTCCTGATGGGATCAACTCTGGGTGCAACCAGGACAAATAAAAATATAATAGTCATAACTTTAAGACCAGGGAGTCTGATTGTGATCAGGTCATCTGGTTATTTTAAATTAAGTTGATTCAAAGTCATCAGGATGTAACAGACATGTTTGTAAAGAAGTTATCTTGTGGTAGAGGCATGATGTGATTAAGATCAAGGTATATTGTGATGAAAGTGGGTTGAACTAGATGTATACTATGGTAGATGCATGGGAAAGGTGCATGTAGTGACACTTCCTAGTAAGCCAGAGATAGATTGAGACTGTTGCTTGATAAGACAGGGTGTGTTGAGATGGATGTAAGTTGAGTTAAGGGTCAACCTTATAAAATCATCATCATCACTGTCATCATCAGGTGCCTGTAAATAAGCTCATACTATTTTCTCTGGGTTCAGCTTAGATCTCCAATGCCTATCACCATCATCATCATCCTCAAGTGTTGAGAGTTAATTGTCCACCATATAATCTCATCAACATCATCATCATCATGTATTGATATAACTGCCTTTATACGCGTTATGTATTTAGCATACGGACTGGTTTAGACAAAACAAGTATGGTCATTCCCCGCGGTCTCTTCTAAACAAAGGGCTGCAGGATGACCTTGTTAAACCACCCAAGATTTCAGGTTATCTCATGCACACAGACAGAAATGGGCTGTTTTCCAATCATATTTCAGAACATAAATGGCATGCCCTTGACCGTAAGAACCACCTAATCATCATATGACTACGTAAGGTTGTCGGTGTGTGCAACGTCCGGCTAACATTTGGGTATATGGTGCAACTCTTATTAATGAGCATTTATTCTAAGAACAAACATGACAATTTCACAAAACATATTCAGGGGAAAAATGTGAATAAAAGAATAACAAGATATATATATATGTGAGTCAGTGTAAATGGTTTTAAAGAGATAGACTCTTAATCTACATTTCCTCTGTGAAAGCATCAATGTTCAGCAAGTACATTTGAAAAGCACATTATTCATATATTGAGAAAAGTAAATATATACATTGTAAAAGAATAGAAGGGAATCTTCTTCCTTGGCATATTGTCACAAAATATACAGAAATCTTCTTTTAGTCGCATATGTAACCGACTATAAAGAGATATAGTGATATACTTTAGTAGCACGTGTTAACAAAATAGAAATATTCTTTTGCCACGCATGGCAACAGAATGAAACACCAATACTCTTTAGCCACATGTGAAAGAGTATAAAGAAATATTACTTTAGCCGCATATCGTGAAAGAATTCAGAAATATTCTTTACTAGTAGATTGCCACAAAATGTAAGGAAATATTCTTTAGTAGTCAATGACAACAGAGTGTCTAGCTGAAGTTTCTACTAACAAGTGCAGTAAACAGAAACATGGAGCTTGTTTTCAATCCCACAAGAACACAAAGTTAGACTATGATCATTTGTAAACATTTTAAACAGTACATCAGTATTATAATAATTATAACCATTGTATTACCTTACTTTAAGAATTGGTTGGTCACACAATGAAGTTTGGCCTGCTTTGAGGGACCCAGAACACCTGCTAGGCAGGGGCTCATAAGGGAAGCAAAGAATAGCAACACTGTAGCCTACCACGCATGTCGTAAGAGGCGACTAAGGAGGCTTGATGGTTCCGTCGCCCTGCTACTGAGTGAGTGCGTGGCGCGACACTGTGAGCTGTGAGTTTCGTGTGAAATGCTTTTGAATCTGCCCGAGGTTTTTTGGAACGTGACTGCATGTTCGGAGCGATGGCAGATGGCTATGTCCCAGAGTTGACCGGTTTTTGCCTTATGCAGAAATGCGTGGCTGCTGGGCTTCTGGTTGACTGCCACTACCATCGACGATGACCCGTATTTCGTGGACTGTGTGGGTGAACATCTAGGAAACATACAAATGGGAAAATGACTGCTGATTCCATCAGAGATGAACTCTGGGTTTCGTGGGGGACTATTGTGTTGACATTCTGGCGGCGGCATTATGCAGAGTGTATCTGTGCGGACTGTTGTTTGTCGAGACTCCTGTCTTTTCCACTTTTCACCTTGGGCAGTGGGGAGCGTTTTGAGTGATATTCACTGGCACAGGAACGGAGCATAATGGGGACAACCCGTTGCTGTGAAGTTGGAACTGCGACTAACTGACTAACTGACTAACAGATTACAATGGTTGGGGCATATAGAAATAATGGAAGATAATAGGGAAACTAAACTCGCTTACACTCAGGACATAAATGACCGTAGACCCCGAGGTAGACCAAGAAGACGGTGGAGAGATAATATATATACAGACCTACAAGCACTTGGAATCAACGACTGGCAAGAGAGGGTCAACCAGATAGACGAATAGAGACGGATTGTATCTGCAGCAAAGAACCTCAATGGCTCGGAACGCTGAAGAAGAAGAAGACCATTAATTTACGAAGACAGAAATACATGAATACTAGTAAGTAGTATAAACCTTATTTCGCAGTGACTGTGTTTAACTCTGTCACTACCAAGAAACATGTGAAATGTGACTGTCTCCTCTCTGTAAAACAAAGCCATTGCATAATGTGTTCATGTGCTTATTACATTTAGTTAGTTCATACTAAAGACATACGGTTGTCTCAGTGTTCACTTAACTGTGTATTTAGGCTCCTTGAAATTAATACACTCATGATTATATTATATTGGTGGGTATAAAAGTGGGTGAAAAGCAAACAGGAACATTACTACATCGAATATAGAATAGCAAGAAGACATGTGAATAGAATAATAAAGAGAGAAAAATAAAAAGACTGGAATGAATATGGAAAACTACAAGGAGGCAACTAGAAACTTCAACAAAAAGATTAGTATAATGAGAACCAGAGCCGAACCCTTTGACCCAACTGAAATAATTAACAGCGAGAAAGGAGAACCAATAAATGAACAAAAACAAATACTAAAATAATGGAGGCGGCACTTCGAACAAATAATCAATATTCCATCTGTTGCCATTGGAACCCAAGAAACTGGCACATATGCCATCGAAGAACTAGAACCAGACATACTGAAATAATAATTTAGAGTAGCCATAAGATTAGCCTCACTGAATAAATCACCGGGACAAAACAAAATACTAAATGAACTAATTAAAGAAGCTCGAGAAGTAGGAACAGCATGGATGCATAGACTATTTAACCATGTTTAGGTAGAACAACAGACACCATCACCATAATTATCCCAATTTGGAAACACAAAGGCAGTAATAAAAAACTGTACGCAACACAGAGGCATTTCCCGTTTGAGTCGTACAGGGAAAATATTTTGCAAAATTCTAGAGAAAAGACTACGACTTATAATAGAACCTCAGCTAAACGAAACACAACTTGGATTTAGGAAAAACAAAGGATGCACAGATGCCATCTTTTCTCTTAGAAAACTAATAGAAAAACCAATCGAATTTAATTAGATACTCTACTTAGTCTTTGAAGACCAAGTAAAGGCATTTGATAGAGTAGATGGAAACAAGCTATGAGAGATCCTTTAAAGATATGGAGTGAGAACACATATAGCAAACTTGTATAAAAGCTGATACGCCAACAGTGAATGCACAGTAAGAACAAATGGAGGATACTCAGAACCCTTCAAAATAAAATCCGGAGTACGACAAGGTTGTGTCCTGTCCCCCTGTTGTTCATAACCTGTATAGACAGCTTATGTAAAAAAAAGCAACCAAAGAGAGACCGTAACAACACCGCATGAAGAACAGAACACAGAATAAGAACCAACGGCAAATCACAACATTAAATAACTCTTATTTGCGGACGATCAAGCACTAATAGGAAAATCAGAATCAAAACAACAATACCACATACATAGTCTGAACGAAGTATGTATGAAACATAACATGAAAATTAGCACAAGTAAAACAGATGTTAATGACTATAACCAAAGAAGAAAACGCAATAAATATTCATCTAAAAGAACACCCCCTGAATCAAATAGAGAGCTTCAAGTATCTAGGAAGTATAATATCATCAAATGGGAAATCAGCAGACGAGATCGAAAATAGATGCACTTCCATCCATCATGTGCCATGCCGGTAAGCGTGGGCGGTCATGTTCTGCCATCTCACTCGATCACCAGAGTCGTGGATCAGCTCCGTGTTTCTGTCTCGACCATGCCACAAGGCAAAGCCATCCAGGTACTTGCTTCTAGGTCTTCCCCTTGGTCTGTTCCCCTCGATCTTACCAGTTGTCACCGAATTCTCCAATCCATTTCTTCTCATAACATGCCCAAAAATTTTTGACTGTCTACGTCTAATCTCTCTAATCAATTTACGATCTTCATTTGTTTCTTGAAGGACTTGTTCATTGGTCTTTCTGGCTGTCCATGGTATTCTTTGCATTTTCCTCAGAAACCACATCTCTACAGCCATCAGATGTTTTTCAGCCTGACTGCTCATTGTCCACGCTTCACATCCATACAAAAGTACAGGTTCAATGTAGCATCTCAACACTCTTTTTCTCGTTTCAATTGACATCTTTTTATTGGTCAATATGTTTTTCATCTTGCTAAAGGCTACTTTTGCCATGGCGATTCTTGTTCTAATCTCTTCAAGGCATCTCCCATCAGATGCACTTAGGCAAACCAAATCACTAGACAAATTTCACCAATATTAAAGAACTAAAATGTATCAATAGCCACTAAGAAAGCACTATACAACACACTCCTCCTACCAACTCTATGCTACCAATGCCAAACCTAGACAATGACAGAAAAAGATAAATGAAAAATCACAACAACTGAAATGAGATTCATGAGAAAAATACTCATTGTATCAAGAAAAGATAAAAATCAGAAATGAAGAAATCGGGACTAAAGTTGGGGTTATAGTAGCGCTAGATTTTTATAAGAAAACGGCAGGTTAAATGGTTTGACCATATAACTAGATTACCACCTAACAGTATATCTCAACAAGCAATGAAGTACAGACCAGACGGAAGCAGAGGAAGAGGCCGGCTACGTAAACGATGGATAGAGGGAATTTCAGAGCCCATGGGAACCTCGATATATGAAGCCCATTACATGGACACTCTCCAACTGTTTATGCTTCACTTCGACACCACAGGGTACAAGAGGAGCCTGATGAGATGAGATGAGATATAAGACATGGTGATAACACTGGGTGTAGCAGTTGGAATGCAGTTGTCAGTTTGTTGTACATATTGCACATGGTGAAGACACTGGAGGTGGCAGCGAAAACGTGGATTATATGAGCATTTTGAGATTATCGTCGACAAAAAATACCGAATTATTGTCATTTTCGGGTATTACTTACTAATTCATCAAAACATAAGACAAAAATAAATGAAATTCATGTAGCATATCAATGTAAACATGAAATAAATAAACTAGTCGTATGTGTAGAAATACTTGGCAAGAGACGTACACAGAAATAGAGCAAAATTATGCGGAAAGCTTAACAGAATCAATGCCACACAAAAATTAGTTTCGGATCGAACAAAGATGTCGGAGAATCGGAAGTAGTGGTGTCTTACAATAGTGATTTAACAGTTATTAATAAAATAGCAGACATGTTGTATTATAAAGCAATGACAATATTTCGGTGATTTATAACCATATACAGGAAATCGCTTGTGATAATTAATCATTCCATAGCACTCAATCAGTTAAAATAGTCGGCAATGAAATAATATCAGCAAAACCAACTTCATTAACATATTTAAAAAAAAACAGATGCTTTCGAAATCATGATTGCCAATGTCTGCTCTAGACAATACACCTAAGCACCGAAGAAGATAATAAACATGAACAATGCAGCTGAACTGTGCGTGTATACATATATATCCCAAGATTACAAGATTATATATATATATATATATATATATATATATATATATATATATATATATATATATATATATATATATATATATATATATATACAGCTAGTGCTCGACTTACGACCTATGCAACTTACGACCATTCGACTTTACGACCACAATCACTAGCCATATTATATATATATATATATATATATATATATATATATATATATATATATATATATATATATATATATATATATATATATATATATTGGGGGAGAAAGATATTCCTTTCAAGATTTTATTGCTACTCGATAACGCGCCTGGACACCCACCACATCTAGGCGATCTCCATCCAGATGTAAAATTTGTTTTTTCTTCCGCCAAACACAACTCCACTCATCCAGCGTATGGACCAAGGTTTGATTGCGACCGTAAAGGCCAACTATCTCCGATCCACCTTCGTTCAAGCAATATCCGCAATAGATGCTGACACAGAACTAGCATTGCGAGATTTTTGGACACACTACATTTGAATGTGTATCAAGAATATCGCTACCGCCTGGGAGGCTGTGATGACAAAGTGCATGAATGGCATCTGGAAAAATTGTGTTAAGCGCTATGTTAATGATTTTCATGGATTTGACAAAGAACATGAACTTGAAACGATTCGGGAAAAAATATTAAAACTCGCCAAATACCTTTCTTTGGAGTGTGAAATTGAAGATGTCGAAGAGTTGCTAGACAAAGAATCCGGAGAACTTACAAATGAAGAGTTAATCGAACTGGTTGAAGAAAGAGTGGCGGAAGAAGTAAGAAGATAAGCCAAGAAAGTAAATGTTTATATATTTTGATGTTAATGACAATTTGATGTGTTTTGCAATTGGGAAAATGTTTCCTATAGTATTTTCCACACCTGTATTTTGTAAGTGTTTGCAAAACATTAAACCAGTTGTACATGTACAGTTAATGCAGTGTTTTTTTTTTAAACCTGGCGATGTAAAAATAAGAAACAAAATGGTGTAGAGATGATACAAATGGAAACAAAATGGAAATCGAAAATTATGATTTATAACAATAATAAAAGAAACGTATGACATAATTTAACTTACATATTTTTATAACATCACTTCACATTACTGTACACATAGCGTACTCGACTTACGACCAAATCGAGTTACGACCGGTCTGTCGGAACCGATCGTGGTCGTAAGTCGAGCACTAGCTGTATATATATATATAAAATTTATTTTGACGTCCCTAACATTTTTGGCTATATAAATGATTGCGACTTCCTGTAAAGGGCATAAAACTAACATTTTCGGAACTGAAAATCAACAGAAAAACATGTATAACTAGAACGCGCGCGCGACACACACACACACACACACGCACACACACGCACAGAGAGAGAGAGAGAGAGAGAGAGAGAGAGAGAGAGAGAGAGAGAGAGAGAGTTGATCACAGAAGAATGAGTTCTCAAGAAGCCAACAGCATGATAAATGAACAGTGATGAAGCATGTCAAATGAGTTTGGTCATCTGGGCAAATTGATAATAGCAGATGGCATATGTATAATCGTGTGAATTGTTGTGTAAATGAAGCCAAATCAGCATTGTGAGACGTCTTCTGAAAAGATAGTTCTTTAGGAGTTATAATGAGCTAATTCTTATGTATGGATGGGTAATGAGCAAATTACAATTAATGAAATATTTCTTAGACGTCTGGGAATAAATAAAGATTATTGATAGCGTTGTGAAAGAAATTAACTCATGTAGAGAATTGATTACTTGTATCAGAAGCAAGTAATCCACATTCTTTGAGTGTTCTGTAACAATTGGAACATTGTTAAGTATGATATCGGTAAAGTTAGAGGGGAATGAAAGTAAGTAGAAGAGTTATAATGAAGACATTAGACAGAATAACATTGTGGCATGGAGAACCATGTACACACACACACACACACACACACACACACACACACACACATACATATATATATATATATATATATATATATATATATATATATATATATATATATATATACGAGGATTATTCCAAAACATCTACATGGGAGAGCTGGAACCATACATATAATTATATAGTGATGTTGTCAGAGTTGGAGAAACAGAACATAATCATTATGTATCTTGCCATATCGGGTAGGCGTTCGTGACTCTCTTCTGATCTCGGTCCTTGATGTTGTGGATCAATTCTATTGATGGCATTACCCCATGCCATCGTCTAATCTATTCAGCATCATTTCTTTTTATCTGCCTTTGCCGTTTGTACCACTAATCCTTCTAGCCGTCACGATAATCGCATGACCCATGCATACGGTCTTTTTCTTATAATTGCGTGTACTCTTCAACGTTCATTAGACTTTTGCAGGCATCTGAGTTTGTTACCCTGACCGTTCAAGGCATTCGTCGCAACATTCGTCCCATAAACCATATCTCTGCTGCCTTCAAGGTCTTCTGAATCTGTTTGTTCATATTCCAGGATTCACTAGCATACAGCAACATATGCTCGATATAACAATACAGTACTCCCTTGCTGACATTCAGTAAATGTGACTTATTACGTAAGACACCTTTCATCTTCTGAAATGCAGCTGTTGCCTGCTGCATTGTGCTCATAATCTATGTTACAAATCTTCCCGTCGACGTTATTATTTCCACGAAGTAATTGAATTTATTGATTTTACTTAGCATTTTCCCTTCTGTTGTAAAATGACATTTTAGTGTTATCTTTTTTCTTTGATGTGGCTATTGTTTCTCTTTAGCTGATATTCAAGGAGTGTCCTGTTTGCAGTCTCTATTACTATAATTTCCAAAGTTGTTGCAGATGATTTGAGTGTTCAGCTATCAATATTATGTCATGTGTATAACGCAGAATGATTATAACCGCCAACGTGTATTCCTGGTCTATGTTTGATCTCTCTTATTATTTAAACACAGAAACCATAAACAAAATATTGCACGATTTTTTGCCTGGCATATTTCGCTGCATCTCATCAGATGCATACTGCAGAGTTATATATCACATGAAGTGAATAAACAATAATACTTTAGCTGAAATACTAACTACATAGTCACTGATACTTTTTAATCTCTCATTACTATTTCTCTGTGGGGAGAGAAGGGACTCTGTGGCTAAACACTTCCTTCTCTTTCACCTTACTTTACCTGGTCATAATTGTCCAATTAATTTTTCATTTTAATTGCAGCGACACATTTTAAAAACATTATTCTGATATCTTTCTTATCAATTTTATTATGGGGGAAACACGTGAAGATATTACAATAAGCATTTTTTTTTTTAAACATGTATGAGACTAGGAAATCTGTGGACGTCAAAAGAAATTATATCTAGTACCAATTTAGAATATTTAACAATCACGTCAAACTTGTACTGCGAATAAAACAATTACCAATACCTCCAAACACACACATACACACACACACACACGAACACACACACGCACACACGCACGCACACACACACACACTCACACGCACGCGCGCAAACACACACACATGTACGCATATATATATATATATATATATATATATATATATATATATATATACATATACCATCAAGTGCCCTTCCGACTGGCGTAGGCGTTCATGACTCTCCACAGATCTCGGTCTTTGGTGTTCTGGATCAACTCTGCTGATATTTCTCCAGGCCACCGTCTCAGTCCGTCCAGCATCATTTCTCCTGGTCTGCTTTTGCCTCTCTTCTCCTAGATATTTCCTGTTGTCACGATGCTCTCTAATGCCTCTCTTCTCATCACATGACCAAAGAAAGCTGTTTGTCTCTTTCTTATTGCTGTATATAGTATTCTAGTTTCATTAGCCTGTCTCAGGCAGTCGTTGTTAGTTACTCTGCAGTCCAAGGAATTCGCAACATGAGTCATAAAAACCACATCTCTGTTGCTTCTAAGTTCTTCCTAATTTGTTCATTTACATTCCAAGATTCGCTGCCATACAGCAAATCTGGTTCTATATAGCATTTTAGCACTCTCTTTCTTACATTCATTGATAGCGACTTATTGCATAAGATACTCTTCATCTTCTGAAATACGGCTTTTGCCTGCCCTATTCTACTCTTAACCTTTGTTGTACATCTTCCATCTGATGTTATAAGTGCCCCTAGGTATTTAAAATGATCCACTTGGTTGAGAATTTCCCCTTCTATTTCTATGTCACATTTTGGTGTCCACATTTTCTTTGATATCACCATTGTTACTGTTTTCTTGATATTCAAGGAGAGTCCTTTCTATGCACTCTCTGTTTCTACAATGTCCAACAATTGTTGTAGGTCTGTTGCATTATCCGCCACCAATACTGTGTCGTATGCATAGAGTATATTGTTTATATTATATCCTCAGGTTAGTGTTTCTGGCATATCTCTCTCATTATTACTTCGCTATATAGGGAGAAGAGATCGGGTCACAAGACACACCTCTGTCGTACTCCTAGCTTTATTTGTTCGTAACTACACTCTTTATTTCCCATTAGAATTGCTGCCACTTGGTTCCAGTATATATTCTTTATTGTTCTTAAATCTTTCCCATCAATGTTGATATCATCCAACATTTTAATCAGCTCATCATGTTTTACTTTATCAAATGCCTTAGTATAATCTATGAAGCATACATATATGTCTCTCTGTTTCTCTATTGACCTTTCTATTAGTGTTCGTAATATATATATATATATATATATATATATATATATATATATATATATATATATATATATATATATATATATATATATATATATATATATATATATATATCGCATTGTTTGTACCCTTTCCTTCCATAAAACCATACTGTTCTGCACTAATTTTCATTTTTATTTTCTTTCTTGTTCTTGTTTTTTATAATTCTGAGTAGAAGCTTAGTGACATGGTTTACGAAGTTAATTGTACGAAAAGGACTTCCGGTCGCCAGCATGGCAGTTAGGCGTTGAGTCATTAAGGCCTATAGCGTGTTTCTGCTTGTGGCTACGGTTTGAAATCACATTTTCCTCATGCTGGACTGGTAGTACATGGTTCCGTCGCTCTGCTACTGAGTGAGTAGGTGGGCGACACTGTGTGAAATTCGCGGGGAATGTTTTTACATCTGTCCTGTACAGTGAACTGCATATTCGGAACAATGGCTACCGGCGGTTGCTGAATTGACTGTTTTGCCCTTTCGGTTCACGAGTACATTTTTCGGGATACTCCTGGGAGACGGCGCTGAAGCTGCGGAGTTCGTGATTTGTGCGACATTTTCGGCGAGTCGCCCTGTGGTAAGAGACAGAGCCATGTGAGAAAACCCGGGTCAATGAGGTCTTTCTGGTGACTGCCGAGTCCATCGACGATGAACTGTAGTATTCGTGGAGGAATTTTGTGTTGACATTCTGACGGCGGCATTATGCACAGTGTACCTGTGCGGGCTGTTGGATTGCCGAGACTCCCGTTTATTCCACTTTTACTATTGGACAGAGGGGAGCATTTCGTGTGATATTTGCTGGCACGGGAATGGAACATAATGGGGACGACCCATTGCCGTGAAGTTGGAATCTCGACTGACTAACTATCTAACTAATTGTACGAAAATCTGCGCATTCAATTGCTCCCGGTCTCCTTGGTATTGCTTTAAATACAGATTTCAGCATATCGTTCGGTAAATATCCACTGTTGTAAATATCATTCAGCATTTTGGTTAATATATCTGCCCCAAATTTTCCCAATACTTCTAATTCTTCGACTGTGATTTCATCTGGCCCAGCTGTTTTTCCTTTCTTCATATGTTTCATAGCGTCAGCGACTTCTTCTTTTAGACTAGGTGGACCTTCTAAGTTATTTTCTTCTGTTAATTCTTCCCTTCCTCCATTATATAATTCTCTTATATACTAATTCCACCTCTTCATTATAGCATCTTCCTCCAATAATATATTTCCTTTTTTTTATTTCAAATACCCTGTATTTATTCTTATTTTTCTTCCTGTGAGGTCACTGATTTGTCTGTGCATACATGTTTTTATTTTTAAAGGAATTTAATTCAATTTTTTTGCATTTCTCGTTTAACCAACTTTCTTTTGCCTTCACACATGAGTGTGTAGTCAATTTGGTTGCGTATTTTCATATCAGGGCTTTTCCATGTATATAGTCGTCTTTTAGGGTGTTTAATTCATGTGTTTCCAATGATCATATCATGAATATTTGCCCATTCTATTAGTTTCTCTCCTATTTCATTTCTTGTACCTAGACCGTAATTTACCATTGTTTCCTCTAGTTTTCCCTTTCCTACTTTTACATTAAAATCTCCTAGTAATATTTTTATTTCTAGTGATACAATTTGAGCTATTTCCATTTCTCTTTCATCGTAAAAGTGTTGTATTTCTTCATCACTACTGCTTGTTGTTGGTGCATATACTTGTATAATATTTATATCTATTGGTTTGCCTTTGATTTTGACCATTATAACTCTATCTGAAATACACCAGTATCCATTCCTAGATTTGGCTGTTTTTTTTCCATCAAATATTATTCCTACACCTTTTTCATATGTGTCCCCTCCAGAATAAATTATTGTGTGTTTATCGGTTATAATTTTGCACGATCCCTTCCATTTCATCTCACTTATGCCTAGTATATTCATTTTCATGTGTTCCATTTCTCTTAGGACATTGTTTAACTTTCATAGCTTATTTAATGTCATAACATTCCATGTTTCTACTCTAAATTTACTTAGTTTAGTTATAGTTTTAGTTTTGACGGTCTGGTGTCACCTGTGGCTCATGACTGTCCCTACCGGACGAGGGTGTCCTAAGACAGCCAGTAACGTCGTTCACTATTTCTGAAATGTGTGTCGCCATGAAATCTTGGGAAGATAATGTGGTGGTTTCCCTTTACCTTCCACATTCACATGGTGGTCTTTTAACTCTGCCTTTAACAGCCATTTCCGACTGTCAGGACAAGTGGATGCACTGCTCTGCTCAGCTGCAGAGTTGTCCACTTATTCTGGTGGATACTCGGTCCCCAGAGCAGTGATAGCCACACTGTGGTGTTTTTCCATCTTCTACCACGTGGAGGTGGTGCAGTTGGGTGTTTCCCTTCCTAAAGTTATGGTCTATGACCAAAAGTCTCCAGTACTTTTAGAGGATATATATACACATACACACACACGCGTATACACACACACTCGCACACACACACACATATATATTTAATTGTGCTTGCGCAGATTATAAGTGTTAAATGGCAAGACAGAATTACCAAGGAGACGAGGATCTCATATAGCAAACACTCGGGAAAGTTAACCGGGTCCACAAATGCGCTTGAAGAAGTCGGATGTGTCGGCCAAAAAAGTGCAAATATAGCAGCTATGCTGTAAACAGGTACATCGCAATTGCGTCTAAAACAATATTCCGGACGAACGCAGAAGCAGCAGCAGCAGCAGCAGAAGAAGAAGAAGAAGAAGAAGAAGAAGAAGAAGAAGAAGAAGAAGAAGAAGAAGAAGAAGAAGAAGAAGAAGAAGAAGAAGAAGAAGAAGAAGAAGAAGAAGAAGAAGAAGAAGAAGAAGAAGAAGATGATGAAGAAGAAGAAGAAGAAGAAGAAGAAGAAGAAGAAGAAGAAGAAGAAGAAGAAGAAGAAGAAGAAGAAGAAGAAGAAGAAGAGGAAGAAGAAGAAGAAGATATAGCAAACTACATACATTCCAGTGGATGAAGAGGTGAGGGAAAGGCGTTGGATATGATAAGCATAGGACAAAATCCTCTTAATAATATAATTATAAAGTTCTTCTTCTGGAACCCACACTGCCAAATAGACAGACAGAAACGTAAAACACACTGAGAAGATAATAGAGACAGATGAAATAATAACAAGAGAGCATGGAGAGTTGCAAGTAGCTGCAAAGGATAGAACGGCTTGTTGTCAATTAGTTGAGGTCCTTTGCTGTATTCGGGAATAAATGTTTGCAGGCAGCAAGCCTTCCTACAGATCCATTAATTAAAAAGCATTAGTGCATTAGTTTCAATAAGTCAAGCAACATTTCTCCGAAGTTGTCAGTGTTGCTACCTCGCCACTCCATGTGGTGAGAATTTATGTACACAAGAATCGTTTCTTTGCTAATTCTCCTGTGTCAGATCGTTTTCTGTTATACATTGATTTGCACATTATCAGAGTATATTTATTTTCACTCCTGCTTCTTCACTAGCTATACTAATATTTCTTTCTTTCAAATTACTCTTTGTAAACGGTTCCCAGGTAATTATCATTACACATGTTGTGAATTATAAAAGGCACTTCTTTTCCTGTTGTGTTGTCTTTTCTTTCATTGCGCAAAAGTTACTCTGTCCTGGTATATTTAAACAGTTGGAGATTTAGATTAGTCTTTTGAAATGCAGAAGTAATTCACTTATTTTTATATATTTGTTAATTAAATCTGATTTTCTGGTACTTCTGCAGTTCCATTGTATTATTTTAAATTATCTTCCTGCCATTAAGTTAAATGTTATTATATTTTTAATATGATGTTGTTTCTGTGAATTTCTGTTGTGCGCTAACTCGATATTTAATGTTACCTTCTTGTTTTATTTTTACTTGGAGCTTTGTCGAATATTTTTCTCTTAGATACTAGATTCAAGTTAGTTTTCCATTTTTTCTGCAATGTGCCTCGATATCGGACTGACTTATCTGGACAACGACCTTGGAACGTTAAAGGACTTTTGAGATTTGGAACATGGAATGTACGGACACTATATCGAGCTGGAGCGGCCGAAGAACTAACCCGGGAGCTGATTGAATATCAAATGGATATAACAGCAATTCAAGAAATAAGGTGGCCAGGAGAGGGTACTTTAGAGCAAAATGGAATGATTATAATATATGGAGGAAACACCCAAAATAAACATGAATTAGGAACAGGATTTGTCATAAAAAAAGAGTTATGGGGGAACGTTTTAAACTTTAAAGCTTTTAATGACAGGATTAGTAAATTACAAATAAAAGGTAAATGGAAAAATATAACGATGATTAATGTACATGCACCTACTGAAGAGAAAGAAGATGATATTAAAGAAGACTTTTATAATGATCTGGAAGATGTCATAGAAGAAACCCCCAAACAGGACATCCTGATTGTGCTGGGAGACTTCAATGCAAAAATAGGTAGAGAGCAAACTAATAAAAAAGTGGCCGGTATGGAAAGCCTACATACAACTTCAAATGATAATGGATGGAGAGTCATCAACCTGGCAGAAGCCAAAGGACTGCAGGTTAGCAGTACCAGACTACAAAGAAAGGATATACACAAACAAACTTGGAAATCATGTGACAAGAGAACCTATAATCAAATAGATCACATTTTAATTAACAACAGAAATGCATCAAACATACAGCAAGTCAGAAGTTATAGAGGAGCTGAGTGCCACAGTGACCACTTCCTCGTTGGAGCAAAATTTAAAATAAAACTTAAGAGAGCTTTCTATACTAAATTACAAAGATTACACCCAACATATAACAGAGAAAAACTGCAAGACATAACAGTCAAAGATAAATTTACAGATGAAATAAAATGTAAACTTGAAACTCTGCAAAACCCTTTGGAGGAAAGCATTGACCAAACTTGGTTGAACATCAAGAATACAATTCAGTCTACCGCAGAAGAATGTCTCGGTGTGTTAACCACGCATAGAAAGAACAGATGGTTCAATCAAAAATGTGAAGAAGCAGTCATTAGGAAGAAGAATGCCAGACATGTATGGTTAAATGACATCAATAACATCCAAAAGGAAGAGCATTATAGAAATGAATGTAAAGAGGCTACAAAAATAGTCAGACAGCAGAAGCGAGAATATATGAGTAATATAATCAAAGATATGGAAACTAATCACCAGAAAAATGAATCCAGAAAATTTTTTAAAGAACTGAAGTCAATGAAACGAGGGCACCAACAAAACACATATGGTTTAAAAGACAAAAATGGGAATATGATAAATACCAATGAGGAAATGTGCAACACATGGAAAGAATATTTTATTGAATTACTAAATTGTGAAGCTCCAAGTAACATTTTCTCACAGGAAGAGGTTCTAACATGCGAACCACAAATTGAAGAACCTACATTTGAAGAAATCCTATATGTAATCACACGACTTAAAAACAATAAGGCAACTGGGACTGATGGAATTGCTGCTGAATTTATAAAGGCAGGTGGCCATGCATTACATCTAAAGCTATACGAACTAATAATAAAAATCTGGAGGACAGAAGAATTACCCCATGACTGGAAAGAGTCATTATTGATACCTATCTTTAAGAAAGGAGACAAGTTCCAATGTGAAAATTATAGAGGAATATCACTACTGTCCACAAGCTATAAGATACTATCCGCAGTATTACTAAATAGACTAAAACCATATTCAGAAGACATATTAGGTGACTACCAGGCGGGTTTTAGACAAAACAGATCAACAATAGATCAGATATTTATCTTACGACAAATAGCCGAGAAACATTGGGAATATAAAAGAGATCTCCATAACATTTTTGTGGATTTTAAAAAGGCTTATGATAGTGTCCATAGGAATAGTCTATGGAATGCTATGCAGGAATTTGGAATACCAAGGAAGTTAATCAACATGACCAGACTATGCATGGAAGATACTTATAATATAGTAACATATAAAGGCAGGAAATCAGACCCCTTCCAAATAACATCTGGCTTGAAACAGGGTGATGCACTATCGCCGCTACTCTTCAATCTGGCTCTAGAGAAAGTTGTAAGGAAGGTAAAGGAGGAATGTGATATTGGAGGAACATCCAAGCTGCTTGGTTATGCAGATGATATAGATATTATAGGGCAAAGTGAACAAAAGACATTGGAAATATTGACTCACTTAAAGGAAAAAGCCCAACAGATGGGGCTGGTTATCAACCAAGATAAGACAGAATATATGGTAATTTCAAGAGACGGAATGGCTAGAAACTCTGGCCACATACAAATAGATAATATGACCATTAAAAGAACGGAAACATACAAATACCTGGGTACGATCTTCAACTGCTCCAACATCATAAGGGAAGAAATACAAACTAGAATCAACTCTGGAAATAAGATATACTATGCACTACAACATCTACTAAAATCAAAGGCGCTATCTCGTAACACCAAAAATCACAATATACAAAACACTGATCAGACCAGTTGTGCTGTATGGCTCTGAAACCTGGAGTACAACGAAAGGAGACGAAGCCTTGTTACAAACCTTTGAGAACAAAATTTTAAGACGCATCTTTGGACCCATTAGGGATACACAAAGTGGAGAGTGGAAAAGAAGAAGTAACAAAGACATTTATGATCTGTTTAAGTCCCCGCTAATCACTGGTATCATGAAGGCTAATAGACTACAATGGCTGGGGCATATAGAAAGAATGGAAGATAATAGGGAAACAAAACTCGCTTACACTCAGGAAATAAATGACCGTAGACCCCGAGGTAGACCAAGAAGGCGGTGGAGAGATAATACATGTACAGACCTACAAGCACTTGGAATCAACGACTGGCAAGAGAAGGTCCACCAGAGAGAAGAATGGAGACGGATTGTATTTGCAGCAAAGAACCTCAATGGCTCGGAACGCTGAAGAAGAAGAAGAAGTATTTACTTTCTTCTGCAAACTTAGTATGTTTACTTCATAATCTGTCTGTTGTTGTGTATATTTGTTTCAGTTGTATTTTTTTTTTCATATTGTAAGATTTGTGTCTCTGTTTCTATCATTTTTAATGTCTTTACTTTGTTCTGTCTGTCCTGATATTCTAGCAACATATCTGGCTAATGCGTCTTAATGTTCTTCATGGTCTTTAGAATTTCTTCAACGATTTCTTCATTTATTTATTATCCTTAATGCCATCTCTTTATATATCTCAATTGCTCCTTTGTTTCTTTTCTCATTTGTTCTGCAACTGGCTATTTCAGTATTCTGTAGAAAAACTTTACAATCTTCATTATGCTTATCGTTCTTCGCTGCATTGTTTTCATTTGTCTTTTGAATACTTGTCACAGTTAGTGTTATTGCTCGTTCATATTGGCTGGTAATGTTGTTTTCTATATATGGTATTGCAACATACGCCTGTGAGACTTGGACACTTACTAAACAAGCTGAACAGCGCATACATGCCTTTGAATATACATGTTATAGGCGGGTTCTAAGAATATATAGTGTAAAGAAAAGAACAAATGCATCCATACTTCAAGAGCTGAATATTGAAGAGGGTTGGCTATTAAAGACGATAAAACAAAGAAAATTGATATATTTTGGTCACTTGATACGTCATGAGAGTTTGGAGAACAATAATGGAGGGCCTGGGAAGAGAGGAAGAGGAAGGCCAAAAATAAGATGGATGCAGGATGTGGCGGATGATCTCCAGATCGTAGTTTCGGACGCGGGGCATCTTGTTTATGATCGAGAAGTTTTCCGGACGGTTGTTATGAGAGCTAGGTTCTGCACAGGACATGCTACTGAATAAATGAATGAATGAATATATTGTTAATATGGTCTTCCATATATTTCATGTTTAATGTATTTATGTCTAGGATATGATCCTCAACTGTTTCCTGGGTTATTTCTGTTAGTTTTTTGTTTTTGTTTTTAATATTCTTTATTTTGTCTGATTGATCTGTCCTTGATTGTACATACTCTCTATTTTGTGTGATTTATCTGTTATTGAGTGTACCTTACTTCTATTTTGTCTCATTGATCTGTCTATGAGTATACCTTACCTCTATTTTGTCTGATTAATCTGTCCTTGAGTGTATCTTACCTCTATTTTGTCTGATTGATCTGTCCCCGAGTGTACCTTGCCTCTATTTTTTCTGATTGATCTGTTCTTGGGTGTACCTTACTTCTATTTTGTCGGACTGATCCGTTCTTGGGTGTACCTTACCTCTATTTTGTCAGATTGATCTGTTCTTGGGTGTACTTTACTTCTATTTTTTTCTGATTGATCTGTTCTTGCGTATACCTTATCATTATTTTGTCTGATTGATCTTCTTAAATGTACCCTACCCTATTTAGTTTGATTTATCTGTCCTTGAGTATAACTTACCATTTTTTTTTTACTTAGATTAACAGTTCATACTATAGAGTTGACTGTATGTTGTTACTAATGGACTGGATTTATGTCTGTTTGCTCTGTTTATTTGGTACCAAGAATTATTGACAGTTAGCGCATTCTGTTTTATGTTATACTGTGTGTAGTCCTTTTCATCGTAGCCAGTATATATGTATTATCATGGCTATGTATACCTGAACAATAGCGGCATCTTTGTACTATTCTGCATGATGCAGGTATGTCCGAAAAAATATTGGTAACAAGAACTAAAAAAGACTGTTAGATTCATACAGGAGACAACATTGCAGTTATAGACGTATTCCAAGCGAACGAAAGAAGAAGAAGAAGAAGAAGGAGAAGAAGAAGAAGAAGAAGAAGAAGAAGAAGAAGAAGAAGAAGAAGAAGAAGAAGAAGAAGAAGAAGAAGAAGAAGAAGAAGAAGAAGAAGAAGAAGAAGAAGAAGAAGAAGAAGAAGAAGAAGAAGAAGAAGAAGAAGAAGAAGAAGAGCATTGTAGGACTGGGTGATAAAACATACACTAAGACTCGTATTTTACAATAACAAATCCTGTATCAGAAACCTGCTGATGGTATGTAAAGTGGTAGGGCATCATATTATTGTAAGCTCGAGTACATGGAGGAGTAGCTGCCCACAAATCTCGCGGTAGCCCAGTGGCTAGACACTGGCCTGCTGGCCCTGTGGCCATGGGATAGAATCCGTACCAGGGCATATGTTTTAAAAGAAATGGCTGGTGTTCTCAGGTGTTTTAAGTTTTTTTTTTTTCATATCCTTTAGATGACTTTGCAGTCAACCCTAGCATTTCTTGTCTGATTGTAATTTCTTGGCAAGTTGCGATCAGTATGTCATTGCTTTCTAAACAACCGGCACTCATACTTTTTATATGGGAAACCAACGCAAGGCGGCCTGCTTCCGAATCGCCAGCAGATGTGTTTCGAACTCGGTATGCGGGATTACGAATTCTCTTCACTACGGAGCTGGCTAATGTTTACCCAACCTGAAATAGGTACCAAGAAATGTATTGGGAAGTGAATGCGGCGGGCATGATACTGATCACGTTACCCACCGAATATATATTAACTGTGCCCATGATACCTTATGTAAGTAAAACACCAGTTTACACGCTCCAGGTGTTCATTATACCTTATGTAAGTAAAACACCAGCTTACCATGCTCCAGGTGCCCATTATACCTTACGTAAGTAAAGCACCAGTCTGACATTCTCGAGGTGCCCATTATACCTTATGTAAGTATAGCACCAGTTTACACGCTCCAGGTGCCGATTATACCTTATGTAAGTAAAGCACCAGTTTACACGCTCCAGGTGCCCATTATACCTTATGTAAGTAAAGAACCCGTCTGACACGCTCCAGGTGCCCATTATACCTTATGTAAGTAAAGCACCAGACTGACAAGCTCCAGGTGCCCATTATACCTTATGTAAGTAAAGCACCAGTTTACCACGCTCCAGGTGTCCATTATACCTTATGTAAGTAAAGCACCAGTCTGACACGCTCCAGGTGCCCATTATATCTTATGTAAGTAAGGCACCAGTTTACCACGTTCCAGGTGTCCATTATACCTTATGTAAGTAAGGCAACAGTTTACACGCTCCAGGTGCCGATTATACCTTATGTAAGTAAAGCACCAGTTTACACGCCCCAGGTGCATTGGACATATGGAATAAGACCCTTATTGTTATTATCTTTAATGAATATTATCTCACCTATTATGATCGTATATAATGGGTATTCTTTACATGCATTCCCATGCATTTTACATGCATTCTTTACATTGCAATCCCAAAGAAATCAGGAACCTTGGAATGTGATCAACATAGAACAATTAGTATAATGAGTCACATCACAAAGATTTTGCTAAGAATTATCATGCAAAGAGTGAGGAAGAAGATACAACCTGAAATAGGGGAAGAACAATGTGGGTTTGTAGATGGAAAGGGTACAGTAAATGCTGTGTATATGCTGCGAACAGTTATTGAACGTGCTATAGAAGTAAATAAGGATATACATCTTTGCTTTATTGACTATACAAAGGCTTTTGATAGAGTTAGACATGTCAACATGGTGGATATGCTTGCAGATCTACAAATTGATGGGAAAGACATTAGACTTATAAAAAACATATATTGGAAACAACAAGCTGCAATAAGGATTGATAATGAAGTGGGACAGTATCAGCCAATTAAGAGAGGTGTTAGGCAGGGATGTGTGATGTCTCCAGATCTTTTTTCCCTATACAGTGAAAATATTTTTAGAAATGTAGAGGATATAAATGGAATCAGCATTGGAGGACGAAACATCAATAACATTAGATATGCAGATGATACAGTATTAATTGCAGACAATGCGCAGGACCTGCAACAATTAGTAGATGCGGTTGTTGTACACAGTGAGCAACTGGGGTTAGAATTAAATTGTAAAAAGACTCAGGTTATGGTCGTCACTAGGAAGGAAGAAGTGTCACAATGTAATATACAAGTAAATGGAAATATTCTTCAACAAGTGAATCGGTACAATTATCTTGGAACAGTCATAACAACTGATGGGAGATGCCTTCAAGAGATTAGAACAAGAATCGCCATGGCGAAAGTGGCCTTTAGCAAGATGAAAAACATTCTGACCAATAAAAAGATGTCAATTGAAACGAGAAAAAGAGTGTTGAGGGGATACACAGAGCCTGTTCTTTTATATGGATGTGAAACTTGGACAATGAGCAGTCAAGCTGAAAAGCATCTGATGGCTGCAGAAATGTGGTTTCTGAGAAAAATGCAAAGAATACCATGGACAGACAGAAAAACCAATGACCAGTACTACAGGAGACAGATGAACATCGTAAACTGATTAGAGAAATTAGACGTAGACAGTCAAAATGTTTTGGACATGTTATGAGAAGAAATGGATTGGAGAACTTAGTGACAACTGGCAAGATCGAAGGGAACAGACCGAGAGGAAGACCGAGAGGAAAATACCTGGATAGCTTGGCCACATGGCATGGACGAGACAGGAACACTGAGCTGATCCACGACACTGGTGATCGAGTGAAATGGCGAGACATGACCGCCCACGCTTTCCGGCATGGCACATGATTGATTGATTGATTACATGCATTGGTTTTTATTTCTTCCTACACGGATTTCGTGTACATTCCTTTTTGGGAAACATTTCGGGACTACTTGAAACGATAGGTTGTTACTTTCATATCATAAGCTATTGTCTATGGACAGCTGATATTACGTTCATAATTGTTTGTGTTGTTTAATGTCATTATTTTAGAATACCGTGTGGGGTATTATAATTTCGGCTACTGAATGTTTTATCTATCATGTCTCCTATCTTTATTTAAGGACCTCAGTCTCATCTGTACTCCATGTAGTTGTGTAATGTTTATTCTCAGTTGTGGGGATTCTATTGCATTTGATTTATTACGGTTTGTAATTCATTGTGTAGTAAAATTTTGTTGTTTTGTTAAGTACAATGTTATTATTTTATGAAACTCCATGACTGGTTACCTGGATTAGGATCGTTATTAATCACACGTTTCTCTGGATTATCTACAAAATCTACTTTTGTGTTTTGTTGAACGCTGTCCCAGGTCACAATCACTTTGAAATATCAGTCTAACCGTTCGACATTTCAGAAGGAATATATCGTAATAGAATAATTTAATATTCACGCCGAAGGTCGGAATCGTCACAAATTCTGACAATAAACAGCAGATACATGATTGGGCGGCACTAGCCGGCCATTATAACGTTCAGCACAAAAGAAAAAAAAAACGGTTGAAGGTTACGTCATCTCACCTGATTGGTTTGTTTTTATTGCACAGCCAAGATATAACGTGAACCATAAATATAATATTAGGGCTTCATGTTGCTAATGCAATGATAATTACAATGCTGTATAGACAGCAACACTACAAACACAGAATTACAAAAATGACACTGATATTACGGTGCTAGAAAGAACGAGAACGTCAATGAAATAAATAATAAGAATTTTTTTAGAAAAAAGCAGTAAACAATACACTGGACAATCTGTTTAATACACGAACGAGCGAACGAACGAACGAACAGACTTTATTTTCAAAGGGTAACAAATTGGGCACGCAGGCCCGTCTTACATTCGGCCCTTCCAATCATTCATCTTTCTTTCATCAACAGTGCATAGGAAAAAAAACATTGTCACATGAATTTTGTAAACATAAACAATGCATATTACTATGTTATGAGACACATCCACCACCCACCCACACATCCCCCATTCACTCCAACTTCCCCACCCAACCACACACACATACAACACATTCCCCCACCCATCCACCACATCCCTACACCTACACATCTCCCCACCCACACACACCTCTCACCCACCACACATCCCATCCACCCACACCCCAAGCACACATACATTCAATAACCCACACATCCCCCACCTACACACATCTCCCCACCCACTCACATATCCTCTACCCGTCCCATTTCCCACCACGATAACCCGGAGCAGTTTATTAGATTAGTATTGCCAACAATCAGCCTATCCTTCAAATATTATATTATATTATATGAATATACGCGAAAGTTTAACCAATCGGAAGAGAACAATTTGCTGGGAATATAACCTTAGAGAGCGCTGTCCTCTGGTCTCTATTTCCTTCTTCTCCATCTATGAGCGTCAAAACAATACTATGTGTGTTTATTTGTGAACGTTTAGCTTCGGCATACTAACGTGATCTACATATTTTAGCATACAGCACATCATTCATTGTGGAAAGTATTACGTTTAAGACTGTTGCTTTTTGTGGCCAAGTAAAATGAAGAAACACAGTGACCTTGGCTGCAACATGTGGCTAAATTAAAGATGTTTGCATTTCCTTTACAGGACATCGCTGTCAACATCAGCATCTTTCGGCTGATTGTTGATTTCTTGGCAAGATTACGCTCAGTAGTTGGCCATTGCTTTCTGAGCGACAGGCTCCATACTCTCATAAGTCACTGACACGACTCGAACCGCTTCCAATTCTCGTGCGCTCACGTCAACCACGAGAGTATTCGGGGTTACGGAGAAAGCTGCTAACACCTCGACCAGGGAGACCGGCATGGCTAAATTACAGGGAGGAAAAAAAACAAAACAACAACAACACGTAGAACACAGAATTGAGAAAAGATACCACAGCTGACCGAAGCCTCGATATTGAAGTATAGCCATATATGACGTAGTGAACTGAGCTAGAAAATAGTCATATTAAGAAGCTTCGTCGCCCACATCTGTGTCGAAGCAGCAAAGCGAGACATTGCCATTGAAAGCACCTGTTTACTATGCACAACTGTAAAATTAGTTATTATATATAGTAAATGTAAACTTTCGTGAATCTGTATCATCTCAGGGAATGTTTTATAATAGTCTACATGTTAATGTTCTCGAAGGTAAACGCTATCTCGTGGTAGAAATTGTCTCGCGTGTAGGATGCTTTGGTTACAACCCAATAATGTGAAATGCCCAGTTCCCTTATTTTTTTTTCTCCTGCAACATTCACACTTTAAAGATTTTTCTTTTTAGTACATTCCCACTTTGATAATATTCATCCTGTATCATTCGCACTTTAACGATTTTCATTTCTAATGCATTCCCAATTTAATAACATTCAATCTTATAATATTTTTCTAGAATATTCTCACTTTTACATATTTCCTTCATAGAGCATTTTGACTTTGATGGCTTTCTGTCCCATAACATTTCTGTTTAGACGACTTCCCTTACTAGAACATTTTCTCTTTGATTTTCCCCCCCCCCCCCCTCCCTTCCCAAGCCCTTCCTCAAATTGGCATAACAGTATGGAATATATTCTCACACTCCATAGTCACAACGGCATCGTCTGGTAGAAGAAGGTAGAGAAATCTCAAAGGGGGGTATATGGAATAGTACATATAAAGTAGTATGCTTGCATCAAGCATACATTAGCAAACACAGCGAGTATATAGTAGTAAATACATAGAATATGCATACGCAAACAAGAACACTACGCAGGAAGCCAAAGAAGATTGATAAACCAACACAGAACTGGTGTCGTGAGCCGCTACACGCTGCGGGATTTGCTGAGGAGGGGATCCGAGCACTTATGGACTGAATGGTTCGATGTGCAATGAGGATGATCTGTCGACTAACTAACATACGCAAATACAAGTAGCAAATACATGGGATATACAGTAGCAAATATAGGAAACATACAGTAGCAAATACAGGTAAAATGTAGTAGCACACAAGGAAAAATACAGTAGCGAATTCAGAAGTAATCACACATGACAGTTTGCTGTTAACACCGTTGCACATAACATAGACACAGTTTGGAAACAAAACAATACAAATAATACACGTTTTTAATATTATTTGTTTCTAGAGAATTGTGCAGACTTAATTAAATTTTAGTGAATCTATCTCAACATAGTTACTGCCGCTGATGGAGGAAGAGTTATGTCTTTATGTGTGCTACATCTAGCCTAATGACAAGTGTCAATTTTTCACACTTTGATACATAACCTTCCTAGACTATTCCCACTTTGACAACCGTGGTAGCTATAAGATTCCCACTTTGATGACTGTGGTTCCTAGTAGATTCCTAGTTTGATGGTTGTGGTTCCTAAAACATTCCCACACTTTTATGACAATCCTTTATGGAAGATTTCCACTTTGACGGCAATCGTTCATGGAAGATTCCCACTTTGATTGCTGTCGTTCCTAGAAGGTTTCCAATTTTATGAATGCCGTTCCTATGCGGTTCCCATGATTATATATATATATATATATATATATTTATCAAGCTCAGTAACTGAGCGACGAAACCTTCAAATCCAGACATCGGTGCCAGTCAGCCCTCCAATGTCTGACCAGCACACCAGCCTACTCTGTATTAGGGAGAAATAAAGAGAACAGTGCATGTACAACATATTGTAAACTATAATGTATTTATATTTATTGGAAGCATTTGTGCACACCGAATTTAAGATACAAATAAAATGCCCGCAATAAATTTAGACATCAAGATTAACTCTTGTAATATGATACAGGGTGATCCCGTAATCACGAAAGGCTCCACAAGATTGAAGAACTTCTGATTAGGATAGAATCATTCTTATAAACATAGAGAACGTTTGATTAGGATAGAAACATTCTTATAAGGACACAGAACTGTGTTACTCCTTGGATGATACCTGATTAATATAAGGTTTCATAATTGACATCACTGCTCTTGGGGCAGTCTCCATCCTCCTCCCTAAAAGCTATCATAGAGTTGCCATGTTGATAGTTCCAGTAGCTGTTTGATTAAATATCCGCCTGGATTTTCCTCTGAAAGTGTAATATCGTCCATACCCCATACGACAGTGGTTCTCAACCTTATCTGACCCATGAATCACGTTACCATATGTTCAGAACGTCCCTCCTTCTCCCTCCCTTTCGTATCCCTCCCTATAAATTCTCCTCCCCCGCCTCTACACAGTATACATAAAAATGGAAGCTAAATTTAATAACACATTCTAGAACAAGTCTAGACGCCTACATAAAGCATGATGTGCGGGTCTACTTACTGTTTAAAACGAATTTCAGAAGGGCGAGAAGTACAGATCCGTAAATTTTGGAGGAGGGAAAACAATATCAAATAATCGGTTCTTGTATTAACACGATCTTGAAACAGTCTTAATCCCCCCCCCCACGGAAACTTTAAAATCCCCCCTCTTGGGGAAGTGGGGGGGGGGGGGGGATTCCCCACTAGTTGTGAACCACTGCTCTATGAAATCACTTCTGAACCAGTGTCTTCAGATATGGATATTCAGACTGTTCATTTGCACTCTCCATTCCGCCTGGTCCCAGACAGACCTAACACATTAGTCTACCCAGAAGGTAGCTCCCCTTCCAGCAGCCAATCCTTCCGCCTGTCCATTGCCCCTCACACTCACAAGCCATGGTCACAAAAGCCATAATATGTGTTCGCAGCTTGAATCTTGTCGAGCGATGCCGACTATTCCATTCTAACGATTCCAGTTTCCACTTTCCGATGCACACTTGTTTTATGAGTTTCAAATGCATATCTGATCGTTCTTCCTTCCAACCACAGGGAGGCAGTCACCACAGCTTAAACAATAGTTCTGGCGCTAGCTTTTGTAGTGGCATATCCTACTTCGTGACAACTAGCAAGATTGGGGAATAAAGAACAAGGGGAAGGCAGATAAGTAAATACTTGGATGTCTTTACCACATGGTATGGTCGAGACAAGAACACAGAGCTGATCCACGACTCGACTCTGGCGATCGTGTGAGATGGCGAAACACGACCGCCAACGCTTATCGCCATGACACACAATAATGATGAGATTATGCCAGACTCCTATTTTAAACAATATCTATTTGTCTTTGCAATGAAATACCGCCCACTCCTTTTATTTCCTACTACAGATTCATTGTGAATATAATTGCATCTTCTTGGCGTGAATTGTCCATTTTCAGCTCATGCACGGTGACTTCTGTATCACTCACTGTCCATCCCTGGCAGCTTTGTTCCTATCTACCTATAACTCGTTGCAAAGATTCATTGTTAAGCGGTACCATGACTCATTATTCCCAACGCGCTATCCTACCAATTCCGCAAGTGACTGATTGTGTCTTCAAATCGTGCCGTTTAAGACCTGCCTCTCTGCAGCAAATGTCCATTGGTATCTTTATATCTATTGACAACGCTTTAACGGAATATCCATCTTCCTTTGGGAAACATGTTTACTCACGAATCCATATTTGTTTTGGTGTAGTAAAGTTATTAAAAGTTTTTACCCCAAGAAAGCTGAAGAATTCTCGCATAGACATTGTAACTATATCAGTTTCCCACTTCTTATCATGACTGAATTGGTCACACTCCCTATAATAGTAAAACGATAAAATAACCGTGTCAAGAATGCATAAGCCGCATCGGCCTATCTGAAGGCTGATTCCACGATGGTTAATAAGAATACATCCACTCAAATGGTAAGCGCTTAAGACGCATTCAACCAAATAAGGATTCAGATAAGTAACCTATGTATTAGGGACCTTCATTTGAAACCCGTTCCAATGGCTTTATTACAAAAGCATGAAAGAAACATTAACAGGTGTGGTAGAATTAAACAAAGCATTCATTTTGAATGAATTATGCACCATGGGTTGGTCAGAAGAAGTCGCAGTAGGCATTCAGACAAGCATCCCATTGCTTAGGTAGGCAGGGAATGTCGTCCGCAAAAAAAAAGGATTGTGGTTGCTCACTGAAACAAGTGTTTACCGCGTTCATTGCGTCTGCATCTGTGTGAAATAGTTGCCCCTTGAGAGCTTTTTTTAGAGGTCCGAAGAAATGAAAATCACATGGTGACAAATCAGGACTATAAGCTGGATGTTGCAGAATTTCCCACTTCTTCCTTGCTAATGCTTCCTGCACAATCTTTGCGACATGCGGACGAGCATTATCGTGCAACAAAATCACACCGCGAGATAGCATACCGGGTCGTTTATTATTGAAGGCTTTTTGCAGCTTGTCTGGTGTTTGCAAGTAGTTGGTAGAGTTGATGTTGACACTAGGTTCTTTAAAGTCGACCAACAATAGCCCTTTATGGTCAAAAAATGCGCTTAGCATAACCTTACAAGCTGAAACGTGTAACTTGAATTGTTTGCCTTATGGTGATCCAGCATGCTTCCATTGCATGCTCTCTCTTTTGCTGCTCGGCTCAAAGTGGTGACACCATGATTCATCGCCTGCCACTATGCGGAAGAGAAATGCATCACCCTCCACTCTGTAACGCAGCAAGTGGTTCAAACACCATCCAGTTCGTTCCTCTTTTTGGTGGTCGGTCAACATCCGTGGTACCCACAGTGAACACACCTTCCGATATTGCAGTTTCTTACGAACGACCTTTTGAATTGTCCCAACTGACACATTAAATTCTTTCGCTAGTGAACGTATGCTTCGACAACGATTCATATGTACTGCTGCATTAATTTTGGTGATGGATTTTTTTTTTTCTGTTGCAACAATATGCGCTTGACCCGGCCGTCGAAGATCTGTCGTGAACTGACGTCCTTTCCGATACATTCGTGCCCAGTCTGTCACTGTTGTCTTCGACACACATTTGTTACCGTACGCTGCCTGCATTCTTCGATGAATGACCAATGGACGACATCCTTCAAATGAAAGAAACTGAATCACCGCAGTTTGAGCTTCTTTAGACGGATTTTGGATCAACCCGGCCATTTTCTCAACGGTCAGAAACAGAACCTATGCATCATGGTACGATAAACACGTGCTCTTTTATTCATTGGTCAGTAATTATCACATGCCTATGACATGATCACGTTCAACGCACGCAATTACGCGCGGTGCGTCACGTTCATTTTGTTTTTTGTAATCGTGTTTTAGTTAAGTTCACAATCTACTTCTCATTTTCTTTTTTTTCTTTTTTTTTTGGGGGGGGGGGAGGGGGGGGGGTGATTCATCTCTGTTAGGCGACTCTAGTAATAATTTCATTTTCTGGATACTTCGAGGAAAACAAAACGACCAAACACAGCCAATTGAGTGAACGACCGTCTTACATACTCCGAGGCGTACTGGGTATATGATGATTCTAGTCCTGCATTTTATATATACCAATGGGCACTTGATGAGTGACGTGACCAATATTTATTTCCAAGACAATTCCAGGTACCCATTTTAGTCTGGATCTACCTGGAAGGCCTGGTCAATTAAAACATAATACCCCTTGATTAGGAATCAAATATGAGACCATCGGACCGGCAGTCACACCAGCTTGTCCGTGCGCTTCCAAAACCTCTTGTCATCTATTGATTTAATGAAGTTGAGTTATCATCATCTGTGCCATGCCGATAAGCTTGAGCGGTCATCTTTCGCCATCTCACTCGATCACCAGAGTCATGGATCAGATCTGTGTTCTTGTCTCGACCATGGCACGTAGCGAAACCATCCATGTAGTTACTTATCTGACTCCCTCTTGTTCTCTTCCCCTCGATCTTTCCAGTTGTCACCAAGTTCTCAAATGTATTTCTTTTGATTGCGTGACAAAAAATTATGACTGTCTACGTCTAATTTTTCTAATCAATCTACTATTGTCATTTATTTCTTGTAGGACGTGGTCATTGGTTTTTTTGTCTGTCCATGGAATAGCCCACGTTATTAATTGTTGCTCACCTATTTAAACATCTTTCTCTGACTTTCTCTCACTTTCTTGCCTAATATACTGGCACAAAGGGCACATTTTCTACTCCACCTATCCTGTTGACACTCTCCAATTTTAATTACATTGTTTTCATCATGATTTTGACAAAGGATCTTGTAACACATGCAACTGTCAATAACCTAGGCGTATTTTCTCTTCTATCCAAAAAAAAAAAAAAATCGATATTCATCTAAAAACATGCGTCTCCACTGTCTCAAATCCTGAATCATTCCATTATTTCCGTGTTGGATATAATTATTGTTGCCTGTATGTCTAGTCGAAGTAACTTTATGTATTCAAACTTCCAATCCAGTGGCGTATATATTTATGTTTAGTTAAATATTCTTCGAAATATTTTATTTTAAATGTTTTTAGTCACATTACGCTCGTGTGGTGTGCTGAGTAAATCAGAGCCCTCTGTCGGTATTGGTCTATACATGTTGATTTACACGATTTGCATAACGCCATCACTGTGTCGGGAGTGAAAATCAAACTGCATGCACATACATCTGGAGAGAGTATCCAACCCACAAAAAAGTATGTTGCTAGTTAAATTCCGTACTTTATAAATCAAGTAACTATTCTCCTAGGCTTCTGTTAGTTGCTGATCGTAAACAAGGAGTATAAATCCAGACATAATTTCTTCGAGACTAATACGTAAAGAGGCTTACTCAAAACTGCTGTTTGCCTGGCATTGCACTTTAAGATGTTTTCAGAATTCGTAAAATAATAATACAACCACATGGATTCATGTCCAGTGTTTTGTCAGCTTGTTGTAATTCTAGTTGTACCCTTCATATTTCGCTTCCTTCCAGTTTATTTTACCCTTGTGATTCTTTACAGAGGAGCGGCTGGCCGAGTGGCTAGAATGCCGGATTCTCCTTCGGGAGACCCGTGTTGGAATCCTTGGTACGGTGTGGATTTTTTCTCTCGGGGGCGAAAAGAAAATACTAACCTGCACAGTTTGTGGCGACTACACTAGCCAGGCGTCCTTTCATGCAGTGATGGAAGGCATAGGTCCCAGAACAAGACTCAGGCTCAACTAGTATGAAGATGACAAGGGATGTTGAAGACACCTTGGGTATAAACATGCATGAGGCAGGGAAACTGTCAATAGATCGAGAATCTTTTTGGAGGGTTGAAATGACAGCTACTTTCTGCGAAGGACATACTATATGATTATGGTTGCACAGCAACTTTATGCCATTTTGTAAATATTATCATTGTCAATCGAGGGTAGAAAATAGTTCTTAAAGCTATATTGTGGCAACCTTGATGTACAGAAGCCAATCGTGGATAATTACGAGGTAGGTTAAGACTTATATGGAATCCGCGAATGTGGTTTTATTGAAGAACGATGAGAACACCGTAGGAGAATAGAAAGAGCAATAGAAAGTTATTGTAAGCAGTTAACTCACATTTAAAAAACTGGTTACTCCCAGCAACAGAAGACAGTCCACATTCTTTGGTCATGCCATGAGAAGAGAAAGCTGGAGTAGGTCATCACAACGAGACAGTTGGACGGGAGGAGAAGCGGGAGAAGACCAAGAGAGAAGATGCTAGGCAGTTTAGCAGCATGCCATGAGAAGGGAAAGCTGGAGTAAGTCATCACAACGAGACAGTTGGACGGGAGGAGAAGTGGGAGATGACCAAGAGAGAAGATGCTAGACAGTTTAGCAGCATGCCATGGAGGAACATCAGTATCAGAATTGATTTGCAGCCCACGTGACAGAAGGCTGTAGACAGATATGATCACCAACGCTACATTTCATGGACTCTAAGTAAGAAGACGATGTTGTAGATATGTAGCATATTGTTCTGTTTCATGTTGCTGGTGTTTAATTGGTTCATTACTCTGGAAGGATTGCTACCCACATGTGGCTATTACATATATTGTGCTAGCTCCATATTATTATAGACCAATCGGCACTCCGTGGGTAATGCAGTTAATGGGACACCGGCCGCGTTTACTTCCAGTGACATTTTCTAGTCTCATGTAAGGCTGAGGCGACTTGAGAAACCAGTTACATCAGCCTTAATGGGGATTTAAGCATATGACTACGTGGAAGATAGGCAAATATGTTAGCCAAAATACTATTGAAGCTGCCTGTATAGATTAGAGCACACTCAATATTGTGCTCAAAAATACTCCACCGAATATTCTGGTGCGTCCACCAACAAGACATGTACATACACTCACCAATATACATTTTATTTTGTGCAATCTAAACTTACAACGGAAACTGGACAACAGACAGGCAGATAAAATCTAAAGGCCAGCAGGATTTGTCACAATGAAAGATTGGTTAAAAATTCTCCGGATATTTCAAAAGATTTATGAGAATGCCCTCATAAAGGCTTGTAAGGGAAGAAAACTTTGAACATAAATCACAAAGAAGTAATTCACTTTATGGGTTCAGGCTGTAGGAAACATTTACATCCTGTTTTAACAGACAAGATATCAAAGAAGTACGGCTGGTAAAAAAGGTTCATCGACGCCAGACACCATAGAAAGAAACTTAAGCAAGTTGTGATGTTCTGTATTTGTAGACGATAATTCTAGTATGTTATTTGTAAAGTGCCGGTCTTTTATAGCTGCTTGACTCGGTTTTTGAAATTTAAGATTAGTAGTGTTTGGCTGATGTCATGCTTAAGACAGAATACATTATCCATCATTAAGTATTTCAGCTCTTGGAGTTGTCGTTAAGATTCCTGGTCATTCCCTGGCATAGACGCAGGATCTGAGCCACTCACATTAATTCCACTTACGTCAGCACTGGTGAATCGATCTGTCCATACAAAATTTATAACAAAACAAATTAAACAATTACAGTGTTGTCATATAAGGTATGCGATAGACGATGCGAGAGTCACTAGCCATTTCCCTTCCTCTATCTATTCGCTCGTTCTAATCTAGGTACCTAAGGTTAACACGATATCAGTCAACTAGCTAGTTTATAAGTAAGTATTTTCCGTTCTCTAAAAGCAGCGGAGAGACTGAGAAAACTTCATTTGTGTCTCTGAATGCACCTCCACACGGCTGAGGATGGGAACACTACTGAGTAACTAACGCAGCCCTGAAGACATTATCGATTGGGATAAACTGACAACTTATGACTCTCCAGGCTGTGTAGCCAGAGTTTCAAAACCCAGAATGGTACAAGGAGGGGCTCACCAATCCTGAAATGCTCAAACATTACTAACGGGTCCAGATAACCAAGACATGTGGATATGGAAGACAAGAAGAAACCATAACAGCAGTTTCCGAAATTGTGGCAATCGATTTGTCAACTTTGAAAAAAAGGATACAATGTATCTCTCCATGTCCTTTGCGTTGGAGAGGAAGGACTTTATAGTTATAATGTTAACAGGTTTTGTCATTATCTGCTTTATCCAATGCCAGCGTCTGTTCCTCATCTCTCGATTAATCGGGAGTGTCTGGTTTTCTTTATGAGCTCCAAGTGAGTAACTCTGTCATACCATTTTATTCCTTCTAATCGGGATTGTCTGGTTTTCTTCTTGAGTTCCACGTAATTCTGCCATATATGCTATTCCTTCTAATCTGCATGAGTTTTCGTGGCGAAGTAGTAAACCCGCCTGCTTTACGCTACGATGGCCGTACGTTCATTTTTGCACACCGTCATTCTGTTCATGAGTGCACGTTTTTAAATAGACGCCTGAGTGTTGTCAGTAGAGCTACGAATATGGTGCTCTGTGAGAAGCGTTCGGTAGGTCGTCTTGTTGAAAGAGAACCGTTATGACATGATAATGTAGCCGCTCATCTTGCCTGTAACCCCTTGAAATTCTGCACAGGCAGCAATAACGAATGTTTTTAGTTTGTTACCAAAAGCCATCAGCAGCGGTCATTTTCGCCAATGATGTATCAAGCAAAGGATGTCTGCAACTGCAGACAGATGTGACGACCCTCTCCATCGATACACCCTATTTAAATGATTAAGCGCCATGTGATGATAAATCGTTTTATAGAACTCCTCGTAACGGTCACGGGCTTAAAATCAAACTATTGTTAAAATATATACACAGTAGTTTCGCTAATGCAACCCTCTTTAGTTTCATATAGAATACAACATGTCTGCTACCATATTAACAACTTTTAAGTCATAGCTTTGACACATCCGTACTTCCCATTTTTCGCTTTCAATTTTTGTTTGGTCCAAACTTACATTTTGTATGACACTGAATCTGTTAAGGGCCATTTC